>JAVSIQ010000124.1:0-216721 GCA_038502775.1 Hippodamia convergens | reverse complement strand
TTGCTTTTCCTATAATATTAAGTAAAATGAAAACTATTTTCATAATTTATTTGTACCCAACTCCTACTTTTTGGAACGGCTCCCAAATATGTGAATTTATTCACTTAAAGTAAGGAATACTCTAGTTTCGTTTGAATCCATCATTCAACTTAAGAATATATTATATTATAATATATTAACTCGCTCAAAGATCTTCATAAACAAGAAAGTACAACACAAAGTGTTTTCAGCAAACTCAATTGTTTACAGAGGGCGCAACCAACCCTTGAATCGCGTATAGTCAATTCTCTGAGTGCTATCATAATTATTTCTATGCCATTTGTTTCCAAGCAGGATACTTCAGTATAATCCGAATAATTGTTTTTCACAAATAATAATACATATTCATTTGATCGTAATAATTGTTCTTGCATTTTATTTGAAAATATGTGCATCATTCATGGCACAAAAGAATTGGTTCACCTCAATTCTCTTCACTCAATGTCCATAAACACACCACCATCACCTCAAAAATTCTTCAAATCACTCCAATAAAATAAAAATCCAGTCACTTCCTTCACAAATTAATTGAATTATTTAAATATCCAGTTGTCCTTCGAAAATTTTGAAACAAATCGCCTAGCGCCACCCAGGCTGGTGGTGAAATAACGAACTTAGAAAACAAGTAATTGTTTACAATTTGCAGCGCCCTCAACGGTAGCTGGAATCGCCAATATAATGAACAATTGTCAAGATGTAAAATGATAAAAGAAAAGTAAATGATAGAATATTGAACATTAATTTTTGATGATATTCCCGATCGTTTCATAAAGTAATTCATCAGGCTGCAATGGCAATCCACAATTCTCATAATGTTCCTGTATCTTTTGATACAGTTTTCTTGAATGTCACACACAATGTATTCAAATATTTGAATAAATAATCAAGAATCGATCATAATTTGTAAAAAGCGTCACCTACAAAACATTTCTCATTTTCTGAAATTGACCATATTCGTTAGCTATCGGTTGCAGCTTTTTTAAGTTTCTTTGGGTTGGCGACATTGTGAGATTAATCATAATGACATTCATCGTAGTTGTCAATCGTCATTATTTATTTGCTTTTTTCAAAAATTTGAATTTTGAAATTTTTCCAATCATCTATAGTAAACGGACATTATTCAAAATAATTCATCAATCTAGTTAGGTTTCTCCCTGAATATAACTACAATCATTTAAATCAGATATCAATCATTTTTATTGATAAAACGAATATACATACAATTTTTAATAAAATGGATACTTAGAAGGCTGTAGGTATATATTGTGTATATTCAACATGTCCAAGAGTACAATATTAGGTTCATGTTTTTTCGATTTTAGTAACCAGAATGTTGCAGGTGGCTGGGAGGACTGTCATATCGTAGGTCTACCGAAGATTCCAAATTAAAATTTCATAGGTTTGTTTGAGTTTCATAGGTTCCCTAAAAATAAAATACTTGCTAAGAAATGGTAACATTCTTTAGGAATGGAGCAAGATGCTCATTCATTAATTTTAAGAGGAAGAGTTTATAGTGGTTTACCGTTTCACATTCTAAAATGAAATGAAGTGAACTAAAGTTCCTACATTATTCCTGAGGAAACATATGATTTCAAGTAAGCACTAAATTTTAATTTACATCTGTCCACTCATTAACATTATGTTTATTATCAGGTCAAACAGAAAGACATTTCGAAGATGATAATATAAATGTGTTTGTGATGGCCGATGTTATTTCTTTAAAAAAAAAAATCATCTGAACGCCAATATACCCATGAATATAATAATTTTAAATTGATCATTTGTTATTAAAAATAATCAACTAGATGAGTTGGATGAACAAGTCACCAAAAGACATTACTAGTGAGTTTATGGCCAACTTGAAAAACAGGTACTTACAATTTGATTTTTGCTCCTGGAATTCAACTTTTAATATATTCATACAAATCCTTGTAGCAATCAATCCTTGCTTATGCAGACTTGGAACAATTTTTATTTTTGTAGGTCTGAGAATTCATGTTGAGAGGAAGATGAAAAAGTGAAAATTTTCAATATACTGGAATCTACGATTCCCATCAGTACCATGGAAAGATTGATGCCGAATTTTCTTTAAAGCACCCCTTCTAGATAGAAGTATATAAGCAATATAGAAGTTTTCAAATTCAATAATTGTTCATAAGTAATTTATATAAGTGTTCCATTTCAATAATTGTTTTCATTCCCAAATTCGAAATGTCCCCTACGAACATGCATATAATTTTATGAATTCAATTTTGGTCATATGGAAATGATTTCAGAGATATTTGTAGTATTATGTAGGGATCAATAAGAGGTTTATGTCCACAGATCTTTTTATGTGGTACTAATATAACATAATTTGTTCACAACACTATTTAATTTGTTCGAAATCCAAGGAATTTTTTAATAAAGATGAAAAAACAATTGAACTATAATAAATAACAATATACAAAAAAATTGCCAAAATTCTTAAATGAAAATAAATAATTCTGCCTGTAATGTTATTTTTTTTTTGAAAAATCCACATCCTGCATTTCGTATTCCATCACAACCACATTTATATTATCATTTTCGAAATGCTTTCGCTTTAACCTGCTAATAAACATAATGTTAGTGAGTGGATAGATGTGAATGAAAATTTAGAGCTTACTAGAAATCATAGGTTTTCTCAGGAATAATGTAGGAACTTTAGTTTTCTTCATTTCCTTTTGAAATGTGAACCAAATATTCTCTTCCTCTGGAAATTAATGAATGAGCATCTTGCTCCATTTCTAGAGAATGTTATCATTTCTTAGCAAGTATTTTATTTTTAGGGAACCTATGAAACTCAAACAAACCTATGAAATTTTAATTTGGAATCTTCGGTAGAGCTACGAATATGACAGTCCTCCAGCCACCTCCAACATTGTGGTTGCTAAAATCGAAAAAACATGAACCTAATATTGTACTCTTGGACATGTTGAATATACACAAGATATACCTACATCCTTCTAGTAGGTATCCATTTTATTAAAAATTGTATGTATTTGTTTTATCAATAAAAATGATTGATATCTGTTTTAAATAATTGTAGTAAATTTAGGGAGAAACCTAACTAGATTGATGAAATATTTTGAAAAATGTCCGTCCGTTTTCTATAGATGATTGGAAAAATTTCAAAATTCAAATTTGAAAAAAGTAAATAAATAATGACAATTGACAACTACGATGAATGTCATTATGATAATCGCACAATGTCGCCAACTCAAAACACTTAAAAAAGCTGCAACCGATAGCTAACGAATATGGTCAATTGACAAACGAAATCTAACCAGCTCGAAGTTGTTCCTTTACATTGGAAATATTCAGCAACTTAGGGAAACAGTAATTTCAACGTTTATCATGAATAGTTCGCAGATGAACACCACGAATGACATTCCAATCCTTCGTTTTACAACGATTTGACCTACACCTGAAATTAAATATTCATATTTTTTATAGAGGCCACAACCAACAATTCAATCGCAAACAAAAAAGAAGTCTGCTTCTCTATGGTCTAAATATGACATGTACCAAAGTTAGTTTAAGATTTCTATGGTATTGAAAAAATAAACAATAAGCGTGTTATGCTCTGTGAGTAAATAAACGGCCTTTCTACCGGCACGTGTGGCGCTTGTTTAGATTTCTAGAAAAAAAAATATAAACCTAGTGATGCTTTTTTACAATTACACATTAGTCCATTTTCGTTGGTATGAATACTGATAACCTTGAATATGCGCCGGTCGGTGATACATTTTAAATTAAATACAAGAACTAGCAATTGAACGTTACTTTGGTGTTGTGTTATGAAAATTTTGTGTATTTGCCGGCAGTGAACAATGGAACTAAACATGAGGATCTGGTAAATATTTCAATTATTATTCTGATCAATTATGGTCCTTAAATTTCGTTTTTTTCAGAAGAATTTAATCACTACTGAAATCGAACCCGACAACATTCACAATTTTTTTACTAGGTAACTCACAATGAGACATTATTTCGAAAAAGAAAATATGAATCCCTATCTAGATGGATATTTATTTATCGTCATAAACTCAGGCAATCAGAAAATATGAATTCCTATCTAGATGGATATTTATTTATCGTCATAAACTCAGGCAATTGCTGTTAGATTGATTTTTTTGCCTCTTCACTTCTGTCAAACAATTTATGGTCATTAATGATAAGATGATAGATAAATCATTCATTTCATCTTTACTATCTGAAAGTACAGTATTTTTAATACAGAAAATTGTTAATGCAGATGGTTTCATATAATTTTTTCAACATTTTGGCAAACAGTATTGCAAAATCTGCTCCAAACAGTATTTAAAATATGGGTTCCTTATTGAAAGAAATTCGTAGGAATATCCTAGATACTGTTCAGAAAATTCCTCTCGATATGTGAAAGTATTTTTTCATATAATTTCTAGTTAGTCCAGGTTCAAACTATTTTTTTACCAAAAAACATTATCATTCTGTGTTATCTCTATTGATATTGAAATACACTATCACTGAAATTTCTAGACTGACTGGTTTAAATTCTTTCAGGAGAGACTCAGAAAATTCCTTCGATAGCTTCGGATTCTCAAGAAAAAGTTTTTTCAACTTTTTCATTTTCAACTCATTGTTCTGAAAAAAAAATCTTTAACTCATAAGGTAGAATATTGTACCTTTTTGGAAGGAAAAATAGTATGAATCTTTGGTATTTACTGAATTTGAATAGCGGGTATTCAGTTAACATTGTCAGAAACTCTCGTTGCATAGCTGCGATTCAAGAAGAAAGGGTTATTCATAATTTCTTGAAAGAATACCAAGCTGCAGATACAATCGAGGTTGTCAAAATATATCCCTTTTTTATAAATTTTCCCTTGGGAATAGCTTTGGTTTCTTCAAAAATATTGTTATGATAATTTGCACCATTTCTATACAATGAAAACTGCTATTATAAGAACTTCCTCCTACGACAATGCATTGACTCAGAACTGATTCTACCAGAGAGGTGAAGAGGAAAAAAGAATAATCATGATCTAATATGCCTCCGACGGTATAAAATGATGTAACCTCCTAACCCTTTTACATAGGATATGATGGTTCTATCTTGAGTGCCGATCAATAACAACTCCTAGATATTTTAATCAATCCACTCAACCACTCCATCATGTTCTTTACCTAGCGGACCGAACTGTTGTATACTTCCTTCCAGGAATCACCCTAAATAATATCAAAACTGTCATTGGATAATGCTCGAATCAATGTATTAATTTAATCGATAGAAATGAATGGCTTCCTGTTATAAATTGAAATGGTTGGCATTTTAGTTGCAGCTAACACTCTATCCCTGAGTTGCAGGAACGTCCATTAAAATTTAATGCTCCCTTAAATGGAATATCCATAGGCGGTAGCCATGCATACTCCATTTAATGGAGAATCAAGGGAGCATCAAATTTAATGGACGTTCCTGCAAATCAGGGTATTTGTAATAAAACATCAAACTACGAACTATATATTGAAAAAGATGATACTGCTTGCTGAACAAACCGAACTAGAAGAGAGAGAGTTTTGGGTTTCGGTTGAAGACCTTAACTCAATCATAGAAAATGATATGGCATGGAGTGGGGATTCTTCTTAAACTTTGATACACATTCACAATAGTTCCAGTACTATACCCTGAGGCACCCTGGAAGTCTATATCAAGATAATACATAACGAATAGTTTTAAGAAACAATATAAACAGAAAAAAATAATGATAAGGAGAAACAACAGAATTTCCTTCATTTATAATTCTCAAGTAAATCATTTGAATGTTGCCATTTATGAAAAGGGGTGTTTCTTGTTAATTCTTTGTCGGTAATAAAATTATTGCATGTGTCGATATTCAAGCAGTTTCTATTTTTACGTTTAATTAAATTTAAGGAAGGAAAAACTCGCTCTGCTGCAGCGCTGCCATGAGAATAAATATCTCTAAACAACTCTTCCATTTCATTTGCACGTCTTTGACATGCTTATGACGAATATGAATTGAATGAATGTGATGACCATCTAATTACGACTATATGAGGATTAAAAAAAATTCGAACACCATTCAATTAATTTCCCCTTCATAGTGGCTCAATTATTTGCTGCAAATCCTGCAATGAAATTCTAGTCGACTCCTATAGACAGCAAATAATTTGTTAATGACTCGTTAATACTAGATGCTGTGCTGTCATTTTCTAATTCTACTAAGCCTTAAAATGCATTGTTCACTTTTCTATTTTTATCAGAGTAGTATCTTGCTAAAATTGCTAAACACCTTTTGTTGAGATGTGCGTTGTTTCATCAGTGATAATGGAAAAAGTTCAACTCAAATATTAGAATTATACCATGAATGGTCCAATATTTTCATTGATGATTTGTAGTTTTTTAGTTTTACCACATTTTATATTCGAGGTTATTTCTGAATCTATACAAATCGATTTCATTAACAGAGGCAAGTTTTCTATTATTTCGAATGATAAATCATGTTCAGCAATGAAAACTGCCTACTCAAGATATGGAGATTTTTTAAAATTATATTTATTAATTTATTTATTAACCCAAATTGGACTTCAAAGAGTCTATAACAGGTTTACAATGAAAAGGTATGTTTACAATACAATAACAATCGACAAAATTTTACAATTCGTCCCAATCACCACACTCATTTGCCCCCTCAAATATCCCTTTTCTTTCCTTGTAAATGTGTGTTTTTTTTAATCCGGCATTCGGATATAAGTGAACATCACAAAAACCCCCTGATACTCCCATCAAAAACCTCACGTAATTTGAACCAATCCAATCCCTTTTTTCAAAATTTCGACGAATCTCCGTGGCTCTAATAAACTTGAGAGTTTCTGACAGGGCAATCAGACTTTTGTGAAACTCCTATCCGGACAAATTTTGAATAAAAATTTCTTTATTATTAATTATATTGATGGTTTCCAATTAGTTATTTACTGAAATGACCCTTTCTTCATATCCTTTATATACCTTCCACGAAAATTGGAATGAGTCCATTCAGCCTTTCTGCACCAGGTTTCTTTGGAGATTTTTTCCTCAGCGTTTTTTCGAAGTCTTTTTTTTTTATTTCCAAATCTGAAGTGGGCTTGGTGATATTAAAGCTTGGTTTTTATTATCTTATTTTTTGCGACCTAAACGACAAATTTGACTTCGAAACAGCGATATCAACTTCTTTACATATTGATTTGATATCATTGTGGTGATACCGTATGAATCTGAAACATTTCATATTTCGGTTTTTTACTTAAAATGCCGTTTTTCAAGTAACCGAAATGATTTTCAATTATGGCATTACTCGATTTGCCCTCATCAGTACATAAAAGGAGTCGGGTCCATATAGCAAGTATTTCCTCAAAATTTGGTCAAGAAATTCCTCCCTTATAATATTTGTTACCCGAATCCGCTTCTTCATTGTAACGAACTTTCGTAATAACACAATTCTTGTGTGTTACATATCTTTTGAAAAAAGGTTCTTTTTGATGAAGCGATTTCGCCTCGGATTCCGCGACTTCCAAATCATTTAACTTGAGATCACATGTATCAGGAATCTCGTGAATAATTCATTTCCCTTTTTTTTGCGAGTTGACTTACTACTTAGTAGAACCACTATGTTTATGAACAATTCATCTAGCTCTATCAAAGTACGAATATTTATTCAAGCTGCTATTAGACCTTTGAAGAGCAACTTCTGGCCATCGGTTTTCCTGCCATATCGATATATTTGCACACCATTCTCATGAAGTGAGCACAACATAAATGAATTGTTATAATTGTTTTTCACATGAATTCAAATTCCAACGTCATTCCATGGAAAGCTTTGATTGCTGCATGTATTGTGGCGGAGAAAAAATTGGCCACAATGCCGATAACAATGGCCATTCATTATGTTCTTCGCAGCTCGCAGCAGTATCGAAAATCATGGAATGTTTTAAATATGGCGTCAGAATCATGCTGTCAGTCCTCTTTATCAGTCAGGGGAGTTGAGTAGACAATATTTTTTATCCTACCCAAAACATAATAGTCTAAAGGAGTTAAATCGGGAGAACGTGGTGGCCAAAGATGTGGACCATTGTTCGCCAACCATCGATCTTCAAATAGCCTGTAGAGGATATTTGACACATTGAGTGAATTGTGTGGAGGCGCGCCATCTTGTTGATACCATAAGTCATTATGGTTCTGTACTAGCGGCTCAATTATTTGAGTCAATATGTCAGAATATCTATCTCCTAAAGGAGAACATTCTTTAAATAATGCAAACATGTGTAGTGTTCTATCTTACCAGTTAAAGTCCCATCATAAATGTGAACATCGAGAATTGCATTATTTTTGATGGCGCAAAAAACATTGAAACTCCAGGTCTCTTGAAAGTTCCATTGTCTGAAGTGGTGGTTGTTCTCTTCATCCCAATAATGACTGTTATGCCTATTGAAAGAACCATTCTTTGTGAATTTAGATTCATCTGTCCAAATTATACAGTCCAAAAAGTTTTCATTCTCTTGAAATCGAATCATCATAGCTTCGCAAAACTCTGTTCTCCTGACGAAATCAGTTTCCTTCAAATGCTGTACCCTATTGAATTTATATGGGTGCATTTTATGTTTTTTTAATATTTTCCAAACACTCGATTGAGATAATCCCAGATCAATCTCGGCATCTTTGAGAGAATTTTGAGGATTCACACGAAAATATGCAAGAACTGTAATTTCGTTGTTCTCATCTTCTACTACACTTTTTTCTCTGTGTATAGTTTTTCTTAACGAAAGATCCGACATTTCTCAAGTTTGTCATGGTTCTGTTAATGGTATCTCTCGTTGGTCTGGGTCGGTCAGGAAACCTCTCAATGAACAGTCGAATCGTTCTATCTACAACTTTATTACATTCTCCATGAAGTAGAATGAGATTTTAAATAATCTTCATTGGTAAAATTAGGCATAGTGATCGATTTTATAACTTAATACGAATTATCACCAAATTAATAGTAAACACAAAATGCTACTGAATAAAGAGGAATTTGGGATCAGATGTAATTTATGATATCTATAATTAAAAAAAAAGAATGACCCTTTTTTTCATATCCTTCATATACCTTCCACTAAAATTGGAATGAGTCCATTCAGCCTTTCTGCACCAGGTTTCTTTGGAGATTTTTTCCTCAGCGTTTTTTCGAAGTCTTTGTTTTTTATTTCCAAATCTGAAGTGGGCTTGATGATATTAAAGCTTGGTTTTTATTATCTTATTTTTTTGCGACCTAAACGACAAATTTGACTTCGAAACAGCGATATCAACTTCTTTACATATTGATTCGATATCATTGTGGTGATACCGTATGAATCTGAAACATTTCATATTTCGGTTTTTACTTGAAATGCCGTTTTTCAAGTAACCGAAATGATTTTCAATTATGGCATTACTCGATTTGCCCTCATCAGTACATAAAAGGAGTCGGGTCCATATGGCAAGTATTTCCTCAAAATTTGGTCAAGAAATTCCTCCCTTATAATATTTGTTACCCGAATCCGCTTCTTCATTGTTACGAACTTTCGTAATAACACAATTCTTGTGTGTTACATATCTTTTGAAAAAAGGTTCTTTTGATGAAGCGATTTCGCCTCGGATTCCGCGACTTCCAAATCATTTAACTTGAGATCACATGTATCAGGAATCTCGTGAATAATTCATTTCCCTTTTTTTTGCGAGTTGACTTACTACTTAGTAGAACCACTATGTTTATGAACAATTCATCTAGCTCTATCAAAGTAGGAATATTTATTTAAGCTGCTATTAGACCTTTGAAGAGCAACTTCTGGTCATCGGTTTTCCTGCCATATCGATATATTTGCACACCATTTTCATGAAGTGAGCACAACATAAATGAATTGTTATAATTGTTTTCACATGAATTCAAATATTCCAACGTCATTCTATGGAAAGCTTTGATTGCTGCATGTATTGTGACGGAGAAAAAATTGGCCACAATCCCGAGAACAATGGCCATTTATTATGTTCTTCGCAGCTCGCAGCAGTATCGAAAATCGTGGAATGTTTTAAATATGGCGTTAGAGTCATGCTGAGAAAATATCATTGAAAAAATAGGGAATATTTTTCTAATAATCAACATTACAACAGCTGAATAAAGTTATACTCTTTTTTTATCCTTCATATGTCACGCGTTCGGATCGGAATACGACCTGAAAAGTTAAGGATTGAAAAATTCAACCCCAGGGCCCCGTCGCAGGTAGAATTTTTTTTGCGCTTTTCAATTAGAATATCGTTAAGAAATTTTCCTTCCAATCTGATGATGCAAGGAGCACCTCTTCATATCGGCATCGTTAAATTTACGAGAAAACAATGAGAATCCATGAAATGATTGAACTCGAATTGATTTGAAAATGAATTACAATGTTCGTTAGAAAACAAAGAATAAAACTTCAAAATGACCAATTCATCAATATCAATATATGTATTATTTTTTTTGATTCAATCACACAACATTCTTAGATATTTATAATTTATTGCTTATGGAATATCCTTCAGAATATACAGGGTGTTTCCTTAACATGCGGCAAAAATTCAGGGGGCTGTTCCTTGGACTATTCTAAGAATATTTTGTCCTTTGATGATTTTTGAAAAACCTCTTTGTTTCGAAGATACAGGGCAAACAAAATTTTAAATAATAACATTTTATTATGAAAAATTACATGAAAATTTAACTTAACCTACAAAAACTGTTGAAAATGACCACCTCCAGCCAGCATACAAGCATCCAATCTTCTCCTCATTGACTGCCGAACCCTTTCAAAAACACCAGGATCATTTCTTATTAAGTTACACCCAGCAATGATCCGATTTCGCAAGTCTTCCACATTTTCTACTGGAGTGGTATAAACTAATGATTTTAGATGGCCCCATAGGAAATAATCTAAGGGGTTTAAGTCGGGGAACGAGCAGGCCATAAATGAGGTCCACCTCTTCCAATCCAGCGATCTCCGTATGTTAATGTTAAAAACTCACGAGCAACCAAACTAAAATGCGCTGGTGCACCATCGTGCATAAACCACATTGCATGTCTTATTGCCAATGGTACATTCTCCAAAAACAGAGGTAACGTTTGTTCTAAAAAGTTGCGATACACGTTCCCGGTAAGTCTTTCTGGTAAAAATATCGGCCCTATTAGCCAGTCACCCACAATACCAACCCAAACATTCAATGAGAACAGGTGTTGAAAACGATCTTCAATTATCTCATGTGGATTCTCGTCGGCCCATACATGGTTGTTATGAAAAATTTCTTATTGCATTTCTTGAGAAATTCGTTTCATCGGTAAAAAGAATCAGCGTCAGTAATTGAGGAATTTGAACTAATGTGGTTAAAAGCCATTGACAAAATGCAATACGTGGGGGAAAATCAATAGGAATAAGTGCCTGAACGCGTTGCATATGGTATGGATATAACAAATTGTCTTTAAGAATTTTCCAAACAGTCTTATTACTCACATTCAAAGTATTGGCAATTTTTCGAGTAGAAGTTCTAGGGTCTTCTTCGATCATGTCCAGCACATTCTCTTCCAGTTCCACCGTTCTTACTGTGTTTGGCTTTCCTGGTCCCCCAATTTGTTTCAATGTGCCTGTTTCATGCAGACGTTGATGAATATTTTGAAACAATTTTCTGTCAGGAATATTACGCCCAGGAAATCGTTCAATGTACAACCTCCTAGCTTTTAATGAATTTCCATCAGCAAGTCCATAAATGAAATGCATGTCAGTCATCTCGGCATTTGTATAGCGATTCATAATAGTGAAAGATAAAATGTTAATTGCTAATACATCACAAAACGAATTCAAATGAAAACCGTGTTTAATCTGTATTCCTTTACCATCTGAACTTATCAATTTTAAGTCAAAAAACTGGCCGTTTTTTATAGTTGTCAAACACATTTAAAAATAAATTGTACCTACTTAGTAAACACAGTGCGGTACGCATTTTTATTTATACTATTATCAATTTTAAAAATATGAAAAATGTTGTTCGCCCTGTATCTTCGAAACAAAGAGGTTTTTCCAAAAACATCAAAGGACAAAATATTCTTAGAATAGTCCAAGTAACAGCTCCCTGAATTTTTGCCGCATGTTTAGGAAACACCCTGTATATCTCTTAAATATAGAAACAAACCAATTACAAAAATATGCAAAATTGAATGAATGGAAAAAGCATTATTTTCATTAGAGTTTGAAAGATAAAATAATAACGAATTACATTATTATATACTAAAAAAAGATATATCACAAATAATAATTCAAAATTCTTGATGACCCTGAAATCTAGAATAACAGTAAAACAAGCATTTATTTATTGGGCGACCCTTCTTGTTGATTCAAAATGAGGTTTAGCTTGCACCTTAATTAAATCCACACATTCCTCACTGGAATTAGTTAAAAGAAATTTGGAAACCATTGGCCATTGTATTAATTTGCTTGCACAACCAAAATAATCAACATTTTATAATTGTTTTACATAACATATTATCCAGGTCATGCAAAGGACACTTCAGGACTCGAAAAGTGAATTTGTTGAACAGTAAGTTCTCAAGAAATTTAGAGATATTAGTTTTTGAACAAGTTATAGGTATTAAATAAAAAATCTTTTACTAAATCATCATTTCCAAGCAAGTTATCCATCCTTACAGGTCACACAACGTTTGATAGAATTCCCCTTCAGCATTATCCTACAAATTGCACCACTCATATAAAAGATTGTGCACCTTTCAATTCTGTTTCTATTATGTTAGGAATAATAAGGGGAAATTGATCCCTGACAAAGAACAAATAATATGAGTCTTTGTTGCAGTCAGAAAAGATCTAAGATTATCTAAACACTGAGTGCTCAAATCTTGTTGACAATTGGCGCCAACTGATTGTAGTGACATTACATTGTTAGCGTTTCAAAGATGTCATGAAGTGTCAAACATCTTACTCCGTAGGACCTGATGTAACTGAAAAAATTTTCCAAGCGGTCTTGATCTAGAGATCTAGTTAAGATGTATCCAAAACTCCTTCGATTCAATAACAATAAAATAAATGCTTGCAGATCATGAATACGATTTATGATAGAGGGGACAACCATTGAACGTTTTTTCAAAGGACAATAGGATGTCATACTGTTCAAAATATGAATGGCTTTGTGCAAAAAATGTCAATATCTGAAGTCGTACTGGCCTCTTCAAACGTTTTGCAGTCCTTTTAGTGTTTCTGACATTCAGGGAATCAAAAATTTTATCTAAAAACAAAATTAATTCCCCTGTGTCCCTAGCATCAGCAGGTAAGCTGAACTTGCTCTTGATGGCTAGAAACATAAAAAATTTAATACCACAACTAATAAATATATGGCATTAAAAAATGAAATTATCATATCAGAAAATATAATTATAATGCTATAATTCTAGAACATGCATAACCTCAATTTTTATATTTGATTTTGAATTCGTATTATTCGAAATATTATAAATATTATGTCTAATTATTTACAATATTTCATCTTGAAATAATATTGCTTGTGATACTTTAAAACTTTGTGCCAAGTCTTCATGCGGGAAATTTTGCCTTAGCTTCATCAAACACATCAACAACTTATCCATTTTATGAACTTTTTCAACATTCCGGTTCAAATAATAACTGATGGGAATATTTTCTAGTAACTGATACAAGGAAATAAAAGTTTTACGTCTTGGTAAACCATTGTATAGACTACATATAATCATCTTTGCCCTCAATATCTTTAAAACTGAAAGCTCCTCCTTTTGCTTCCCTTTCTACTTGTTCCACCTGCTGTTTTAGAATATAATTTCCTGTTTCTAAAAGAGCTGTTGAAGTAGATGGCAAAGACGAACTAGAAGGTCCTGGTTCAGTGGTAATTTTGTAAAATATAAAATTAATATAGACTCATTAAAATCTCTCTGCATAACATACTCATTTCCACTTCATTTTCAGTAGATTTCGTTGTCACAGTAGTGGTACAAACTGGTAATCTTCTTGTTCTCTTTTCAGGAGATGAATATTTAAATCTATTTTCAATACTGTGCGAAAAAATCACAGGATCGTTTTCTTCTGGAAAATGACATTGTATATATATATATAAAATTATTGAAAAGAATTTGAGCTGGATGGTAGAATAGTCAAAGATTATATGACAAAAAAAATTCATAGTTATGACCTCACTAGCTTAATCCACGTAATACGCAGCTTTCCATCCGTAGGGCATGCAAAAATTTTGCGAGTCTCTCTGACATTATGATGGTTACAGCCAAGAGCCCAACACATCACCATCTGAAACAATTGCAACGTAAAAAAATACGTGTGGCACTCGAGGACTGCCGCAGTAAAGCTAAAGATTTATTGTGGATTTGAAATTTTTTTTTATTTATCTTACAATACGTGTAGGTTATTCAGGAATGTTTATCATTGAAACTATAGGTTTATGGTTACTGAAATAAGAAACATAAGTTTGAGACTTAATGTCATCTAAATTCTAAATATCTTTAAAATACCGCGTCAATAGTGGTCCCATATTTTGTTGTGGATTCTTGCGGATCATTATTCATTTTTAAATTCAATTTTTCTGAAAGAATTCTGATTTTTTATCAGCGAAGTCAATGTTGAAATCGCCAGCCAGGATAAGTGGAAATTTATTACCATTTGTACCAAGTATTTTCGATCCTTCTTCAGTGTACTCCAGTAAAGTGCGATGAACAAAATGCTCTACCTCGTCCGATTTTGGATTCGGAGAAATGTAAATTGCTACCATGACTATGTGTAGGCCATTGCATGAGCATGCACAAATATCTCCAACAAATAAGCGTCTAACATGAACATCGCTAACGTCTTCAATATTTATTTCAATATTCGGACATATTACTATTTTGGTAAATAGTTACCCCAACCTTTTGAAACAGTATCTCGTTTGAATTGAACAATGCAATTGAAATTAGGTATTTCAATCGGATTATCACGCGTCATGCATGTTTCAGTAAGAAGTAACACATTGGTTTGTCTCGTAACTGAATCTTGTAAATCGTATTTGTGACTATGTAGACTTTGGCAATTGAAAGTCATTGTTGGAATGCCATTTCTATTACTAATGAAATCTGAGACACTTTGAGCTATCATCTGAACACTATTAAAGACAGTCTTTTGAATTCTTGCAACAAAGATGCAGTCGATGCAGCTTGCCTTCGATTATGATAAAATTTGAATGCAAAATTATCATTTTTTGTCGTAATATACAATTTTTCAATATGAGTCACCCGAGAGAGTTCAACATAGACGAGTTCCTGCTTCTTTTCCGGAAGTCTTTTTCGCATCAATGTCGTCTGGTTCGGAGTCTCGGATGGTATATTTTCCCCTTTTTTCTGAATGTTTTTTTCAAGCTTAACATTATTTTTTTATGGTCACAGAATCAGCAGTCCTTTTTTTGCAGCTGAAAATATACAATATCAATATGAGGCATTATACGATGAAAAACTGTCACCCAAAAAATGAACTTGGGGTCATTCAATAATCTAAAAAGGGCACAATATCAATATGAGGCATTTACGATGAAAAACTGTCACCCAAAAAATGAACTTGGGGTCATTCAACAAACCAAAAAGGGCACCAGCTTTTTTCATGATATCCGATTGTCCGGACGATGATTGTATTTTCTCAATACACTCGATAAGGTTCTAATTTTAAAATTCCACTTAGTAGCAGATGCATTCGGATTTCTACTTCCAACGACCTCATTTAATACAGAAACTCATTGTGGAGAATTTGGGAAGAAATTCTTAAAATCACCCAGATCGGCCAAAAGATTAGAATATTTGTATTTATATCCGTTGCTTGTGATATTATTGAATTTATCTGGTGTGCGCAACAGTGAATATAATACGCATAATGGAATTTATCTTTGATAAGTTTTTGCGCACATCACCGTGGACGCCACTCATAACACTTGCGCCGTCAAAACTTTGCCAAAACCGAATACATAAAGTTTTCAATACAGCCAGCTAACGCAACAGCATGGTGATCAGAAAAAAATCTTTCGGCAGGGGTGTCGCCTGCTCAAGAATATCGAAAAACTATAACCATTCAGAAAGTGTTTGAAATGTCACTTGTTTCCTCATATTATTACAATATTTGTAAGAGTTCCTTGTGATTCTGCCTCGGATTCTGCAAACCTCTGCGCTAGACATTAAGCGCACTTTCTGCCACACCAGCAATATTCTCGGGTGTCATTTTCACGCTTTGGTTTATCGATCAGGGTGTCAGGTTCTTTCACTTTTTTCACAAGATCACGAACATACGGAGCTGACGGTGCTTCTCTTCTTCTAAAATCCGCACGCAATTTTCGCACACATTCTGCATCATTACCATGATTTTCAAAGTAATGTCGCGATATTTCCCAGCGTTGTTCAAGCGTATACACAACCATATTCGTTCAGCGGAAGGTTAAAACTAATTAGAGAGTTATCGAAACTCAAATAGAGGCCAAACTTTAATAAAGGATCCTGTAATGAAAGATCCCTTAAAGTTGGTCGAACATTTGAACTATCAAAACGACTCATTTCTTGTCAACTTTATTCTGACATTTCATTTATTTTGACAGTTGTTGTCTTAGGCTCTTTATGGAAAATTGTTTTTTTGTTAAATGAAAGAATTCATTTTTCACTTCTTCCCACATTTCTGAATGCATGAAGGGATTTTTCGCCAAAACTCCCCTCAATAAAATGACATCGTCGTCATAAGTAAATCTGAGACGTTTCTTTTCAGCGCCTGCAGTCATTTTTTTTTTTATTGAACAAATTTCTCTTTGAAGCCTTAAACTCTTCACGACCACGTGCTTTTCAATGCTATCACCCACTTTCTACTTTCGGAATTTAAAATCGAATCGAACCTAACCTTGAAATAAGAAAAAAAAGCACAGAAGATTGTGAGAACTGTCAAAATTAGGGATCTTTTATTTGAATACGGCTGTCGTTTATTTAAGTTAAGTAAAGGAGGCCTGTATTTTATTAAAGGCCACCTTAAAATCTTTATTGAATGCGCATGAGCAAATGTCAAAATAAGCGAAACTTTATTTACGTTTGGCCTCTAGGTATTTGTGTTTCGATAACTCTCTATTATCTGTCAAATCAGACATGAACTAAGTGTTACCATTCACGAAATAAGCACTAGTTGAAAAAATAAACGTTGGATGGCGGACCCTTTATTGAGATGTCTGAAGTCTGATTTTCATTTTTACACTGTTCATCTGAAACTCTGTAAATGCAAGATTATTAGAACATGCTATAAAACAATATTTCAAATGCAAATAGACCGTTCAACTGATTCTACATCTGGATAGACCGATTCTGAAGTTACCGTGCATGTAGCAACACGTTTTCTCATTTTTTCAGGAGAAGTGAAACACATGCGTTTATTCTCATTGTGTGTGAATAATGTGGGTAGGTTTTCTTTTTTTCCATCATCAAAATGGCATGAACACAAACGTGCATGTTCTCCTGCCTCTGCAGGGTCTTTCACGAGGAACCTCTCCCATATTTATACGGGAAACTACTGAACGTATTTTCATAAAATTCAGCACTTATAAGTATTTCACGATGCTGATGAAATCTAAAATATTTTCAAGGCATGAGCACCTCCGGTTTTTCCGGAAATGACGTCAACTTCCGTTTTTCAAATTAGAACACAATTTTTTTATTGCAGAAATAGATTCCTTAGAAAATTTCAAGTTATTTTGATATAACATTTTTCAGTTTTGGTTGGAAAAATTCTCTCTGAGCGGAAAAATTCGAAAAAAAATCGAAAATAGAGCTCCGCTGAAACAAGAATAACTTCGAGGTTTTTGGATGGAAAATTTTCATTTTTGGGATTTTTTAAGATGTAAGATTGATGTATCCACTTTAAAAATCGAAATCGCGATTCATGATACAGGGGGTGAAAAAATCGCTTTCAAAGTTAGGGATGACAAAATCGTGAAAAATCAATTTTTTCAAATTAGAACCCCATTTTTTTATGGCAGATATTGAATCTACGTTCTTTCATCTTTTTGGCGTGAAGGGAAAAGAAATAGCTGAAAATTCAAGACGAAAAACAGTTTTTTTGTGAATAACTCAGAAAATATCCACTTTAGGGCAAGGGTGTGATGCATACACTCACATTATTTTTTAACGTAGATTCAATATCTGCCATAAAAAAATGGGGTTCTAATTTGAAAAAATTGATTTTTCATCCCTAACTTTGAAAGCGATTTTTTCACCCCCTGTATCATGAATCGCGATTTCGATTTTTATCGTGAATTACTTATAAGTGCTGAATTTCATGAAAATACGTTCAGTAGTTTCCCGTATAAATATGGGTGAGGTTCCTCGTGAAAGACCCTGTATATCCCGCCTGCAAAAACCAATGAATATACCTACCTAACAAGTTTTAACCATTGATTTCGTAGCTTTGAATCCTTAGGAAACTTGAAAAATTTGCACGATTCCCTTTCACTCTAATGTTTACAGTCAGGAGTCCAACATATGACCATGTGAAATGAAATTCATCAATTAAATGAAGATTTTCACATCTGAAACGATACTATGAAAATGATGTATGAAGATAGGGATTTTCATACAAAATTCATTGATAATTTCTAGTGAGCTTTCGATTATTAATGTGAATAGACTAAAGATCCACATTTTGAGGTTGAGATATTATAAATATGAATTTTTTCGGCTTGTTTAGTGTAAATGAAATATTATTGGTATCAATATATATATATATATAATGTTGAAGATATTATTATATATATATATATATATATACATATATATATATATATATATATATATATATATATATATATATATATATATAATATATATATATATATATATATATATATATGGCTTTGCAACAATTGTTTGTATACTTACTATAAACCTCTTAATTTGATTAACTTATTTATTTATTTATTTCCAAAGTAGAACACAAACAGGAGTTCTTTCTCCTTCTCCATGTTCCAGTTCCGTAGCTTTTTCGAGTCCTCTTTGATGCTTTTCTACACCTTCACCCTGTTTTGTTCCATTTTTATTATTTTCATCTTTCTTCGTTTGTTCGTTCAGTTCGTATTTCTCCTTCTTCAAAGGTGTCGGAATAAATGTCAGCCCAAAACAGTATTCACAAATTAACAAAAGAAATGTATCATACAATCTCAGTGAAATAGTAATGAACGTAACCCAGTCTGTACCTACTTACAACTAAACTCTATGAAAAAAAAAACCCAACAAGAACAGTTTTTCGATTGCACGAAGAAAACGAGAGCAAATACATTGATCTCGTTGGGTCAAAATCAACTGACTGGAAATGCCTAACAGCCTAACCACAGACACCAGCCAGTTCTTGAAGGTGCCAGCTAGTGTTGGACTCAAACCAACCAGAAAACCCTCCTCAGCTTGGCTGGAGCTCCAAGGCTACCGATTCAATCCGGGCAATTTGTTTAGATGCTTCTTGGTACCTTGGAGTTTTTATTAAACACACTTAACCTTTGTTGTAAGGGGAAAAAGGTGTCTGGTCATTATTGGTCTTATTTCTCGCCCTATGAAAATTGTTTTCAGGATTCATTATAACTGCTTTATCTCACACCATGATCAGGTGTGTCGCAAAAGAGTTGTGTGGGAGTTGACAAATTTCTATATGTTAAGGTTCCCTAAGAAGTTAATTTTCGCAGGAAATGGTTCTCGTAGAAATTTAGTAAGAGAGGAATTTTACCCTCCCATTCTTTGTCTATTTCAACAATAACTATTAGGATAGAAGGTACTGAAAATATAACCAGGTAACACTTTGTACGGCCGCATATGTACATTTGGCCTTGAATGTGGTGGTAATAGGGGTGATCTGTCTTCAAGGCACCAGTACTGTCGAAGCAATATTTGGGGTTTTTTCTAATTTCTTCAGCAGTGAACTCCCTCATGAAAAAGGGCATTTTACTTCAATGATGGCATCATCTCTCACTAAACCGTCAGGAGAAGCACCAAGAATTCCGGTTTCGTGCAGCCAAAACCCAGTAGGAGTCACTGTGAGTAAGGTTCTTTCTTTAAAACACTTTATTGCTGCTGCCTCTTGACTTATACCCCTTTGAATGCTCTTGATTTTTTCTAAGCTCTTGTTACCAAGTATTCTTTCGAATACATAGTTTGGGAACCTTTAGAATAATTTATGATGATAACATGAAAATATTAAAGCTGTATTTCGGCGTTGGAACTAGGTTCAAAAATATTTTGAAATATTTTCTGTGCACTTCAAAGATGGCTGAAATTCATATTTTTGAAAGCTTCTCTTTTTTCAAAGTAATAAAAACGAAAATCAGCGCAGAACTATGAGACAATTTCCAAAATCGGCTTTCAATAATAACAAAATATTTTCAAACGTTTCTGTTTGCACGCCACACTACAGCTCAATTAATATAAAATATGAAAGTGAGGGAAATATATAATTTATCTTGTGAATAAGGAGTTGATCATCAATGTGATGATACGTACTTGTTCTTTTCAATGCATGATAGGACGATACCAAAATTGCTTGCTGTGAGGCGACCATTACGCAATTGGTGCCAAAAGGGATTGTCCCGTTGGCCAATTGTTTCAATTGCCACCTACTCGATAATATTTCGGTCCATTTTTGCATGCTCCAAAACGTTTGGTATGGTTTTGTATTCCATGAAAAGTTCCTGAATTGATTTATTGGGTTTTTCCATCGGAACAGGTTCTTTTAGGAGTATCCAATAGAATGGTGAAAACCTAAAAAAAATAAATGAATGATATTTTGAAGGATCAGTTAATTTCAAAAAGTATTGCATTCAAATGTACCGATCAAGCCACTAAGTTCTTCAAAACAATAAAATTTCTTATCTTCGTCATCTACTGGTCTACAGGGATCATAATCCCGATCCGCATATCGTTCTCCTGATTCTTCTTCTGCAGAGGTCGAGGGCTTATTCCATTGACAGACAAAATCGGTTTTGCTGATATTTTTATTTGCGTTGATAAGCAGAGCTGCCATTTGATGAGAAAGATGTTGACCTTTGGGACATTCACAAGTCGAAAGTCGAATTTTCCCGTTTTGAAAAAAGTGGATCTGAAAAATAAAACTAATGTCACAAGCATTTCCATACATAATATGTTTAAACTCCCCTCAACAGAATATCTCTTATTTTTCATCAAAGCAAATACATTGAACTTCAAAATTTTCAAGGAGCCATCATATGTTGACGAAGCTATGTGGCCACTTTCAACAGCATTCTCGCCCTTCTTGAAAAGAGACATTTCTCCTTGGAATTTCTTAAAAATATCTGATAGGGCCACCACAGACGTCATTTCTTAAATGAAAAAGCTTATATTCAACAAATTACCGAGTCTGATTTTTCGATAGAGTAACATTCCATATTCAATGTATTCTATATCATATTTAAGATTTTTCTATCCATTTCGTCAAAGAACGCCATTTCAATATTTCTCACTGTTTTTGTTGAAAATACTTGAAAATTACATACATTAAAGGTATTCAATAGAACGGATTATAAGAACAAACGGAAGACAGAAGTTAACTTACACGAATAAAAATAATTCTATATAAATAAAAATAAAAATTTTTTTACTTTTACCTATTCTACAACTTTTGTATTTAAGGCAATGTCGTCCCTTAAATACACCGATAACTATATTTAATTTCGATTTTACTGAGAGCCTCTTGTCTCTTATGGCTAACAAAGAGAAGACAGAAGGTATCTTACCTTTACACGAATAAAAATAATGCTATATAAATGAAAACCAACAATTTTTTGACTTCTATCTCTTCTACAACTCCTGTAGATTCCAATATATAGAAATCTCGTCCCTTAAATACACCGATAACTATATCTAATTTCGAATTTACTGAAAGCCTTTCGTCTCTTTTGGCGAATTAAACAGGAATGGAAGTAAACAAAAGTTTGTTTTGATCCAGTCTCCATCTTGTGACGTTACGACACGACTAATCCAGTCCATAGACCTATATTGTGAATGTCAGTGGTAAACGCACTGAAAATTGAAGTAAGAATGACGCGGAGGGATGTGTTGAATGTGTTGAATGTTATGACATTTAAATTGAAAAGTGCTGGTTTCACTTCTATGTTAACCATCGTTTTTCCAGGCCATCGTCGTTTTGTCTGTTTACGATTTGAAAATGCAGCAGAATCTACTGGTGGATCTGAACTATTCATCATTTTCATTTCATGATCCAGGAGCTTGCCTTTAACAAATTCCAACGTTGATTTATCAGGTTTTAAAGTTTTCAATGCTGTGACAATATTGTCGAATCTTGTTGGGAATGTTGATAACAGGTGGTAAACCACATCAGTTTCTTCTAGTTTCGCCACTACAGACTTTCGTTAGTTCAGTCTGTACTAGAAACCAAGCGCACTCAATGGGAACAGCAAATAAATAAAGGGTCCGCCAAAAAACTTTTTTTTTTTGAAAATGCTATAAAAAAATCTACTGAATATTTTCTCAAATTTCTTTTTTTATTTGAAAGTACAATCCGGTTAATAATGGAAAATAATTTCATTCAAATGGCTGCCTCGGCTGGCCATGCAGTAGCCTACAAGATCGGTCCAATTTTCAAGCACATTATCGATTGTTTGCAGCTGTATTTCACCAATGGCTTCAGAAATATTGTCCTTTAAAGCGTCAATTGTCTCTGGCTTGTTGGCGTATCACTTATCTTTGAGGGCACCCCACAAATAATAGTCCAACGGTGTCAAATCGCAGCTCCGAGGTGGCCAAACGACATCAGCTCTGCGGCTGATAATGCGATCTCCAAAAACAGGGCAGGGCGCAAACTATCGAGTGTATCGGCTGTTGGCTGTGTGGCACGTAGCGCCGTCCTGTTGAAACGAAATGTTGCCAATATCCTCTTCTTCAATTTTTGTGAACAAACATTTGTTTATAATGGCCGATAACGATCGCCATTGACTGTACCGGCCACTCCTTGCTCATTTTCGAAGGAAAATGGCCCACCAGCAATATCCTCGGGTGTACTTTTCACGCTTTGGTTTATCGATCAGGATGTCAGGTTCTTTCACTTTTTTCACAAGATAACGGAACATACGGCGTTGATCAAGCGTATACACAACCATATTCGTTCAGCGGGGGGATAAAACTAATTATCTGTCAAATCAGACATGAGCTAAGTGTTACCATTCACGAAATAAGCACTAGTTGAAAAAGAAACGTTAGATGGCGGACCCTTTAGTAGGTTAGGGGTTAGATGGTATTTATCAAACCGATTGAGTGGCATTCGTTTTCAGATACAGTGTGTCCGTGTTCCAATATGAAAGATCTGAATTCACTGACTATTTGTAACTTTGACACAAATTAGAAGTTATAGGTTAATAAAGTTAGTCTGGTTAGATTCAGAAAAAGGTGGAGCAGTAAATGAGGAACTATTAGTGATTTTCTTTGTTTGCCCCGTACAGGTCTCTTATTCGGTTATCCATTCATTTCACAGATGAGTGAGCGGCCTGACCTTCGAGTTTTCGGTGTTGACGAGTTGGTTGCATCTGCCCGGATGGACAGACATTCTTGATTTTTTTTTAGGCCGGTAGCAGGATAGTGTTCCCCTCTCAGTGTCGGAGTTGGCACTGACTGTCTCGAGTCAAAGTTCTTATCAGCCTACAACGGCTGCAGAACTTGACCGGTGTGCCGGTACATTGTGTTTTTGAGTGGAACCCATGTCCACATCTCCAACACTCGCCGGGGCGACGTCTAGATATACTTTGTGCCCCATCGTGCTCACTGTTCGTGTCCGAGGGGGTGAGGTGTTACTTTTTCCCGGCGTTGCCGTGACTGGGCGTTGTTTCCTGGCCGGTGCCACACTCCCTGCAGGGGAAGCTCTCTCCGGTGCGCTCATCTCCAGGGGAACGTTGAAGGTTACCACGCGATCCCCTATGCGTACAAAATCTACGCGGTAATTCTCCATTTTGGCAACTTTTGTGAAAAGCAAAACAAATTAGAATTTCCAATACTTAGTTTCGTGTTACTTTTGTTAGAGATGAGATGGTCCCCTTTTTTTTCGTTATTTAGAAGTGTTAAAAGGTTAGTTATATACGTTTCACCCGGACTCGGTTGCTCAATTAAATGAGCAACCGAGGTTCATTACAATTTCTTAAACCATTTTGCACTGATAAATTAAAAGGATGTGCGAAACAACCTTTTGATTTCCAGTTCCCCTTTTTTATGGCTTCAAGAATATTTAATGGGAACTTTCAAACTCTTCGAATTTCGATTTTTAGATACCTGCCAAGTTCTCAGCGGTATGTTTTTCCTTTGTATACAAAACAAACAATCAGATAGGATTTTAATTTGAGTGATTGATTATCATCAACATCTAAAGATGTTGATCTACGGATATGCTCCTCCTCTATTGCCCTTTTGTCAGCCTTTATTGCCCTTTTGTCAGCTTCTATTGCCCTCTTGTCAGCTTCTATTGCCCTCTTGTCAGCCTCTATTGCCCTTTTATCAGCCTCTATTGCCCATTTGTAAGCCCCCATTGCTCTCTTGTCAGCTTCTATTGCCTTTTTGTCAGCCTCTATTGCCCTTATGTCAGCCGCAATAATCAGTTCAATTTTTTTGGTGATATTTTTTCTTCGTTCCTGTTGTTATTGCTTCTTCCAACCTTCAGTTTGGTTTGGGATTAGTCTTTTCCCTCAAATTTCTAGGTGTATAGCTTGTCCAGTTTTTTTTTCGGCCCCAAATTTTTTCTTCAGGAGGAGATGATTCTTTGGAAGTGCTACATATATTTTCTGGTGTTCTTTCATCCTGCAAATTTTAGTTTTTATATTTTTCCATTCAATATAACATATTTGCACTCATCATATTCACAGGTAGTGAAACTTCTTCAATGCATACAATATTAACTCTGTATGGCTTCCAAGTCATTGAACTCCAGCAACTGGATTTCTAATTCATCTTCGATTGGTGACTAAAAATAATCGATGTATTCATAATAATTTGGTTTAAATGAATAATTTATTTTCGACTTGATTTCACTCTTACATTCAAAGAAGTTCCACTCACTCCTACGTTCATAGGAGTGTCTCTATCGTTCAAAGAGGATAGACCTCCAACGGTTTTGAAGTTGATAATCTCTAAAATGATCCCAGTTATGTGGTCTAAATCTTTGATGGAAGTACCTCCACCAGTCTTATGTGAATCATTTCTATGTTGAGCCACCTCTTTTCTAGCCCTTGATTTTGAATGATCAAATTTGGCCGTTAATTGTTGAATACTTCGATGAGTGTAACTCTTGGAGTTGAACCCTTCAAAATTTTTTTATGCCTCTTCCTAAAAATCGAATCATTCTTCGAAAACAATTTTATATGAGATATTTGAGCATACTTACTTTTTCAAGATTTGAAACTTTTTTTGACATTTTGTATTTAATAACGTGCTTCTGCTTGAGCACTTCATTTACTAATGATAGTTCCTCTTCTTTATTAAAATTTGAAAAGCGAACTTTTTTGTTGCTTTGAATGATATTCATTTCAGTAAAATTATCATCACAACAACTTAACAGGGGAAAATATAAACTATTTGACAACAGCAGGAAAAGGTTATAACAAATTATTATAAACGTCCTTACAAATAGCTCACCACTTTTCAATAGAGGAATTACGGTCACGACAGAAGTCCTGGTCCTGACGGCATTGAAGGGTGAAGTAATCGACAACAGATAACAAAGTAAAATAGATCGGACACTGACGTTCTATGATGAAAACAAATTTTTGGAGCCCAAGAGGCTGTTGCCTTAAGTAGTATATTACAGGTTACTACTTTATCACATTTTTCGGCAGGCTTGACGCGAAATTCAAATTACGTTCTTATTTTGCCTTTTAGTTTTCAGTAACCTAACCTATTCTGAAGAATTAAAAACAATAGTCTTTCATAAATATTCATTACAAAATATTATTTTGTATATTTTGTGTCGTGAAAATCCAAATTATGATGGGAAGGCCACTTTGTAAGCTGTGGTGAATGAATTCAGTGTTAGTTTTTATGGAAATTTTCCTGATCTGTAGCGATGATTCATAAAGATTCGATAAACTCGTATAATCAACACAAAAAATGTATTACAACAACAAACGTAAAACTAAAAAAAAATCATAACAAGAAAACTAACTAACTGCAAAGGACTGAACTACAGCAAAAGTTGAAAATTTCCTCCCCCAACTCTTATACAAGCTTCTGTTCTTCGTCTCATAGACGATCGAACTCTTTCAAACACTCCCGGAGTATTCCTAACTGAATCAAATGCGCCTATTATACGATTTCTCAGTTCTTCTACGGTGTTCACGGGTGTCGAGTATACTAGAGATTTCAGGTGGCCCCATAAAAAGAAATCTAAACTATTTAAGTCTGGGGATCTGGCAGGCCATGACTGAGGACCCCCCCGTCCAATCCACCTGTTTTCATAATTTTCGTCCAAATACTCCCTTGCCAAAACTGAAAAATGAGCAGGAGCACCGTCATGCATGAACTACTTTTCTCGTCGTAGCATAAGAGGTATATCTTCAATAACAAGGGCAAATCGTTTTCTAAAAAATGTCTGTATGATTGACCTGTTAATCGACCTGGCAAGAAGAAAGGACCAATCAAATCATCACCAATATTACCACCCCACTCATTTAGTGAAAATTGCTCTTGAAAATGGGTTTCTACATATCCATGCGGATTCTCCTCAGCCCATACGTGTTCATTATGAAAATTGATAATTGAAGTCTTTGAGAAGCAGACATCATCAGTAAATAGAATTTGGCAATCAAAATAAGGATTCATCAAAAGTCTACTGAGGTACCACTGACAAAAACGAACCGTCGGATGAAAATCTCGAGGCAGAAGAGCTTGCACCCTCCGAATGTGATCAGCCAAACAACTTGATGACTTGCATTCAAAGGTACACTAATTTTTCTTGTACTGGTTCTTGGATGTTGTTCTATTTCATTCATAACTGCCTCTTCGAGTTGTGGTGTTCTCACACTGCGTGGTCTCCCAGCATTAATTCTTTTCGTGGAAAAAGATCCAGCTTCTGAAAGACGCCTATAAATATCAAAGAACATTCGATGATTTGGTATCACTCTATTGGGATAGCGTTCCATGTAAAGACGCCTAGCTTCTCTTGCATTTTCATTTGCAAGACCATACATGAAATGCATATCAGTCATTTCGGAATTCGTGAAATTCGGCATGTTTTGATATTTAAATGTGTAGAGGTTCTAATTTCTGATCAAATATTGTTGTGACAGTCATAAAAATCGTAATGAAAATGGTAGTCTACATTAAAAAAAATAAATAGCCACAAATGCAACCACCTTCACTTTTTTAAAAAAACAAACGTTCAATAATTTGATGTGTCAAAACTGGCACTGAATTCATTCACCACAGATTACAAACTGGCCTTCCTATCATAGTTACGAGAATTTCGAGAGAATCGTTCAAAATTTTTTTCTCGAAATCGTTGGTAGATACGACAAAACTACAAGAGACCGAAAAGTTTAGTATAAGAACAAAGCGTCTTTTTACATTTTTTCAAATTAACAGTTGCTCACCAAAAACAAGTTCTGCAGAAGAACAGGTGGCAGTGTTCCAGAAAAAATATCACCCTGTAGATCTTCTATCGAAATTGCCATGTCACGTGGTGAGAACTCTCAAATGTGATATCTATGCCAAATTTCAGTTGAATACCTTGTGAAGTGTAGATAATATGAGAAAAAAAACTTGAAAAAAATTCAAAGTTCAACACTCTGTGTATCTCGAAAACGAAACGTTTGCGACCCCATGTTTATGGGACTTTTTTTTCTTAAACTCACTTAAGGAATCTCCCCTTTTCGTTTGTACGTTCAATTTATTAACACTTGTATATACAAAAATATACAAATATAGAGTTTTCGCTTGGATTTTTATAGGGTCGATAAAATCCTTGTCGGGAGAAAGCATTAAATTTTGAGAATTTTGAATCTCTTCCGTTGGCAATTTCATTTATTTGTTGGCACCACCAACTGTTGAACGAAATATTTTATCAAGTTCATGTGATTGGCATTTTAAAATTTCAAAATTTAAACTTGCTCTCAGTACATTCTGAGATACCCCTTCTCTCGCAAAGCCTAGGAATAATATAAAACAATTTGTTGAATGAATTCCGAAACGAGAAATACATATATTGTCCAGGCTTAATTAAATTTATATATGTACTGATATTATCTGGACAATATAAATTCGGAATCATTTATGTTTTCGGAATAATTCAACAAATTGTTTTTACATTTCTCGCAGTTTTTCATATTTTTATTTTTTTAAGTAATTTTGCAAACCGCACCACTCATATACACCAGAGTGCTTCTGCTGAGTTTCGTTCTATTATTCAATGTTATACTCCTAGGAACATTCAAAGCAGCACAATCTTGCTATGAAGGAGTACCTTGTATTTTTTCTCATTGTGAGTTAAGACTTCAGATTATCCAAACAAGAACTCTCTGTTTTATCTTCCTCACAATCAGCTCCTACAGAATGAACTGATAAAAAGTTATTCATTACTAATGTTTTGAATGATGGTATAAAATGTTCAACATCTGGGTTAGTGTTCCTTACTCCGTGGGCCCGAATATTTCCGAAAAAATTCTCCAAGCAATCTTGGTTGAAGGCCCCAGCCCCAGTAAGAATATATTTGAAGTTGTAGTGCTTGAGAAGTTTTTCTCTCAAATAGAGAAATCCCTTCAAACTACTTATCAATTTTTTTATACTGGGTACAACAACCAATTTGTTTCTTTTGGACAAAAGAATTTCATATTGTTCAAAATTTTCATGGCCTCCTCCCAACAGGTTTTGTGTGTAGAAAATTTAGTTACAGGCCTCTTGATTGCTTTAGCAGTAGATGACACTCTTCTCACAATAAGCTAATCGAACAATTCATCCAAAAACAATATCAAATCTCCGGTGTGTGCAACCTCTGCAGACAATTGATTAGGATGTTTGATTTCTGCAAAAAATTTCAATAAGAAATTACATCAAAATTTTCCAGGTATCTTTATTTTCTGTAAATCTTAGATCACATTATTAAAAAAAATCAAATGACCCCATGAAGAGATCATACATAGATCCCACAGAATTGCTGAATACTTGGGTGCACCACTTCACCTTCATTTTATTTATCTTTCCCGGAATGACATGTGCATCTGTAAGTTTGTTATTTATTCTCAAATTGTCATCAGATATATTCAAACAATAAAATTGCTCTATATGAGCCCACTTTGCTATTTTTGTCTTTCCTTCAAGGGCGAAATGGGCGTTCTTAGTGAGGAGATTATTCCTCAAACCCTTGAATAGGTGGAGGGTATCAAAAAGGGCAACTATTTCTTTATTATTTACGAGAAACCCGAAATAATTGTCCTCTTCTCCACTTCTCAAACAGAATGCCTTTTTCTCTTCTATTAGATTTTTAATTGCCGCTTGATTATTTGCCCCTTAATCGCAAATGGTGATCATAACATTCAACCCTATATTTTGGCACTCCCCAATTAATTTCTTTACCATATTCTTCAGTGCCAATGAAGATATTGGACCTTTACTGAAAGTGAAGACAAGTGGTTGCTCATGTTGCCTGTATAATCCCTTAAGGAATAATACGTTGGCATAGTCAACCAACCTTGCCTTTTTTACAGTGCCATCATCCTCCATCGCTAATATGATATCAGCAATTCGGTCATATTTTAAATATGTGGACAATGAAATTTCACCAAGGATAAGTGCACACACTTTATCTTTTCTTCAGGGCTATTTTATTATGGCACTTATTGTATCAAGAATCTTAAAAAATATACAGACGCTCCCCAATATCCATTTATTACTTGTAAAAAGTATTATAATGGTATCAACATGTATTAAGGGGCTTCTTATCAAAATGTATGATAAAACTATAAGTCTCTCAAAATATTATGTACTTAAGTATAATCTTGTATATAGAGATACAAATTTGATATACATAATTGCAATAAAAGAAAAACTACATATAATCAATATAAAAATCATTTATAATGGAGGTATTTGAGTGTAAGTAACAAATCCGAGAATAAATATATAATAGATGTATAATAAAGGTATCCTCAACTTCATTAGGAATCAGTGTTCCTATTTCATAGGTAATAGGTTATATCTTTTCATTCGGTAAGAGGATAGCATCTGATGATGCCGTGCTAAGATCTCCCAATTCAATAGATTTTAAATCCTTATTGTGTTTCGTCAAGTGGTATAGATGTCCAATATATTTCTTTTGACGGTGATTCTTTTTATGATATATAACAACTACACTTATTAGGATACATACTATACAAAATATCATTATGTACAATACCATATAATGAGTTTTTATTTCACGTGTTGGGAGATTTAATTCCTGGATGTCCTTAAGATCATGTAAGGAGAAGTTTAATGTGTGTGCATTTTGACTCTCATATGGTAAGTGTTCCGTTTGATTTAGATGAATCGGTTGGTAACTATCCACAATTAGTCCATTGGAGTGTAATGTGTATGTTCTGTCATATACTAATACAGAGGTAACATTATTAGCATGGTAAATATGAGATCTATTATTTGATACCTCTACACTGATTCTATTAGTATTAGGGGTTTCTGTGTAAAATACTGTGTAATGAGGTGTTAACGGACAAACAAGAACTCCTGATGTCAATTGATATGCTTCATACAAGTCAATATTTCTTGAAAATTTCAGAGGGCATCTGGTGAAGTTGAATTTATCTTCCTGAATAAAACAAAACTTCTTGGCTGTTGATGTGTCTTCCTTTCTACATAATACATAATCAGATGATGCAGTGCATTTCTCCCCAGATATCCAAGTATCCTTCCAGTGGCAGCTATGTATGTGATACTGCAGTCCGACCTGATGATTAATAATCCGTGGAAATGATAAAAGAGCTATTATTGTAGGTGGATTCCTGATAACTTTCACAAGACTAGATGTTCCGCCTGTAAAAAGCAGTTGAGGTATATCTATATATACAGTCTTTGAAAAGTCTTTGAAATCAGTCATCATGCGGTTTGTTGTATCGCCGGGTAATATATCAACAGGTACCTTCCCGGAAAGCACACCATTTAATACCCTTATAAAGGAGTTTGAAACTGTATCTGACCAAGTACTAAACATTTGCTGAATGAGATCTAACTTGTTGACATAACAAGACAAGTCAACCAGTGTTTTATGGAGAACCTCAGAATCATTCTTCATTGTATCCACAATGATCTGTTGATTTATTTTTATAAGACCATAACCTTCAGTTAATTCCCGATTGTGTTTGACTATTAAGTCTATATCTTGATTCAATCCATCTATTCTATCTGTATGCAGGTTAATATCCTTTCTTTTCCATGTTACAAGTCCAAAAAGACTGGATATTGCTGTGGCGACCCCCGCTACTCCTGCAACTACTAAGGGTGCGATTCTTTTGCTTCTTCTTAATACCTTCTTAGATACATTATCTCCTTGGTAAGAGCTCAGTAGCTCTTTGGAATAATTGCAAAGAGCAGGGTTCTGATCACATAGTTTCTTTTTGTCGATTTGAAAAAAATCAGCAGACCTTCGTAAAGTCTCTACAGATTTTGATGTATCTACAGAATCCCTTTCTCCACTTTGAGATGTATATAAGGCATCATCATGTAATTATCTGTCGTTGAGGTATTATAATAGGAGCTTGAGTGATAGCCGTAACAGATGGGGCCTTTAATTTGTCTCCCTCTACGGTTCCCTTAAGGTCAGGAATGAGGTATACCAACCTTTGAACTGCCTGATCGTAATTAGTCTTTAATGCATCTATAATGTCGCAAATTTTCCCCTTTGATTTATACTCTCTCTCCAAGTCCTTTAAAGAAGGAGAGACATCCTGCATCAATTCTTCAGAGCTTGGTATTTGACGCCTTACAGGGACATGTATAAAACCATCATATTCGTACACCGGTTTCTCAGCCTGCAATAATATCCCATGTTTGTCATCATAGTAGTTCATAGCATGGATTTTACTCTTAAAATCCGTAAGATCCTTACAAGATGAATCGGTTGGTAACTATCCACAATTAGTCCATTGGAGTGTAATGTGTATGTTCTGTCATATACTAATACAGAGGTAACATTATTAGCATGGTGAATATGAGATCTATTATTTGATACCTCTACACTGATTCTATTAGTATTAGGGGTTTCTGTGTAAAATACTGTGTAATGAGGTGTTAACGGACATACAAGAACTCCTGATGTCAATTGATATGCTTCATACAAGTCAATATTTCTTGAAAATTTCAGAGGGCATCTGGTGAAGTTGAATTTATCTTCCTGAATAAAACAAAACTTCTTGGCTGTTGATGTGTCTTCCTTTCTACATAATACATAATCAGATGATGCAGTGCATTTCTCCCCAGATATCCAAGTATTTTGAGTAGATATTTTTATAGCACTATCTTCAACATTTAATCTAGCGTAATATGCCTGATTTGAATGGATCACCTTCCAGTGACAGCTATGTATGTGATACTGCAGTCCGACCTGATGATTAATAATCCGTGGAAATGATAAAAGAGCTATTATTGTAGGTGGATTCCTGATAACTTTCACAAGACTAGATGTTCCGCCTGTAAAAAGCAGTTGAGGTATATCTATATATACAGTATTTGAAAAGTCTTTGAAATCAGTCATCATGCGGTTTGAAACTGTATCTGACCAAGTACTAAACATTTGCTGAATGAGATCTAACTTGTTGACATAACAAGACAAGTCAACCAGTGTTTTATGGAAAACCTCAGAATCATTCTTCATTGTATCCACAATGATCTGTTGATTTATTTTTATAAGACCATAACCTTCAGTTAATTCCCGATTGTGTTTGACTATTAAGTCTATATCTTGATTCAATCCATCTATTCTATCTGTATGCAGGTTAATATCCTTTCTATTCCATGTTACAAGTCCAAAAAGACTGGATATTGCTGTGGCGACCCCCGCTACTCCTGCAACTACTAAGGGTGCGATTCTTTTGCTTCTTCTTAATACCTTCTTAGATACATTATCTCCTTGGTAAGAGCTCAGTAGCTCTTTGGAATAATTGCAAAGAGCAGGGTTCTGATCACATAGTTTCTTTTTGTCGATTTGAAAAAAATCAGCAGACCTTCGTAAAGTCTCTACAGATTTTGATGTATCTACAAAATCCCTTTCTCCACTTTGAGATGTATATAAGGCATCATCATGTATTATCTGTCGTTGAGGTATTATAATAGGAGCTTGAGTGATAGCCGTAACAGATGGGGCCTTTAATTTGTCTCCCTCTACGGTTCCCTTAAGGTCAGGAATGAGGTATACCAACCTTTGAACTGCCTGATCATAATTAGTCTTTAATGCATCTATAATGTCGCAAATTTTCCCTTTTGATTTATACTCTCTCTAAGTCCTTTAAAGAAGGAGAGACATCCTGCATCAATTCTTCAAAGCTTGGTATTTGACGCCTTACAGGGACATGTATAAAACCATCATATTCGTACACCGGTTTCTCAGCCTGCAATAATATCCCATGTTTGTCATCATAGTAGTTCATAGCATGGATTTTACTCTTAAAATCCGTAAGATCCTTACAAGTTGATTTGGAGAGGTTCAAAACAAGTGTTGTAAACACTAAAATAAACCGTACTATCCACATAATTGCAATATGAGTTGACCGATAATTTGATATAGATCTATTTTAGAGGCTTTACACAAAATTATATATCGTATTAGGTAGAGTGTTGAGAAATGGTGTCATCAACCAGGGCTGAATGGAATACCCAGAGTCTCCTAGAAGAAAACAATTGCTTCTGCCTTCAGCATACTTTCTCCTCATGTGACGTTGAATTTTTGAGACTTGCCAAATAGCTGAATCATGGGTGGCTCCTGGGTACTGGGCGTTGATATTCGTTATCATCAAATTTGCATCAAATATCTGAAAACAATTGTTTCATGAAATATAAAACAAAAAATTCAAGTAATACATACTGCTTGCACATTTATGCTGTGATAACCCTTTCTATTCAGATAAGCAACTGCGGGATGTATGGGATCGACAGTTTTTGGCGATGTGATTGCAACATGAGTACAATCCAGTGTGCCTATTACATCAGGAAATTGCAAATTTGCATTCCTGAAACTGAAAGTGTGATGATATAATTCCATTCATTCAATAATATGGGTATACGAAACTTACCCATTTTTTGCTATTCTTACATCCTCATCACTGGAAGGAAATTTGATATATCTCGATAACATGTATGTTGATATAAGAGAGCTGACTTCATTTTTAGCCCTACTCATAACGGGTTGGCTCATTCCAAGATTCAAATCTTCACCAACAGTAGTTTGATAACTCCCATGACCAAAAAGTTGTAGACTCGCAAAAACCTAAACACTTTAATCTTAGTTTCGCCAGCTAAGTATTTGAATACATACCTGTAAGTGAAAAGGAACAGTATCTTTTCTAGTTGGCTCGTCAACAAACTCCCTCAACTCCTCAATGAAATCAAATACCGCGATTTTATTCAGACGAAATACTTTCTCAAACTTTTCAGTTGGCAATTCAAAAGGATTGCTGGTATCCCTAATCTGCCTGTATTGAAGTCTAAGTTCTTGTCTTGAAATTAAAATAAATATTCAGTGGAACCTTAAATAAATCTACACAGCCACATAATTACCTATTTTCAATGTTTTCCAACTCCCGGAAGAAATGATGATGAAACAAAAAGTTTCCTGCCATTTCTCCTGACTTGTTTTCAAGCTTAGCAAGTACTATTTTGAGGTTGCTAAGATAGCAATATTATTAACAAGGTTATGGCAGATCATATTGCCACAGAATCGTCGATCAGAATACAGAATATTTCGGATCTTGCTATGATAGCAATATCTTTGTCTTAGCAATGTTGTTATGAGCAAACAGAATCGCACCGATCATCTCATCAATAGAAAGGTTTTCTTGGAATGAACCGAATTTTTGAAAATTTTCAATAATTTGAACTAACATTGGCCTAATTGTAAATGATTTATCAGCATTATTTTCATGAGCTTTGGTATTATCCTGTACCTGTATCATCGATTTTATCTTGAGATACGCATTTCTGCTCATTGTCAACCATGGATTACCCCAAATCATCATCTTCGGATCAATAATCGCGCTCAGATGGTAATGTGTGGTAACCGCTAAAAATAGGAAACCCGGTGAAAATTTTTATTTCATCTTTTGTGATAAAAAAGTTATGCCGACTTTTAAGTGCAGCATACCTCATAGTCTCATCGAAAATCAAATCGTAAACAACATCAAAAAATTGTTCAAATAAATCCTCAACAGGCGCAAGTAAGTTTTCAAATTGTCATTGTTATTTATTAACAATAACTGCATCAAAAACTGTTTTTTTTGTTTTTAGTTTGATTTTGTAACAACTTGATTTGAGGATTCAAAACTGCATTATTCGTTTGTGTTCGCTGATAGCTATCATCCAACTCTTGCATCCTGAAGCCTGGGATGCGCGGGTAACGGTGGGAAGGATGCAACTTGGTTTCGCTCAGTAGGACGACGGCAATGCCTTCACTACTGATGAAATGCTCAAGTTCATTCCTTCCGGCCCGGAGCCCGTTGGCGTTCCAAAACGCAATCTGGAAAGAATCAATATAAGTATGAGATATATTATCCATTATTTACCTAAGTCCTTGGCGTTGTTCATTCCAGGAGGCTGAGCAAGCTTTTCAGCTTCTTAGCCATCTCCGCTTTGGAAGAACTCTTCTCCATGGCGAGCCTGATGGTCTGGGAGATCAGGTCGGTCTGGATCGTTCCTTTGACCTCATTGGTGGGCTTCCTCTTCTGTTCGGCTGGTTTGGCCTTCTCAGGAGCTGGCTGTCGGGTCGATTGGGTCGACTTTTGTGTTGCTGTGTCTCGCTTTCCTCGCCAATTTGGGGAATTTCGGGCAACCTCTGTAGCTGTCTGGGTGGGGTCCTTCGCAATTCGCGCATTTCGCTGCTGCGGTCTTCGCTTTCATGCACTCTTTCGAATTGTGGTTTTTACCACACTTCACGCACCTTGGCTCCATCTTGCAGAAGTTCTGCGCGTGGTGGAACTTCTGGCAACGGTGACATTGCGTTGTCTCCGTCTTTTTGTGTGGCTTCTCGATGTCCACAACGAGTCCACATAGTCGGTTAATTTTCTGGACAGCTTCATCTTGGTCCCTGGGGTATTCGATGAGGACCAGGGGGAGTTCTTTGTGACGCCTGTGCATCCTGCTCACTTGCGTCACTAGTATCTTGTGCTCCCAGAGGAGCTCTTCCTGCACTTCCTCAGTTGTTATTATCGTTGGTATTCCCCGAATAACCATTCGGGAAGGTTTGTCCTTTGGAAGGGAACCCAAGAGAGAGGTTTTTGCCATGCGGAGGCGGGCCCAACTTGGGGCTGCACGGCTTTCTGGCGTTTGGTTTCTTTGGGAGCTTCGTCTCCGGAGTCCATGCGGCTGGACTCTGAGTCGATGCCAGCCTCTTCGTCGCTACGGAACTGGTGCCGTCTCTTCCTCCTTGGCTTTTGGATCGTGAGACCCTCAAGCTTCTTCATCCTCTCCTCCATGTTTTTCATCTGGGTGTTGAGATGCGCGATGTGGTTACTTAAAACCCTAAGCGCTTCACAGAGCTTGGACTCTTGCGTTGAGCCCTCCGCCATGTTGGCGTTATTCACAGTGATACGGTGAACTTTTTCGATTTGCGGTGAGAACCGCAGGTTTGTTGCAGTGAAAACTGCAGATTTGTAGGAACAGAATCACTCACTGCACAACGGTACACGTTATCACACTGAATGATCACCACTCACTTCTCCGTTTGTTGAAACTAACGGCTGGTGGTCTATCCAATAGATCTATAAACTGGAAGACGTATACCCCACTACCTCTAACGAATCTGAAAATATGGCCGATGTTACTTTCGCTGCATGTTACTTTCGACCCCGGTCTACCCTATTCGAGCAGGCTAATGTCCTGTGAAGTGTATGAAAAAATAACATTGATATTTCCACATTTTCAGAGAAAAAAAAATTATTATCATATGAAATTCTTTCTTGAAATACTGCATTTTTGCACCACACTACAAAATCACAGTATTGGTGATTGGCAACCCACATGTGCATCTGTATTTGGAAATAATACTGATGAATTTTTTTCAAACTGAATATGTCATTATTATATTCCAAGCAGGAGCATTATAATTTCACGTATTCGAGCAGGCTAATGTCCTGCATAGTGTATGGAAAAATAACATTGACATTTGCACATTTTCAGAAAAAAAATTATCATCATTTGAAATTCTTTCTTGAAGCAATAAATTTATGAACCACACTACAAAATAACAGTATTGGTGATTGGTAACCCACATTTGCATCGGTATCTAGAAATAATACTGACGAATTTTTTCAAACTGAATATATCATTATCATATTCCAAGCAGGAGCATTTTAGTTTCATGTATTCGAGCCGGCTAATGTCCTGTAAAGTGTATGGACATTTTATTTCCACACATTCAGTGTCACAGCGTGTGCATTTTATTAATGTGTGAAGCCTCAAAAATGGGATTTTGTGCACTGATCACGAAGTCACTCAACTCAATTAACACTAGGCCACGAACCTCCCTCATTGAATTTGTGTATTCCTTCAAAGCTTTTTTTTCACACTCTAATCCGTATGAAATTTGCTTAGGGTATCCCCTAACTTTTCTCGAATAACATTGCAACTATTGTGCTTCTTCCCAGGTCTCAGAGTTCTTGTCTTCCTCCAGCTGTGAGATGAAAGATTTCATTTCCTCCAATGTTATGTCTTTAACGGAAATCTGCCTCTTTATCAGATCTGCATTCCTCAATTCAGGAATTATATGCAATACAGAATAAAAGTTATTTCTCTATTCGAATAAATAATGAAATCCCGTAATCGTTGTTTTCTCTTTCTGCCCAGTGAAACGTGCTCTGGTTACTCGGTATTTCGTGATTTGGCAGCAAAAACAAATTCATTGCGATTATTTCACTGACAATTCATTATTTTTATTATATTTAATTTGGTTCATACTTCTCACAACAAACAATTCCATTTTTTCTATTGTATTAGATAATGAACAAGAGAAAAAAACAAACATCATAAAGAATATTTCTATCACAAGCACATGAAAATCCTGATGAAAAAAATCACATTTGAATTATTAAAAAAAAGTAAATTCTGGAAATGAAGAAAATATATAAACAGTTCTTACCTAAACTTAGCATTTATGACTTTCATAAACAATAACTTGACGGCCAGCTAACGATTTGCGTCTCTCCTCTTTCTTCACTCTTTTTATAGAAGTTATACATTCTTGTTATAGATGAAGTGCTGTCCAAGTATTTCCTTTGAGTAAATTTTCACGTGTAATGACTCTCCACGGACGGGAAACTCTATATGTGTGCTCTTACTTTAGCAAAACGGTGTCCCAGTCTTAACGAATGGAGAATGTGAGAATTTTTTTGTTTATATCTGAAAATATCCTCCTGCCCCTAACTTGAACTTGCTGACAGTTGAGATACAAGGTGATCGAATACTTGAGTTTTCTGTACTTGCTAAAATTTGATGATGATATCTGAAAATATTCAGATAATATATCAACTATTCCGAAATGAACTAAGGGATTCAATTGAAAAATTAAACGTACCTGCTCCTCAGATTTTCTGGGTCAATTCTTTCATTATCTAGAATCTCCTGCATCTTACTTGGACTTGCTGAGAGATGTAGCAACACCTCTCATGTCACAACCTTGTTGATTCCAATAATTTTGAACTGATGAAGAGAATATGTGAATGATTTTAGTTTGAGATGTACATAGTTTAGTATTTCAGTGATGTTGACTGTTTTTCTTCTGATATTTTATCTGTACTGAACAAAAAAGGGGTTGATGACTTGAAATCAACTATTGCAGATATTGTTCATTGTTTATTTTCAAATTTTAAATATTTATCCCGTTTTAGCTGTTAGATATGGTAGCAAGCTTACATCATTCAATCTTAATTCTTAGAACGTCTACTGCTTCGGGAAGTTAAGAACAAATCGAGTTAAAAATTTTTCATTGTACTTGTTTCGGCAATGAAGGCGAACCTAGAAAGATAAGAAAGGTTATCCGCGGTTTTCCTGGCTTTGATTTCGTCAAGGATTCCAATTCGTACTAAGAAAAATTACGATGAGGAAAGAGAAAAGTGATGACGACTCTGGACAGAAAACTGACGAAGACTAAAGTAATGAAGACGAAGAATATGAAAAAACCAATAAGAAGAAGAAGAAGAGATTTGTGAGAAGCAAGAAAAGAGTTGAACATGGGTCCTCGAGTTTAACAGTTTAACATAGGAAGAAAATCTGATATATTTCCGTGAACGTTCAGAGACATAGAGGATAGTGTAAAGCCTCTTAATGAGAAAGACGGTTACTCTATGAAGATATGGATTGCAGAAACTAAAACTTGGTTATTGATATATAATAAACAATTGCGGTCAAAAATCCAAAGAATATCCAAATAAGACAAAAGGTACTAAAAGCTTCAGTAGCAATCATTTCGGTCATATTTCCACAAAATGACTAAACAGAGCATCGACTTCAAACAATGCAGAACCAAGCAAATTACCAGTACAAGTATTAGTGCCGTGGAAGATATTCCAAAAAAATGCCGTGAATGTCATAAATAATGTAGTTTTGATCGCATTATTCGTCACCGATAGTGATGTATCACTAGTAGAAGAGGATTATTTTCAAGTCATTAAGTTGTCCAAGGACACCTTAATTGTAAATGGTTTAGATGAAGAAAATCAAGTCACAACATTGGGATCATAAAAAAATGTTATGGTGAATGATGAAAAGTTTCATTTATAATTTCACGTTTTGCCTAGGAACTCGACGGCATCCAAAGTCATAGTCAGAAATAACATATTGAAGGAGGTCGAAGTAAAGATCAAAGAAGATGGAATCATAATTTATAGAAGGAAAAAAACTTTTTGATGCAAATTACTATGGAAATGGAACAAGTTGAGTTAGATCCTGAGAAAAAAAAAGACTATATACTTTTGAAGCTGATCAGAAACAAGCTCTTGGTAAACTAAAGTAGCTGCTGTGTAGTGAACCTGTTTCAAACATTTTTGGTAGACATTCCTGAGATTATCGAGAAGATTGGAAAACTCATGGCTAACTGTGTAGAATGTTCATTAGGAAAAAAAAAGAAAAAAAAGCTTTCCCGCATCCAATCCTTGAACAAGATGCAGTATTGCACACGCAGATCACCTAGGACCAATACCCTGTACCAATAAGAATTTTCATCTTATTGATTTCCTTCATTCTTGAGCGTGACCAATTATTAACAGATAAATAAGAATTATAATCACGTTTTGATAATCATCGATCCATCCAAAGTTCACGTGGTTAAACGCTGCATAGTCTACTGCTCTAAGGAGCTTGCTTTGAAAAACAGAAACATATTTTTGGAAATCCAGTTGCTGATGAGGGCACAGCCAGTACTGCTAATGAGTTTCAGGAATACTACAAAAATGAAGGAATGTTGCATGTTTTTATTACAACTGGAGTACCTCGTAGTGATGCACAAGTGGAACATATTAATCGAATCATTATACCTGTGATAACTAAGCTGAGCATAGCATATCCTACGAAGTGGTACAAATATTAAGAAAGGGTACAACGAGTACTTAATTCCACGAAGTTTCGAAATAAAGAGCATCAGAAATTCAAGGAGATTAGAAGACGAAGTAACGAAGAAGTTATAATTTGCGAAAGAAAAAACCCAAATTATATACTTAAAGTGACCATAAGTGACCATAAATCGAACGTAGATGTATCAAAGTTCACGAGAAGTTCTTGGGTCCATATGAAATTAATGAAGAAGCCGAATGAACAGTACAATGTTATGAAGTTGGAACTCATGATATCCTCATGCGGACCTCAAATTGTAACGCATATATGAAGCCGTTGACTGATAATGAATCAGAAACCGAGGCGGATTCATGCCAGGACGACCAAATGTAGGATATCGTTTCTTATTTTTCAGCGTTGCTCAGTTTTATATGAATTTGGTTTCAATTCTTTACTTTTGGCGACAAAGAAATGAAATCGTTCGTTTGGCAGTGGGCGATTATATTTTTTCAATAAGGAGAGGTTGGATGTGTGAGCCTGCTATTGCTAGGTAACGGTAAAAAAAGGCAATCAGTCAGCTGCAATAATTGATAAAACGAAGGCGTAAATGACGAAGCCGAGTAAAAAAAAAGTTCGAATTTGTTCAGTAATGATAAATTATGGATTTATCAGAGAGTTATCTAAACGAAAATACGGGCCTCACTTAAATAAAGTATCCTTTATTTTGACATTTACCTATGCGCATTCGTTAAAGATTTAAAGGTGACCTTTAATGAACAAGTTTCGAAATATTTCATGGAATTGAATAAAATGAATTGAAATTGAAAAAAAAATAAAATACCGGCTTTCTGTACTAAAGGACAGCCGTATTTGAATGAAGGATCCCTTATTTTGACAGTTCTCGCAATCTTCTAGGTTAAACATCTTCTCACAACTGTCACAATAAAGGAAATGTCATAATATATAGTTGTCGAGAAATAAATCGTTTCGATCAAATATCCGATCAACGTTGAGGGATCTTTTTCTACACGATCCTCAAATAAAGTAAGGTCCGTATTTGTGTTTCAATAACTCTCTATCATGCCAGTTCGTTTTTTTTTACCAATATACATTCATTTGTTCTGCATCTGTGACTAGATTATCAGCACTTATCGCATGATGTGTTGCCCCATAATCAACAAGAAATGATACATTCATCATATAATTCATTGTTTGCATCAATTATTGTATTGATGCAAACCTAATCTTTTTCATACTCTCTTTCTTTGCTTTCCCCTATTTCATGTCAAAATCTATGGCATATATAACACAATTTCCCTGAATAGAAACATGCTTCTTGCTTGTGGAAGTATGTTACGCATTTCTTGCATTGTTTTTTTTTTTGGGTATGTGCAATAATGAATAATAACCCAATTTTGTGACATTGAGAGTTGAACGCAACTTCGTCAAAAATCGAAAAAATGGCGGAAACATCGTTTTTTTTTTCCAAATTTTGGCGAGTAAGACCCTGAAGGACTAGTTTTTGAAAAAAAATTAACTATTATTTCGATTGAGATATGTTATAGTCATGGCAGTAGCCGAATGAATGTAAATATTTGAATTTTTTCGACGCAGATCACATAAGCAGGCGATATTGGTTGATAGAATAGGTTTATTCTGATGTTTTTTTTTTGCTGAAAAAATCGAAATAATAGCAGGATATTTATTTTGGGAGCATATTCTTTTGCCAAATTATTTCTTTTTTTTTTCAACTATTTTGACTTTTATTTTTTGAAAGTGAATATCACTAAGTCACACCGTTTTCTTTCGTTTTCAATAATCCTTCAATAATATTCAGTATGCAAACTGAGATTATAGAATTCGTCTAAAAACTCCAGTTGAACATTATTGAGATCCTCATTTCTTATATTGTACGGACATTTGATCTCTATAATTCTATCATATTCGATAAAACCATCGGGTGGACACTCTGAAAACCAATAGTTTTCATGAATGATCAATCCGCTCAGCTTACATTATGTTGTCGTATATTTCGCAATATTTCTTTCTTGCAAAATTTTCATTTTTAATACCATGATTGATTGCCACCTTTTCTTCGATACCCTCTGGCATTTCCATATATATATATATATATATATATATATATATATATATATATATATATTCTTATGAAAAAGAGAGCTAAAATAATACATTAAATGTTGAAACAAAAAGGAAACTTCTAAGATGAGTAACTGAATTTCTCAAACCATTAACACTACATTTATTTGAAGTTAATTTATCTAAAAGAAATGAAACATGGGATTTTATCATAGAAAGTTTGCTCTCATACCTTCCTCCTAACAAATTTATTGCAATGACAATTTTGACCATACTGAGGGGTTCACCCTCCAGAAATGATTTGAGATACATTAGCCTCTGTAGTTACTCAAATCTAAATTACTTGTAATTAACGTCTCGAATAATTGAATGAATGAGGTCCATACAGTAGGATTGCCACTGAACGTGGTCATTTTTGTTTCTGGCCTGGGGGCTTTTATCTATATACTTGCTCAAATTTAATCAGAAGTTATTCAAATCTCACTTCTAGATCCTCTTATTCGTCTTCCATCGCTCCTCTGACTTCCCTGTCGAACGTTTCGAAGTCCTCGAGCTCTTCAATGATGTTTTGGCATTATATGGATAATCCTCTGCAGCTGTTAACAGGTAGTTATGTTTCCTGGACACCGTTAATTTGTGTTCTTCATCTGCTTGCCCATCCAACCAATTATGGATTCTGATGATTGATCTTTTCGCTATCTCACGTTTCATTCAAAATTTCAATTATTGAATCGTTATAAAACAGTCAGCTCGTATTTAGGAGTTGAATCGTATTTTTATTGTAAGAAACAATTCTTAATATCTAAAATGATTCAGTACAAACAGACTACTTCTGTTTTTATCAAATTTGACATTTCCTGAATTTCTTTGGTTTTCAATAGAATTGTCTGCAACTTAGCATATTTTGATTTTATTAGCACTAGGATACTTTAATCAGCCATTAGTTTTGTTACCTACTAAAAAAGTCAGGAAAATTTCATCGTCCCCATATAAAACAGAGTGGCAAACACAATTGAATAAGTGCACTTGAAAACTGAGATAAAATAGGAGATCTGTTTCCAAAACTAAACAAGCACCCATGATACTACAACAACCCAGATAAGATCATTTGACGAACAAGTTTTGAACCTTTTCGCGCATGACGTCACGATGAGGCCTATTTGAGAAATAGCGCTCATTTTCAAACGTTATTTCTTAGATGGACAAAAAATATCTGCCAAATTATCGCGTGAGTTTAACTTTTATATTCAGAATAATCCGAAACTATCATATCCGATCTGAAAGAAATCTAACTTGTACCGAATTGCAAAAGTGACACTCAAATATTCGTGATAAAATTCAACAAACTTTAAGAGATAGTTTCGCCCACCAAATCAATTTTGTCGAATATTATTGTTATGTTATGAGGTAAAATGCATTTTGAATCAGTTGGACGAAAAGAAGTAATATGTACTATAATAAATCTAGAACTGTTCAAGGGCAAAATTTCCTGGTCAATATACTTTTTCAAATCTGGGAGGTCTTATTGCTGATATGATTATTGTTGACCTTATGCCTAATGGGTAGTTTGAAAGTTTGTAAATATATTTGTGTTATATTTTATTATTGCTAGAAGTACCTGCCACAACACAACAAACCATAATTTGTAATATGGGTAGACTAACCAAAAACCAGCACAATTCAAGAAAAAACATTTTAAGACACAATCGAAATTCACCGAAAACCTTTTACTTCACAATTAATTGAACTTTTTCAATGAACAAACCCATCAACGCCCGAAAAATATGAAATGGGTCTCTTCGTGACGTCACAGATCTGAGAGAGATAGAAGATTGATATGCGCGTGGGTTTACCTTGTAGTTTTAGTATCATGACAAGCACCAAACCTGTTACTTGTTTCCATTCGAAACCAGTAGATACGTGTTAGACAACTCTGAGAAGTTGATCCACGGTTGGGGACGGAAACCAAATTGTTCATCTGGGAGTACATTGTGTCGTTCGACGATATCGGACAATCTCAAGTGAATGATTTTTTCGGCAATTTCGCCAACAGAGGGTAGGAGGCTTATGGGTCGGTGGTCTTGGGGGAATTTTTTATCTTCACCTGGTTTTGGTACGAAGATCACAGTTGCTCTCTTCCATCTGGTTGCAAAATAACGTAATCGGAGGACTGCGTTGATTATGCCAGTCAGAGTGGATATAGCGCTGTCCGGGAGCTTCTTCAACATCAAGTTCGTAATGCAATCAGGTCCTGGAGCCTTTTTTGTTATCATGCCAGAGATGATCTTCCGGATTTCAGACGGTGTCGTTGGTTCGATCAGGTCGTCCGTTTTCTGGTTGCGTACCTGTAATCAAACTCATCTCATTTTCTACTTCTTCCAAGTGGTCCAAGTTGGCTTCTGCTATGTTGGTTCTGCATTGTGGTTGCAGACTGTCGGCAGAATCTTCGGTTTTTTCCTCGTCCGTATAAACGATTCTTCCGGAAGAGCCGTGGATTGGAGGTAAAGTCTTCCGTTCTGTTTTAAGAACTTTGGACATTTTCCATATCGAGTTGTCCTTGGTATTTAGGTCCTGTAGTTTGATCTGCCATTGTTCGTTCCTGTATTAGACATAACTCACCGATAGTAGATGTCCTAGATCTTGGAGGTGAAGTTTTTCATCATCCTAATGATCTCGCTGGCGTCTCTGAATTTTTCCATCGCAGTGACGATTCCTTTGGTCGTTTTCTTCGGACGACTTTGTTTCTTTGCCGGTTTCTTCGCTTCTTTCGGCTTTTGTTGGGGTTTCTTCGGTCCTTGTTTCTTGCTTTTTTCCAAATTTGGGAATTTCGGACAGCCTCTATAGCTCGCCGGGTGCGGGCCTCCACAGTTTGCGCATTTGGCAGCTGTGGTTTTCGGCTTTTTGCATTCCGCCAAGGAATGCTTTTCTCCCCATTTCACACACCTCTCCGTGAGATGGCAAAATCTTTGTGTATGGTGGAAGCCCTGACAACGATTGCATTGTTGGGTTTCCTTTTTTGTGTGCGCTTTCTCGATTTTCACGACGAGATCGCACAGTCTGGAGATTTGCATCATCGCTCCTTCGTGCGATGTTGGTACGACTACCAGCATAAGTGGTAGTTCCTTCTTTCTTCTAGACATTCTGGACACTTGAAGTGCTTCAATGCCCTTTGATTTTAGTTCCGACATGACTTCCTCGCCTGTCATGAATGTCGGGATGCCTCTGATGACCAGACGAGCTGGTCTGTCCTCTGGGAGGGAGTAGTGGAAATATTCCACTTTCTTGCTCGTAAGTTCCTTGGTCAAGAACCTGAAGCTTTCTGTTGTGATCAGTTGGATTCTGATCCTGTTATTCGCCATTATTTTACCGGCGAATTCTATTTTCCTCGACTTAAGGAGCGAAGATATGGCGGCCCATTTGGACGTATCCTGTAGAATTATAGGGGGAATTTTTTGTTTCTTAACAGACTCACCCTGAGTAGCTGGCGTAGGCTCATCGATCTCGGGAACGTCGGTGGTGGCGACGGGTTTTACAGTGAATTTCAGCGGTTTATCCCACGCTGATTGGGTCTTGGCTTCGGACGGTGCGACCTCGTCCTCGGAGCTTTCGATCGCCGCTTCCATGGGATCAATTTCGGCTGCTGGAGCGGGTCTGCTTCCGGCGGTCTGTCCGCTTCTTTCTTTTGCCGTCCTAAACGCGGAGGGCGGCTACCTCTGCTGTGAGCAGAGTAACTTTTTCAGTCAGATGTCTGACTGAGGCATAAAGCTCCTCGATTTGTGGGGGCCGAGTGTCCCCCATTTTAAGCCGGGTACAGACGACTGTAATGCAACGTGTAATGCAACGCGTAATGTAATGCTAATTCTCCGTGTGGACGGCACCACGAACGTTACTGTAACGTTCGTCAGACCGTTCTTGGCTATCCATCGGGGTGTCGGTTTTTGTCGCGATCTCAAAGGCGTTCGCAGTTCTCGTTTGGACGGCTATTCGGGCGTTTGTTGTGGAGTGACGAACAATCTCTCGAATTAATTGAATTTTACGGGCAGGACTACGGAATTTGGGACCAAAGGAATCCGAATTACCACAAGATGAAATTCAAAATGATGCGTGTACAGAGATTTCTGTTTCATTTTCATTTCAAAATATATATTCAATATTCGTGGGTGACATTTAGGAACCCGGTGATGTTTTCATATTCACTCGTTTCTTCGGATTTCAATTCCAATAATAAATAATAATGATCTTCTTTCATACAAATTTGTTTTCCATCATAGACGTTTTTTCCGGTCATCACTAATTTGAAAGTAAGTGAAAATAAACGCAGCACCTGCTATCGCAACTTTCCAGGGTTCCAGGTTGTTTTTGGATTTCTTCGTGTTTTGATGGATTTTTTTAGGGGATATTCAGTTATTCTTCAGATTTCATACAGTTTCAGTAATTATGCACAACTGGAAGGACTGTGTCGGAGCTGTGAAAAAAATTTCACATTTTTCACAAATTCTGGTTCCAAAATGACGAAAATGAAAACAAGTCGTCAATCCCTCTAGTGGAAAAAAAGGTGAAGTTTGCTTCTGGAAGGTAGTTCGAGGTTCAGCTGGTTTTCCTCTGGTTCTAGACAGTTGTTAGAAATGTTTCATCTTGTTTATTTCATACTTTCCTGTACAAAAATGCCCGTTTTTTCGTCGGAACCGAAAAATACCACATTCTATTGATCAATCACAATAGTGAAAGAGTGTCGGAAAGAGATCATACTCATTTAAATAGTATTTATTGAAAAAAGTGGTTTTTATCAATTCAAAAAAATCCACAGGGTTTTATAAAGTGCAGAAATTCTATGCCAACCCTGCAACTTTCCTTATCGGCATGTTTGTAGAAACCGAGTGGAACAGCCGACAAACAAGGAGTCGCGTTGAAGATTTGCCGTATATTCGTGAGCCGTCCAGACGGTGCAATCTGAATTACGCGTTGCATTACACGTTGCATTACAGTCGTCTGAACCTGGCTTTACCGGTTTGAACTTTTTCGATTTGTGATGAAAATCACAGATTATTTTAAGATAAAATTGTAATGGACAGCAGCGTGCAGCTGCGTATGCTATTTTGCGGTGAAAACCACAGTTTTGTTTGTAGTGACAACTACAGATTCGTCGATGAACACAGATCGGATTGGCACATCCGTTCACTAGCACATCAACTCACTCTCACTGACTGTCTGTCTACCACTCTGACTAAAGAAGACTCACTGCTAAAAAAGACTCACTGAATGCTTCGGGCAAGCGGAGCATAAACTTATAACTAGAGTCGGCTCGCACTCTCAAGTGCGCAGGCACATTCATGGACTCAGCTAGTTCTCCTTGACCAATCACCTCCTCCATGGCGATGCGCGCGTCGCGCATGGCCATATAAATAATTGAATATTAATAAATAATAATAATATAAATAGAATAAATTATATATATTTACAATTACTAAAACTTTTTATGGAAAAACAATCATTTTTGTCTTTTTTTATTATATTTGTCTGCAGCTATCTGCATGATCGGATCTTGATACCGTATAAATTTTTTTCCACATAAAATTTTAGTAATTGTTCTGTCATAAAAATATAAGATGAATTTCAGAGCAAAATCAACAAATTTGTTTTGAATATCTCGATGAATTGGGCAGAAGAGAGCTTTAACTTTTTCAACGCCATCTTGACAAAAATGTAGGTTTTTTGTCAAGAAAGCATTCCGAATACCTTTGAGGAGATGAGGTGGTTCATATAGAAGAACAATTTCTGTATGTCCACTATATAACCCTGTAGGTTTTTTCCTACTTCATTCCTTAAAGAGTGTTCTCTTGTTGCTTCTATAAGTTTATTTATAGCAGCAACATTAGTTGCTCCTTGGTCAGATATTGTTGCCACAATCCTAAGGCCTGTCTGACGAACATGTCTCACCACATCTCTGATAATACGAACTAAATAATTTGTTTTAACAGAGTTTTCAACAAAATGAAAGCAAAGGGGCTGCTTCCAGTTGCCACTTATACTTTTCAGCATGAATACTAGAGCATGATCCGCCATTTGCCCTCGACGAACACCACTGCCCAAATCAACTAGTCCTTCCATACAATCCGTCGCAAAATTTTAGGAAAGACTAGGACTCAATGCAACCTCATCAAACATGAGAACACAATATTTATCCGACAATTTCAATTTGCGCACAGCCTTCTTCAAACTTGAAAAGTTGGGATGATTGATTCCAGAATCAAAAGGAATTCCATTTAATAAATTTGAAAGAGCTCTTCTGGAAGGTAAAGTGAAAATTTTAGATAAATATATATTCCTCACCACTCTGTTTATAAAGTGACAGTGCAAATATTTTGTCATCAACAGTGAAGCCTCGACCTCTTCCCAGTAATCTTTGATTGCATTCTTGAGAAAGAAAAAATGTTCGGGATGTCCTGTTCATCCATTCCAAATTCTCGAGATATTTTGAGTTTTGAATTTCTTTGATTTTGCTCTTGATATCAGTGAATTTGGTGAGTGTCATTTTTTCCTTCTTGTGGAGATACCTAAGTTGTTTTTTCAATGGGGCACTTGGAAAGCAGGTTTTTTTTCGGAATTCTTTATCCGTATAACATCTGATGAATGGTTTATACGTAAAAGTGAACCAAGAAAATATTGAATTATGTAAATAGCAACAATATTAACCTCTTGTATCTCTGCTCGTAGTAGGCACCTCATCTGCAATTGAATGATCACTTCTGGAGGTGACTGTCTCCCCTTGATTGGACATAGCAGTATCCTTATGACCATTCCATCTGAGCTGAATTCTGAGACAAAAGGAATAAAATATCATGAATGAAAACTACAGAATTATCAGTAATCAATATCAGCAAGAAATTATGAGGCGTTCAAACAGAAAAATATCAAAGGAAATATAAATACCTTCTATATGTCACTGGGACCGGCCAATTCATCTTGAATGGCACTTTTCCTTTCCCCATTCGATGCCTTTTCGATAAATTAGGTACTGATGGAATGGAAGGAAGGAAAAAACATCCAATGCCTGTCGGTTATTATTCGCTTGACTTATTGATAAATTTACCATTAAATTTTCAATCACTCTGCCATAATCTTCAATAGTTGTCTTCTCCTGCCTGCAATTGTGTAACTCCAACGATAATGCATTAGCTGACTTTTTAGAAATAAATTAGATTTAAGATCTTGAATGAGTGCCCCACATGAATCATACTCATCCCTGAGTCTTAATTTTGCTGGTTCTGAAAGTCGTGTTTTCAAAACAAAATTTATGAGGATTTTTTTTCGTTTTCGGATAGCATACTTTCGTACAATTCAATGAGATCCGATAATTTTTTCAGTGTCTTCTGAATCGTCTAACACTGGTTATAAAGCTGTTGCTGTTTTCAATTCAAATTCTGCCATTTCTAAATTTTGTATTGAAAATGTTTCGGACAAAACTGTGTGATCTGTATTGACTTCTGAATTTCTGAATTTCTTCTAACAAATTCTCTAATTTCTGGGTCATAATGTCATAAGTATTAGCAGTGGCGGCTTTAGGGGGTGGCGAACAGGCAATCGCCCGGGGCCTCGCTCTTAGTGGGGCCTCGCTCTTAGTGGGGCCTCGCGCGCAAAGACCCGAGCAAATTTTAATATTGATTTAGATCCCTAGTTATTTATAAAGGTTCAAACATAAGGGTGAGTTCTAAAAAAGTTCGTCAACTAATACATTCATTCAAAACAAAATTGAAAAAAACATGATGTAGTTTTTGAATATTGAGCCTTGTCGGAATATGTCCAAATATGTAATTGAGGCACCAGATGTCTGACCCACCAGATCATAAGCAGTAGGAAGAATAGAACACAATTAGGGCAAAAATTATCTAAGTATTTAGGTACTATGTTTACTTATCGCAGATGTTGGAACCTCATAAAATATTTATAGCCCTGTTGACCGTTCTTTGGCGGTCTCTTTGAAATATTCGTTCAGTTGTCGTCTTATACTCGAATTCATTCCATTGTAGAGAATTACAGAAGGAGGAGCGCAAAATCTGTTTTTTTTCGAATCTGGTGATTAGGGAAGAGAATGATAAAACCCTTGGTAAAACCACAAGCTCTCTTTGAGCGTTTCTGCTCGGTCTTCGGCTATCCGAACGTAATGAAGTTAGCAACTGAGAACGCCATTACATAAGTTCACCTCTAATTAGTCAATATGAACACCAAGAGAATGCGAAAAGCTATCATTAGTATTAGAGTTTTCCGCTTTTTTCGATAAACCTTCTAGTTTCCGAGAAAACGTAACTATTTCGACATTTTCACGAATTTTCCAAGGTTCCTGAAAATTTGGGAACCTGCATTTTTGACCATGAGTTCCTGCTCTAGTGACAATCATTAAATCAACAATGCAGCTCTTTCCGCAAGAAAGTTATTTCAGACCTTCGTTTACTGGACCGAGTTCAGTTTCGTTATATTCTATCTTATCTAATGAAAAACTTCCATTGTTTTTGGTTCTTCATTCACATTTAGAGGTTATATTCGAATTTCTCGATAAATTAAAAATTTTTCTTGTTATTCAATTCACTGGTTTCTGAAACCTATCTTTTCAGTAAGGCTTCTGTAAGTTTAAATTTGGATACCAACTATCCAATGAATTCATCTAATACATAATTCTTCAGTATCCAATACTCAAAAGTATCCAAGTTGCACAACACTACCCTGAACTGTTCCGAGCTTCAGGGCTTGATACAACTGGAACTTGACGCTCTCAATCAAACTGACCATTAGTGACTCCTCTATCGCTAGGGCTATCTCAATCATATGTGGTGGATTTTGCAGAGAAATTTTGATGACATTTCCCATGGAACTTTCTATTCGGTTCATCTGAATCATAAAAATAAATAGTTTAATTTTTATGATCTTCTCTTCGCAACCGAGAATTTAATACAAATACAGCTGAAATTGAAGAACATTTTATTTTTTTAGCCGTCGAAAAAAACCCCAGCTGAGATTTCAACTGATTCCATTATAAAAGAATTAGGGCAGTTGGTTATATCATTGCAAAAATGCAGGGGTCAAGGATATGATAACGGAGCCAATATGCTTGGTGAAAAAAAGTGGTTTCCAAAACCGTTTTTCTTGAAATAAATTCACTTGCTTACTTATTACCTTGTGGGAGTCATAGCTAGAATCTCATCCTAGGAGATGCAGCACCGTCTTGTGTCCAAGCAACATCTTTTTTTGGTTTGCTACAAAGGCTGTATACTCTGTTTGCCGGCTCAACTCAGAGGTGGGTGATTTTAAAGGATTATGTGAAAGCCTTATCACTAACACCGCTTTGTGACACTAGATTCACGAAGGAAAAAGGACCTCGCGAAAACCTCCCGCCCAGGGCCTCGCAATGGGTAAGGCCGCCCCTGAGTATTAGCTATAAATAATAAATAATTTTCTTTTTGTATCTTCAAACACTCACGCCTGGTTCAGTAGATTGGTGCTTCTTGCGACCTCTCGCCTGATCTGCTTCTGCATCCGCCTTTTCAACCATTTGTATATCACGTAAATCAGCACCAATATCGCCATAATCATAACTGTCCCCGAGCCTACCTCGTTGATGGTTATTCCTTTTGCATCGTTGTTGGTTGCTGTCTGCGCTATGATAACCTCCTCTTTCGATGTTTTGGAGCCCATTTTAGATGCCTTTTCTTCGAACCGAGAGATCACCGAGTTCGAATTTGCAGGATCGCCATGTATTGGCTGCCAGTATCGGCACTTCCTTGTATCCAATGGTGTGGTGTGGTTGATGGTTAAAACACTTGCTTTCTAACTAAGATTTATTTAACATAACTAAATTACACCTTCTTCGGAACATTTCCGAAAAACACCCAGACTGACTGACCAGAAGTGATCACAATGGCAATGTTAAGTAATTAGTTCATATCTAATGCAATCGCTTGAATTTGCTGTGTTAGCGGAGTCCTCATATTATATTTATTATAAAATAATGTAAATGATGACAGGAATTTGGACTTTTGGTATCTCTTTAGTCCAAATTCCAGTCATCATTTACATTATTTTATATTAAACATGGATGCAAACAGCGACAGATTATATTTATTTTTGATTTCTCAAGTGGAAGTAGGCAATGTGGTCACCAGTGTTCCACTTCCGAAATATGAGCTAATCCTCATCACAAGATGAGGACGAAGGTTGTGGATAAAATTCCTTTACTGTCATCCTATCTCATGTTTGTTCAACTCGATCTGCCTGAAACCTCTTTTTTCTACATTCTTTTTGATATCCATGAGCCACCTTTCTTGAAATTTAACCTAAACAAAATTATTATCAATACGAATTTACTCTCACTTTGACCATTCATATAAATTATGTATTATCTATACGAAACATTCAAATGGTGAATACGTTAAAAATATTAAACGAGCAATAAGAAGATATTTGCAAAATTTAATTCTGACATCTAATTCCTTGTAGGTTATTATTTTACATTGCATCATGTCGTTCACTTTATCTATAAGAAAAAATGTTAGCGTCCGATAGCTCAGTAGAAAATTGTTATTGATAGAGAAAAGGACCGTATTTTATTTTGCGATTGAAGCTGAAGCGAAAGCGAAATATACACTTGATAATGTAAGAAAATCAACAGCGGTCAACAATGATGACTTACCTAATTTTAATGTGGGTACAATCAACTGCTCCAGTTGTACGGGAAAATTTGGGAACATCGGGAAATTTTTTGGTAATTGATTCCAAATCCTGTCCATTCTTTGGCATTTTGATATATTCTGGAGATAAAAGTACAAGTTGCCTCAAAACTTGCCTAATTGCTTGAGAAGCTGTGGATGTATGAATTCCACAAAAATCCCCAATCGTTTGAAGCATACATCCTGTTGCACAAAACCTCAAAAGTAACAATATTTTCTGTATTCTGCATGGCAGATAAGGGGTGATTCCTGGAAAATGTTATAAATCGAAATTATTTGTTTTCATAGCTTCAGAATCAAAAGTGTAACCTTTAGTTTTGGATTCTAATTCAGAACCAATTCTTTCTTCCAACGACGAAACTGTGTTTTTATTCAAACGAAATCTCATCCTGAACTATTCATCGTTCCACCTTTCAAGATGATCGAAACGAAACCTGAAATTTCTTGGCGCTCTTGCAATCCTTCCTCGTGGGAAATCATCATCATCGTCGCTACTGCTTTTCCAACGACGTTTTGAAGTTCTTTCATCATTGCTTTCACTATCATTCCAAGAACGCTTTGAATATTTATTTTGTGATAACATCATGGAATAAAATCAATTGATTTGAGCACGAAATGAATCGAAGAAGTCTGCAATGACAATACTAGTTTGTTGGCCCTCAACTATCGGTTCGAGGCCGAACTACTACCTATTCTAGCGGTTGGGTCAACTTCCGGTCGACTCTGAGTTTGGACGTTTATAATACGGAATTTGACAGTTGACTATCGGTTTGAGTCGACCGGCAGTCAACTATCCTTTATTAAACCGGCCCTAAGGGTATTGACTCGCAGGGCTCTGCTACAACCCCCAGCTCTTCTCTGGGAACCTTGGCTGCGGTAAATCTGCCCTAACTTTTGGTTCTTAATATGCGGTGTTCGAAACACCATCAAAATGCGATGCGGAATTGTACAATATAAAATTTTTGATCAGATAGGTGGAAAAGAAAATTGAATTATGGTCACTAATGATTAGCCCCTTTATTTTCCTCCCAACCTGAGAACTGATTTGCAATTTACAAATCTCTATTATATTATTATCTTTATGGAAACTAGGGAACTAACATCCTAATATTGATTCTATCATTTGAAAAAATCGTATATACCATGTTCGAATTTCAAATACTCCTCTTGGGACAAAGTTATTTCCAGTTGCCCAGCAGTAGGATGTTCAACAACAACTTTCATTACTGGTGAATTCATAATCTGAAAAATTGAATATTCTAGATGTGGGAAAAATTTAAAATATCAAACACAAATTTTTTTCAGATATAATGTCTAACACATGTATGAAGCGAACAACTAGTGCCAAGTAAAACTTAAAAATAATTTTTTTACCTAGTGTGTATCTTTGAGACTACTATGATACTATAGTGTCATACGATACTATCATCACTAGTATCATATTATGATACTATAGAGCCTGGGGAAAAAACCTCAGCCGAAAAAGCCTGTCTCCCCGTAAAAAAATAAAATAAAATTGTTATATCTGAATCGCGGTCGAAAACCTTATCGTCTCTCTCACATAGATTGCGGTGCCTCCGCCTGTTCCGGTGGGACGATCGTTCCTCAGCATCTCGAAACCTGGGATGCGTGGGTCTCGGTGGGAAGGATGCAACTTGGTTTCGCTCAGTAGGACGACGTCAATGCCTTCACTACTGATGAAATGCTCAAGTTCATTCCTTCCGGCCCGGAGCCCGTTGGCGTTCCAAAACGCAATCTGAAAGGAGTCATAGTCAGTATGGTGTGTAATATCCATTACTTACCTAAGTCCATTGGCGTTGTTCATTCCAGGAGGCTGAGCAAGCTTTTCAGCTTCTTAGCCATCTCCGCTTCGGAAGAACTCTTCTCCATGGCGAGCCTGATGGTCTGGGAGATCAGGTCGGTCTGGATAGTTCCTTTGACCTCGTTGGTGGGTTTCCTCTTCTGTTCGGCTGGTTTAGCCTTCTCAGGAGCTGGCTGACGGGTCGTTGTCTGTTGTGGAGTCTTGAGATTGCTTGGTCTCGCTTTCCTCGCCAATTTGGGGAACTTCGGGCAACCTCTGTAGCTGGCTGGGTGGAGTCCCTCGCAGTTCGCGCATTTCGCTGCTGCGGTCTTGGGTTTGGTGCATTTCTGTGAATTGTGGTTTTTACCACACTTCACGCACCTTGGTTCCATCTTGCAGAAGTTCTGCGCGTGGTGGAACTTCTGGCAATGGTGACATTGTGTTGTCCCGTCTTTTTATGTGGCTTCTCGATGTCCACAACGAGTCCACATAGTCGGTTGATTTTTTGTACAGCTTCATCTTGCTCCCTGGGGTATTCAATGAGAACCGGGGGAGTTCCTTGTGACGCCTGTGCATCGTGCTCACTTGCGTCACCTGTATTTTGTGCTACCGGAGGAGCTCTTCCTGCACTTCCGCAGTTGTAATTATAGTTGGAATTCCCCGAATAACCATTCGGGAAGGTTTGTCCTGTGGAAGGGAATATGAGTAAAAACTTACCCTTGCTTCTTCCAGCAGCCCTATGAGGAATCTGAAATCCTCAGGTCTCGTTGTCTGGATCCTTATCCTCTGATCCCTTAGAGACTTCGCCTTCACTTCGATGTTCTTCGAAACTAGGTGCTTCCTGACCTTGTTCCACATGTTGGCGTTCTCAAGGAACACCGGTGGAATTTTCCCTCTCGTTTCGTTTCGTCCACTTTGGGGTGGAGCCGGAGTTTGGACCACTGGTCTATCCTCGCCCTCTGATTGGACGGCCGCATCCATCTGAACCGGCTCTGGGTCCTCTGGGGTGGGGGTCGGGTTCTCTTGGCTGCGAACCCAAGAGAGGGGTTTCGTCCATGCGGAGGCGGGCCCAACTTGGGGCTGCACGGCTTTCTGGCGTTTTGTTTTCTTTGCGGCTTCGTCTCCGGAATCCATGCGGCTGGACTCTGAGTCGATGCCACCCTCGTCCTCGCTACGGACCTGGTGCCGTCTTTTCCTCCTTGGCTTTTGGATCGCGAGACCCTCAAGCTTCTTCATCCTCTCCTCCATGCTTTTCACCTGGTTGTTGAGATGCGCTATGTGGTTATTTAAAACCCTAAGCGCTTCGTAGAGCTTGGACTCTTGCGAGCCCTCCGTCATGTTGGCGAAATTCACAGTGATACGGTGAACTTTTTCGATTTACGGTGAGAACCGCAGGTTTGTTGCAGTGAAAACTGCAGATTTGTTAAAAACAGGATCACTCACTGCACAACGATACACGTTATCACACTGACTGCCCTAGAAAATGGCGTTCTCAAGGAACACCGGTGGAATTTTACCTCTTGCTTCATTTCGTCCACTTTGGGGTGGTGCCGGAGTTTGGACCACTGGTCTACCTCGCCCTCTGATTGGCCGGCCGTATCCATCTGGTCCGGCTCTGGGTCCTCTGGGGTTGGGGTCGTGTTCTCTTGGCTGCGTACCCAAGAGAGGGATTTTTGCCATGCGGAGGCGGGCCCAAGTTGGGGCTGCACGGCTTTCTGGCGTTTGGTTTCCTTGGGAGCTTCGTCTCCCGAGTCCATGCGGCTGGACTCTGAGTCGTTGCCACAACCCTCTTCTTCGCTACGGACCTGGTGCCGTCGCTTCCTTCTCGGCTTTTGGATCGCGAGATCCTCAAGGTTTTTCAGCCTCTCCTCTAAGCTCTTCATTCGGGCGGAGAGCTGCCCGATATGGTTGTTCAACATCCTAAGCGCTTCAAAGAGCCTAGACCCTTGGGTTGCACCCTCCGACATGTTGAAGATATTTCAGGTTTTTTGCACTGAAAACTGCAGATTTATAGCGAATAGAACCATAATAGTATTTATGTATGCAAATGGCTGAATTTCATTTTTACCTCTATCGCCTAGTGCCTAGCCGACGTGGGCGAGTCTAATGTTCTTTTACTAGGGGGTGTAGCGTAGGAAAATAAGCGATATGCGATACGGTCCAGGACACCAGGACGCTGTCTGAAAACCGGGACGTCTGGCAACCCAAAATGATACAATAGAGAGGCATAGACTATGCTTCTCTATTTTATCATCTTCGAGATATCGCTGGAAGTCAATGATAGGTCAGAGATTAAAGTTTTTACCAAAGTACTGTTAACATTTTTGTTGAATTTCGTTCACCTTCTCCAGTAAACACTTTATCAATTGAGTTCCAAATCGACAATTTCTCGAGCAATTTCTGCCTTTTCGGTAAATCAGGTACTCATGGAATGGAAGGAAGGAATGCAGATGAGGAGGAAGGTTGTGGATAAGGTCGTCTTTTAAAATTCCCTTACTGTCATCCTCTCTCATGCTTGTTCCTCTCGATCTGTCTGAAACCTCTTATTTCCTACCTGCTTTTTGATATCCATAGGCCACCTTTCTTGAAATTTAACCTAAACAATATTATTCTCACTACGAATTTACTCTCACTTTGACTATTCATATAAATTATGTATTAGCTATACAAAACATTCAAATAGCGAATACGTTAAAAATATTAAACGAGCAATAAGCAGATAATTGCAAAATTTAATTTAAACATCTAAGTCCTTGTAGGTTATTATTTTACATTGCGTCATGTCGTTTACTTTATCTATAAGGATAAGTGTTAGCGTCCGATAGCTCAGTAGAAAATTGTAATTGATAGAGAAAAGGAATGTATTTTATTTTGCGATTTAAGCTGAAGCGAAAGCGAAATATACACTAGATAATGTAAGAAAATCAACAGCGGTCAACAATGATGACTTACCTAATTTTAATGTGGTTCCAATCAATTGCTCCAGTTGTACGGGAAAATTTGGCAACATCGTGAAAGTTTTTGGTAATTGATTCCAAAACATGTCCATTCTTTGGCATTTCAATATATTCTGGAGATGAAAGTACAAGTTGCCTCAAAACTTGCCTAATCGCTTGAGAAGCTGTGGATTTATAAATTCCACAAAAATATCCAATCGTTTGAAGCATACATCCTGTTGCACAAAACCTCAAAAGTAACAATATTTTCTGTATTCTGCATGGCAGGTAAGGGGTGATTCCTGGAAAATGTTATAAATCGAAATTATTTGTTTTCATAGCTTCAGAATCAAAAGTGTTACCTTTTAGTTCTGGATTCTAATTCAGAACCTATTCTTTCTTCCAACGACGAAACTGTGTTTTTATTCAAACGAAATCTCATCCTGAACTTTTCATCGTTCCACCTTTCAAGATGATCGAAACAAAACCTGAAATTTCTTGGCGCTCTTGCAATCCTTCCTCGTGGGAAGTCATCATCATCGTCGCTTCTGCTTTTCCAACGACGTTTTGAAGTTCTTTCATCATCGCTTTCACTATCATTCCAAGAACGTTTTGAATATTTATTTTGTGATAACATCATGGAATAAAATCAATTGATTTGAGCACGAAATAAACGCAACAACACGCAACCGTTGTGAAGAATTCTCATAACAACTCGGAATGACTCAAAACACAACCCAAATCACAAATGACGAAAATGACTGAAATTTCAAATCGAAGAAGTCTGCAATGCCAATACTAGTTTCTTGGCCTTCAACTATCGGTTCGAGGCCGAACTACTACCTATTCTAGCGGTTGGGTCAACTTCCGGTCGACTCCGAGTTGAACCATTAGTTTGACGTTTATAATACGGAATTTGACGGTTGACTATCGGTTTGAGTCGACCGGCAGTCAACTATCCTTTATAAAACCGGCCCTAAGGGTATTGACTCGCAGGGCTCTGCTTCAACCCCCAGCTCTTCTCTGGGAACCTTGGCTGCGGTGAATCTGCCCCAACTTTTGGTTCTTAATATGCGGTGTTGGAAACACGATCAAAATGCGATGCGGAATTATACAATGGAAGTATGCGGTTTTTATTATCAATAAGCGTGGAATTATCAAAAAAAAATAGCCCAATTTTTCAGAGGTAAGCGAGTTAACTTTTCTACCTAGAAGTACAAAGCGGAATCTCGATGAAAATTGAATAAATCTGGGAAGATCTGCGTATGTTTACCATTCGGAGTTGCGAAGTCACCAGTGTTGACTTATTTCCCGCGTAAGCTTATGACATTTAGCCGTCGCTTCAGCTTCATGAATATTCGAAGAATATTGACAGGACTCATCAGAAAGAATTCATTCAATCCTTAATGTCTGTTTTTTCCATCAATTTCTATTGAATAATATCTTTTTCAAATACTGAGGTTTAATATCCTTATACAACTTTGTTATTGGAACACTGTCTGAAAGAAAATTAATGGAAAAGATTTCAATATGTAATATATTTGTAACAGAACGTAACGTTAAAATAGTTCTCCGATTTGAAGGGATTCATTAAGACGTAATGTTCCTGAACAAAAATAATAAGATGCTAATGGAAGTATTGGCTGGGATCAATAACACACCAAATATTCACTCTCTATATTATCTCATGCACGATGAGAAATGCAGTTCCAAATTCATTTGGACGCATCTTCTGAACGAATTTTCTTGACTGAACCGTTCTCATTATCATCACAACACATAATGCATCATTATCGTATTTATTAAAGTTGTAATAGACAACGTTCAATGTAAAAATAATCTCATTCGGGTGCACCTTTCAACTTATTCCCTCTACTCTTTTTTTTTCTCCATTTCCACCTGTAAATTTAAGCAACTCATTAAAACATATTAGTCCAGAATATTTGAAAATATTAGTCAAATGTTCTTGTCTATCTATTTTGAAATTATTCAAGAAGCATATAACTCAACCCTTCACTCCTTCATAAAATCTATCACGACACCCCTCTTTTTTTTAAATCTAGTGATCTGCTTCTGAAAAGAGAAATTTCTTAGTTTCAAATGTCCATAGTTAACCATTCTTCTTAAATTATGAATCAACTAATCATTATTACATTAAATCAATCTTTTTGAATGTCATTTTTATTGTAATTGTTCATAAAATTGCCCTTTACAGTTGCCCTGAGGAAGGAACTGAATGTTTCCGAAAGCTTGGCCTATGAATAAAGAATAGATTAACCTTTGGTGTATTGATCGATATCCCTTAACGATTTTGGTAGATTATTTAACGATCATTACTTGGAATATTATATATATATATATATATATATATATATATATATATATATATATATATATATATATATATATATATATATATATATATATATATGAAGAGCACACGGAAAAACGATCTAAGTCACATTGGACAAGTTTTGAGATAAATCAATTTTAAAGTTTCAAAGTGTTACGTTTGTATATACTGAAGAAAAATATATATATATATATTTGTCTTATGTAGATGGTGCATTAACGTTTTATTGGAAATTAATACAAGTACTACAAAAACAAATTCTCAAACAAAGAAAATAATAAAAACATTCTAAATACACAGAACAAAAAATGGAAAAACGATCTAAGTCCAATTTTTTTTATTCTATTAAGGTAACAATAATAACCACCATCCTCTGTTGTTTTTGGACCCATGTATTGAACTGTCATCAGCAACATCATTAATATGTGAGCAAAAGGATTTCTCTTTTCTGAAAAGTTTACAGTTCCTGTAAATGAGAAAAAATGGACTACTTTTTGTCAAAAAGGGATCAGCAAACTTACATCAAATTCATCATCACTCCTGTTGTTATCGATGGTCGGTAACCCCAAGTAGTAATGTTGGTGTTCTTCGGCAACAAATTTCTTCAGCTCCTGTAGCTGTAGGTATTTTTTTTTTGGCAGCGGGATAGCTTCTTTATACAACAATTTTGGGGATCCCTTAAAAGTCAAATTTGGCCCAGCAATAATGAAACTTTGTCTAGCTCCGTTATAACTTTCTCTCGTTTCTATTGTTCTTTGATGTTCACGGCTAATGCGAATTTCTCTTAGCGGTCTTGTTGAGAATGGGCACTTCTTCTTGTAGGATGGTGCTAGAAACTCTGTCCAGGCGAAAAACATGTCTTGCTCACATTCTACAACATCAAATGGTCGTGGTTTACATCTGGCGTTTCTAAAAACTTCCACCCATTGTTGTTGGACATCAACTTCACTTTTTTGGTTAATTAGACCAAAATCCTTGTCACATTCAAGGTAGGAATGACCTCTTATAGGAAATGTGACAATCACACAATCAAAGCGCTTTTTTTTATGTACCAGGTAATGCAAAAATCTCAAAAGGGTAAAGTTTTTGTTTTGTCCAGCGCATGAATCACAGAAGATCTCTAAATGCCGTACTTCTGCATCAAGAAAATTAAAGCAGAAATGGTTCAAAAGGGACACAACATCATCTGAGCCTTTTTTAGCAACAGTTTGCGGGTAAGTATAAAAAATAGATTGTGCTGATGAAAGGATATGAATATTAAAGCTTATGAACGTCAATTGCCGTTTGTAATACACATCGTTCGTTGTGATATTTGGTGTTGGTGAATTTTTTGAATAATCCATCGTTATTGCTTCGAAGGTTTTTTGTTTTTGGGCATTTTTCTTAGCGTTACGTTTTCTATTGTAAAAAGTTTCCGCCTTAAGTTTGTGTAGTTTGTGTTCTGTTTCAATAGTCCTCAGCTGTTTTTCCATAACTGACTTCTTTTCTTGATTATCAGCACCTATGTTTTTCAGTTGAGTTTCCAAGAAAGCCTTTCTGACTTTAACTTCGTCGCAGTAACTGCAGGTATCTGATCTAGGATACCCAAACCCAATGTTGAACTTTGTCGTGAAAATTAGTCTGTAGGATTCATAACTTATTTTTCGAGCCGGATGTTTTTCACGAAAGAATAGATACATCTTTTTAATATTCAAAGTCTCTGGAAGATAGAGTTTTCTTGACTTTTTTAAACTATAATGCGATACACGACCTTTGAAGGATCTGATATGTTCCTCAACAAGTTCCACCATTTCAGGACTCATCTTATGTGGTCGATTTTGATGCCTACCTACAATTTGAAACTAACAAAGATCTAATATTTCAGCTTTTGTAATGTAAACTTACCTCTCATATCGTCAACTGAGCTACCTTTCCTTTTAAGACCACATTTTATTGTCATCAGTCTTCTGTTTGTTATTCCATGTAGACTAATGAAGGCCTGCTGACCCACTGATATTTCATGGAATCCATCATTCTCCTCATTTTGAGCTCTAATTTTGTAGAGAAATGTACTGTCTCTCAAATTTGCAATATCTTCACTTTTTCGTGGCCGACGTCTTTTAACTGGCAGCATAGAAATCAACACAGCTAAATGTCTGTTCTGGGAATTTTTGTCTTCTAATGAGTTGAATTCTTTTATAATATAATCTTTATTGCTGTCGCTCAACTTTTGAAAACATCCCTTTCTGCAGCTACAAGGATTCCCAGTCTCAAACGTATGGTTTCGGACATGTTTGTCAACATCTCTTAGACGACCCCATGACTTTCGTTTTCGTGTGTTACTTACGATGTTTGACAATGGCACAGAGTCATCATCACTGCCAGACATGATCATAATATTATTATTCACGACCTTGATATCGCACAACAAAAGATGCACTACACGTTTGAACACGATTGGAAACAAACTGGAAACAAACGAATAAATCGACTCCCCGCCTTGGCTGGCTATAGGACTTAGATCGTTATTTCGTAAATTGGAAGGACTTAGATCGCTTTTCCATTGTACACTTATTTTTAAACGCAATTTTAAGGGAGTTAGACCGGTCTTTCATTGATTTACATTGGATAGAATGTACTTCGCATGCTGAACTGCCGTTTTATGTAATAATCCCGATTTTCGATATTTTGGACTCAGATCGTTTTTCCCGTGTGCTCTTCATATATATATATATATATATAAATTCTTATGAAAATAGAGAGCTAAAATAATACAATAAATGTTGAAACAAAAAGTACCTAAGCTGAGGTAGAAAAAGAACGGGGTATCATAACATTCTTCGTATGATTCTATAGAATCATACGATACTATCATCACTTGTATCATACGATACTATAGAGCCAGGGGAAAAAACCTCAGCCGGAAAAACCTTCCACCCCGTAAAAAAATAACATAAAATATTAAATATCAGGAAAAATCTTGAAAGACATCAGTGTGAGATCATCTTCATGTTATCCGTTGATAGATTCTTCCAAAAACGGCTCGCAATTCTTAATCTGAAATGAAAAAAGAAAAAAGCAGAAAAGAAATCGAATATTCAGAATAAATCAAATAATTTTGAAATTAACCACCCATTTTAGAAATGCATTTGTTACTTTATGTATAGCCTCGAAACCATCTTGAAATTTGTAAATGGGACAACTATTTATAAGATGTTCTATAGTCTCCTCTTTTTCCCCACACTCACAACTAGGACTCTCAACCGAATTCCATCGGAAGAGCATGCTATTGCAACGTCCATGGCCTGTTCTAATGCGATTTAGAACAGACCATATTCTCCTGGGAAGGTCAAAACCAGGAACTCTGATGGAAGGATCAGAAATAAGATCTTTATTGAAAAAATTGGATACATTCCATTCAGATTGCCACATTTCTTTGTCGCTTCTATTCATATTAGTCAGAAAATTTGACCAAAAAGGTTTACGCGACTTCAATCTGGGGACCCTATTATCTGGAATATAAGATGAATAGTAAGATGAGCGACGATTATCAAATTTATCACAATCGGTAAATATTAGAGAAACTCATTACAAGTTCTTATAAGTCAAAAAACGAGAAAAAGTCTAAATCCGTTTTAAGTCAAAATCAGTACTATATTCTTCCCTGGTCTAGATGTTATAGACCTATCGTATCGTCACAGATGGCAGGTGACGAGTAACAAGTGACCCTCCCAACCGAGCATGGTGTACTTTTCAAAGATAGATGTTAATAGACAAAGAAAAGAGATGAAGTAACACCACGCCGCCTGAGAATCTGTGGAAAGACACACTCGAAAGAAATATCCTCCACATATTCTACCGGCCCAAGTCACGAAGAGAAGAGATATAGTGACACTAAGTAAATAGTTAGCAAGGTAAGGAGTACCACCTTGTACGTTTACAGATTGATCGAGGAAAGTGGGAAGAAAAAGGGAGAAGGAAAGGTAATGGCCGCCAGCAAGGGTTACTTGCAATATGAATCAAAATGGAATCTTGAGATCCCTTAATTCGAAAATTAAAAATTCCAAGGTACATCAAAAGTTACGCTCACATTTATTCGAGTGATAACAGTGATGAACAACAGCAGATCGATAAACATTCCAACTCAGTTAAATTCCAGATCAATTTTTGAATTTTCCAATTCTATTTTTGCCCTTTCTAATTCCACACGACATTTTTCATTCTCCAATCTCGATTTTTCTAATTTCTCCAGTGAGTTTTGTAAATCTGCCTTCAATTTGCACAACTCGATCTCCTTCTCCTCTCGCTCCACACGTAGTTTTTTAGTTTTTTCATTGATATAAATCGAAACTGAATTGTCTCTGTCAATCCTCGCCTGCATAATTCCAAACTCCATCTCCTGCTTTTTTTTTACCTATAACAAATGTTTTTATTATTCAAATCGAATACAGTTTACAAACTGATCTACTGACTGCTCATCAATGCTCGGCAATCAAGTTCCAATCCCGGTGAGAGCAAGAATCCTCTCAACATGCCTACTGCAAATGATGGTGAAATAATGCCTCATGAACCAAGGCCAATAAGCCCGAAATACTCACTCATTCTCATTATGTCCAATCAAAAACTAGTTATAGAAAAGCTACTTACCAAAATGTTTACTCCCACTTGCCCGTTGCAAGGGGAATTAAGAATTCTGATACCTAACAGGAGGTATCACAGGAGTATCTTCCTGTTTATTTTCATCATTGACATTATTCTGTATGTCTTGTTCCTCGTCTGAATCCACATTGATACCAGGATTGGTGGTATCGAGGCTGATGGAAGGCATAGCCACAGACTCAATTCCTCCATCTCCTCCATAATGGGCTACTAATCCTTCACAAGTAGTGCCCAAAAGAGCAGCCACCTTGTCAAGCAGTTCATCTGCTTGTGGCACATCATTCCCACCTCCAGTCTGAAAAGAATAAATTATTAATAAATATTGAAGCCATGAACTAAGCATTAAACATATTTTTTCAAGATTAATTTTTGAGAAAATAAAATTTACAAACCTTCATGCGGCTACTCCTTATATTAGCAACCTCAACTGCTGCACATTTTTAGGAGATGTGGAAATAGAGGAATTGAATTCTGAAGCTATTTTGGCCCAACATTCATCCTTCAATCTATTGTTGGACGCATTGGTGGCCTTGCTCGTAATAACAGCGTTACTTGCTATCAGTTCCACCAGCCTCATGGCCTCCTCTCTGGACATTGGTTTCGATTGCTAAAAAATTTCTTGGCATTAAAAAGATAAACTGGATAGCAAAACATCTTGATTTTTGTTTGTAGGTACTGTTATGGAATTTTTGTTATGGTTCTATATTTATATCTAAATTTTGATTATTTAAAAAGGATACATAGTACGTTACCTGGTTGAAACTATATCATAACATAATTGCAAGTACATGAATCAAAATTCAAAAGTTTCAACATTTAAATTTATTGTTTACATTCCAGAGATAATTTCAATTCAAAATTATAGTCTTCGATTGTAGTATTCGATTTCCAAATTCATTGAGTTAAATTGCTGGTTTTTTGATGAGGCTAAAATTGAAAGATTTTGATAAGAAAAATGTAAATAAATTCTATGTTATTGTATTATGTATTAGTGTTAAGAAATCTAGAGACTAGGGATTTTTGAGGAGTGAAACCAAGGAGACGAAAAAAGATTGAAGGGGAAGGAGGATTAAAAATTTTGGGGATTGAGGAGAAGTGAAAAACAAAAAAAACGAGAATATACAGATACAGAAATTGATGAGTGTTAAATAATATGCAAATATAATAAAAAGTGATTTTGATATGAATGGAAATGGTAATACATACATGAAGAATGGTAACATCCGATATGGACTTATAGTAAAGAAGAAATGAAATAAAGACATTGGCCCAGTGAATAAATTTTCAAGAGTGTTCCTTTTAAAGCAGATTGTGATCTTAGAAACTGAGAAAAGTGAGTTGATTCATAAACAATAACCTAAAAATTAACCTATATTATGAACTCTGAACATTGAACTGAAAAATCTTAACCATAGAACTAGAGTGTTTTTCTTTATTATTATTAGAATAGATTGATATTGAAATCAAATTTAATATTAATTACAGGGACCTGAACCAATGAGCCAATATGGTTCGGTTCAGGTTCAGCTCCTAGCATTTGAATCACTCCGGTTCGCCGCTCCGGTTCAGATGAATTTAAACGGTTCGGGTTCGGTTCAGGTTCGGTTCGGGTTCACTCATAGAAAAAGATAGACAATGTATTAAAATTTTTTATTTATATTTATTGTTCAAATTAAACAATATTGAAATTGAAGCAAGAAAAAATACTTCACTAAGAGTTGAATTTATCGAATGATCTTACTAGTATAATATTTTCCATTAAGGACTCATCAATATTAAATCTCAAATAAGATAACAAAAATTTTAAATTGGAAAACAGGCGCTCTACACTCACTTGGGTTCCTGGTACTGCATTAAAAATACAGGCCAATTTATAAAGAACAGGTGACACTTGACGTTTTGATTCCCAATATTGGAATATATTGCACTTGTTGTTTTCTCTAGGCAATTCAATAAATTGCTTGACTATCATGGAGATAGTTTCATCATTCTCATTTAATACTTTTTCCAAAGCACAATATTGTTGACCACTATTTTCTTTAATGAAGTTTTCAACATCATCATCATCATCGTAAACTTCAACCATTTGTATATCATTTTCTGGTTCATCCGTCCCTTCTTCGTTTTTCTCTAAATTTGTAACTCTTTTCCAGGTATGTAATAAAAGCCTTGTAGCTTGAAAAATCTGATCTTGGGATAAAAGTCGGTTATACCTTGGATCTAAATATAAAGCTGCACTAAACAATTCATTATCCAGAAGCTGATTTTCTCTTAATTTCATACAACTCAATAACTTTTCTGCCAGTGCATATTTCATTACCTTTTTTATTTCTAATCCACATCTTATCCAGGCCCCATACACATCTCCTGCAACAAAACTACAAAATAAATTTCGAATACATACATTTACTTTTCAATATTTATACCTAACGACAATTGTTCTTTCTGAAAAATATCTGTGGTAAATTTCAATGGCTCTAAAATCTGGCAAATGATATCAATTTGGGTCCACTCAATGTTAGTTAAGAACATATCAGGGTTTGAATGAGCCATATCATTACAGAACTCCTTGAATGTTAAAAGCCTTTTAAGCATCAAATATGTAGAACTCCAACGGGTTGGCATGTCGATAATTGGTTTAAGATGGCCATACTTCGCTAAGACTGGTGCCATATTAGGTGTTCTGAGCTTTTTACATAATGTTCTAGCTTTTTCAATGATTATCTGTGTTTCTGCATCAGATTTTATGCCATCATAAATTGCTAATTGTAATGTATGGGCCGCACATCTTAAGCCTTTAACACCATGGCTGAATTCTTGTTGCTGAATTATTACATCAGTTGGATCAGTGTCATGGTCTTTAATATTATAATCATAAATTTCCATTTCTTCTGAGAACTCTACCTGTTCACTTTCATCTTTCAGTAAAGAAACTGCCTTCAGCATATTTTTGCCATTATCTGTTGTAATGCTTAATAAATTGTTAGGAGAAATTCCAAAGCGACCTATACATTTCAGAATAACTTCCTTCAGATATTCACCTGTATGTAGATTCTTTAATTCAATAAGGCCTAGAGTTCTTACCACTACTCTTCCATTCTTAATATATTGGACATTAATTCCTAAGAACGATCTGTCCATTCTTGTAACTCCATCCACTTTTAAGCATATTAAAGTATTCTTTAATTCCTCTTTTATTTGAGAAATGATATGTTCTGCCTTCTCTGTTATCCACATTTTCACATTGTATTCATTTACAATGATTTTCTGTTTCAGACCATCCAAAATTGGGTCTAGAAATTTAATAAACCGAGTCATTATAAAGTTTGTAAAAAATATATTTTGATGTTTGATATTAATACCTAATATTTTACGAAATCCACTATCATTTACTGCTGAAATAGGTCTCCCATTTGCGCAAACTAATTCTACACAAGCATTTTTTATTGCTTGTATACTAATTTTGATGTTAACACCTGATAAATCTTCAAGTTTTAATTGCTTCATTGAACCTGCACCAGCACTTCCAGAAGATTCTGCCGATGACGATGGTCTTCTTGAAAGACTTTTTTCGCTTATGTATAATTTGTATTCTTCTTTATGATTCCTCTGGATGTGTCTTTGTAAGTTTGATGCGTGTTTGCCCTGCATTTGTAACTTACAGATATTGCACACCGATTTGTTTTCTTCTTTAAAGTGTTGAAAATATTTATAAATTTCACTCTTTTCTTTGCCCATGCTGCATGCTTTGAACTCTGAAGATAATGAATTTTTAATTACAATCCTCTTTTCTCTTATTAGCCTATGCCACAGCGATGAGCGATTAGAATAAATTCAGAAAGGAAATTCAAATTTGCAAGTTGCTACATGTTGATCAGTGAATCCCATAAATTCGAGGAAAGAAGAACACTTTTTTTTATGTATTCTAGTGAGAGATATTTGGCCTCTGTGCAGTGGGAAAGAACCAGAAGAAAGTGTAGATGAACCGGAGTAATGCATTTTTTTTTAAGGTTCGGTTCGGGTTCACGGTTCGGGGAGTTCAAATAAAAGGGTTCAGGTTCACTCCGGGTTTGCCAAAATTCAGGGGTTTACTCCGGTTTTTCGGTTCGGGTTCGGTTCGGTTCAGGTCCCTGATTAATTAGTTATTGAGAGTTTATTGTATTTGATAAAATTTAAATTATAATATTTTAAAATCTGAAGTCTACAGGACGACAGAAAAAATTCAAGCTCTCAACGAAACATCCAAACAGGTGAAATTGTATTATACAGGTCTAAAACAGGACATCCTCAAATCCGAAAGGGATTGCAGAAATCTCTACCAACAAATAGATGAGCATAAAAATAGAGAGAAAGAACTCAGACGGGAAGTGCAAGAAAATATAAAATATTATTACGATCTTTTGAATGCCATTCAGAACTGCAGATTCTTGGAAAAGAAAAATTCAAATCAAAATCTTTCAATTTTAATTGAAATAAAATTTTTGAACCCTCAATTGAGATAGAGTCTAGGCCAGGTAAATTTTCAAAATTCAAAATTCTATAATTTTTTTATAATTTTGGTTCCTTAAAATTCAAATTAAATTAAAAAATTTTAAAGATAACAAAAAAAGGGAACCATAACAGTACTTACGGTTGCACCACTTATTCTTCTCCTATTAAATGAAATTTAATGAAATTTAGAATTATCGGAAGTAATTGCACAAGTGCATCAAAATTACCGATAATTTTGCATGACAGCGTGTTGTCTAAAAACTGCATGAGTTCATTTTCATTTTCGGAGAAAGAGCCCGACACCGAAGGTGGAGGGCTCTTTCTCCAAAAATGAAAATGAACGAATGCAGTTTTTCAAAGACAACACGCTGGAATGCAGAATTATCAGGTCATTTTGATGCACGAGTGTAATTCGGTTGAATATTTCCCGAAATTGCTATGGATACGAGCAGTGCAATTATCGCAGGGATCTTTCGCTCTCTACAATGCAATTATCGGAAGTAATTGCACAAGTGCATCAAAATTACCGATAATTTTGCATGACAGCGTGTTGTCTAAAAACTGCATGAGTTCATTTTCATTTTTGGAGAAAGAGCCCGACACCGAAGGTGGAGGGCTCTTTCTCCAAAAATGAAAATGACCGAATGCAGTTTTTCAAAGACAACACGCTGGAATGCAGAATTATCAGGTCATTTTGATGCACGAGTGTAATTCGGTTGAATATTTCCCGAAATTACTATGGATACGAGCAGTGCAATTATCGCAGGGATCTTTCGCTTTCTACAATGCAATTATCGCTGTAATTTTCGATAAGTGCATTCTATCAACATGAAGTTTTTGACAGGAGGGAAATATTCGCTGTAATTTTCGATAATTGCATTCTATTTACATGAAGTTTTTGACAGGAGGGAAATATTCTGAATAATTTCACAATCTTAACGCAAACTAACACACAAGACTCACCTCACCAAACTGAAATTTTTGAATTGCCTTCTGAGAGTTGTTTTAGGTGTGCAGACTGTTCTTCTTCCATTGAAAAAAATTTCTGAAACTGAATTCCCTGACTACCACACCTTCAGGCCAAAATGCTTCATCACAAATTGACCTGAAATCTTCTTCTTCTGTAACACCAATTGTGAATGCTGAATTCTCACCCTTCGTCTCAAGTTTCTTAACCTGAAGACCATTAATTTCTTTAGTTTGCTTCATATAATCTTCCACATCCTTCACCGCTATTTCCTTTCCTTGAATTTTTCCCAGATATAGCCATTTCCTTTTCTTTGCTCCCTGTAGGGATGTCTGACCAGACTTTGTACCAGTGCAAATAATTTTATTGAACTGTTTACCTTTTTTCTTTCTGGTGACAGTTTGCCATTCTCTATCATTCTGTTCAATGTTATTCCCAAATTCTCCATCACTTGTATTTTTCGATATGTTATTATTACTGGTTTTCACAATTTCACTGAAATTTTTCTGAGTTTGTTTAGGTTTCCCTTGATTTTTAACCTCAATAGATATTCTATCAGAGTTGTTTACCACTACTCTGTGACAATTCGCTGACATCTTCGTATTAAGATTTCGCGCCTGTTCCATATAATTGGATACGACATTGCCGGAGGTCGAACTTGAAGTCGATATCTTATCATGAACAGTCATGTTTACCGGTTTTTTTACTATATTATTACCTGATCTTATTTGATCTTCGAGGCTTGATATTTTTTCTTTCAACAGATAATTATTCTCAATCGAGATTATATTTTTACTCTTCGTTTCTTCTAATAGTGATCTTAGATAATCAATTTCCATGCGAAGCATCTTATTTTCCATTTTCGTTGAAATTTCATCGTGTATTTCACCATCCTCTGCTGCAACGTGATGGCAGGCTGTATTTTTTTTGCCAGCTGCTTTTTTCAAACATGAAGGATGAAAAATGTAATCACATTTGAAACATTGTACAAATTCACCGACCTTACGTTTGCAGTAATCGCAAATATTTTCTGAATTCTCGGATTTCTCGGTAACACACGGACTCGGAGCCCGTTCGCCTGATACATCTTCACTCAACGACATCTTTCGATGTTTTACTAATTGTTCTGTCATAAAAATATAAGATGAATTTCAGAGCAAAATCAACAAGTTTGTTTTGAATATCTCGATGAATTGGGCAGAAGAGAGCTTTAACTTTTTCAACACCATCTTGACAAAAATGTAGTTTTTTTGTCAAGAAAGCATTCCGAATACCTTTGAGGAGATAAGGTGGGTCATATAGAAGAACAATTTCTGTATGTCCACTATATAATCCTGTAGGTTTTTTCCTACTTCAATCCTTAAAGAGTATTCTCTTGTTGCTTCTATAAGTTTATTTATAGCAGCAACATTAGTTGCTCCTTGGTCAGATATTGTTGCCACAATCCTAAGGCCTGTCTGACAAACATGTCTCACCACATCTCTGATAATACGAACTAAATAATTTGTTTTAACAGAGTTTTCAACAAAATGAAAGCAAAGGGGCTGCTTCCAGTTGCCACCTATACTTTTCAGCATGAATACTAGAGCATGATCTGCCAACTGCCCTCGACGAACACCACTGCCCAAATCAACTAGTCCTTCCATACAATCCGTCGCAAAATTGTAGGAAAGACTAGGACTCAATGCAACCTCATCAAACATGAGAACACAATATTTATCCGAAACTTTCAATTTGCGCACAGCCTTCTTCAAACTTGAAAAGTTGGGATGATTCATTCCAGAATCAAAAGGAATTCCATTTAATAAATTTGAAAGAGCTCTTCTGGAAGGTAAACTGAAAATTTTAGTTAAATATATATTCCTCACCACTCTATTTATAAAGTGACAGTGCAAATATTTTGTCATCAACAGTGAAGCCTCGACCTCTTCCCAGTAATCTTTGATTGCATACTTGAGAAAGAAAAAATGTTTGGGATGTTCTGTTCATCTATTCCAAATTCTCGAGATATTTTGAGTTTTGAATTTCTTTGATTTTGCTCTTGATATCAGTGAATTTGGTGAGTGTCATTTTTTCCTTCCTGCGGAGATACCTAAGTTGTTTTTTCAATGGGGCACTTGAAAAGCAGGTTTTTTTTTCGGAATTCTTTATCCGTATAACATCTGAAGAAATTTCTTGATGAATGGTTTATACGTAAAAGTGAACCAAGAAAATAATGTAACCTCTTGTATCTCTACTCGTAGTAGGCACCTCATCTGCAATTGAATGATCACTTCTGGAGGTGTCTGTCTCCCCTTGATTGGACATAGCAGTATCTTGTATGACCATTCCATCTGAGTTAAATTCTGAGAAAAAAGGAATCAAATATTATAAATAAAAACTACAGAATTATAAATAATAATCAATATCAGCAAATAATTATGAGGCGTTCAAACAAAAAAATATCAAAGGAAATATAAATACCTTCTATATGTCACTGGGACCGGCCAATTCATCTTGAATGGCATTTTTCCTTTTCCCATACCTCCTACTGGGAATCTGAACTTTCATTCAAAAGAGTTGTTGAATCTGTATAAAATAATGAATTATCAATGATGATATCACCAAATAATTATGAGGCATTCAAACTGAAAAATATCGAATGTATCGAATTATATTAACATACCCTGTATTTCCCCAGGATAGTCCGGGTTAGATTCACATGATGAATATAAAAATATATCACCCTTTTCTAGACTTGCCACATACTCTGAAAAAAATCATTGAAGAAATCTACCCCTGGAATGGTCAATTGATTTCACATCCGCTAGATGGCAGCACTTCTGCGTGAACCAAGTGCGTTCTAAGGAAGTTGCACCCCCCTGGACTCAGCTTGAATTGTCGCCCTTGAAATCTTGGCACCCTAGGCGGTCGCCTACCCTGCCTACCCCCTATCGACGGCCCTGATCGCTGGTAAATATACACGACCGTTTTGGCATTTCAACTGGGAAAGAATAAACTTTTAACTTAAAACAAATAAAATGGCGCTAACTCGCCAACACATCACGCACCGCTGAAAAAGACTGAAAACTGACCATAATATCAAAGTATTTATGTATGCAATTGACTGAATTTCATTTTCACCTCTAGTGCCTAGCCGGTGGGACGAGTCCAATGTTCTTTTTCTAGGGGGTGTAGCGTAGGAAAATAAGCGATATGCGAAACGATCCAGGACACCGGGACGCTGTCTGAAAACCGGGATGTCTCGCAACCCAAAATGATACAATAGAGAGGCATAGACTATGCCTCTCTATTTTATCATCTTAGAGATATCAATGATGAGAGTCAATGATAGGTCAAAGGTTAACGTTTTTGTTGAATTTCGTTTACCTTTTCAAGTTAACACTTTATCAATACAGTTCCAAATCGACATTTTCTCGAGCAATTTCTGCCTTTTCGGTAAATCAGGTACTGATGGACTGGAAGGAAGGAATGCAGATGAGGAAGAAGGTTGTGGATAAGGTCGTCTCTTAAAATTCCCTTACTGTCATCCTCTCTCATGCTTGTTCCTCTCGATCTGCCTGAAACCTCTTATTTCCTACCTGCTTTTTGATATCCATATGCCACCTTTCTTGAAATTTAACCTAAACAATATTATTCTCACTACGAATTTACTCTCACTTTGACCATTCATATAAATTATGTATTATCTATACAAAACATTCAAATAGCGAATACGTTAAAAATATTAAACGAGCAATAAGCAGATAATTGCAAAATTTAATTTAAACATCTAAGTCCTTGTAGGTTATTATTTTACATTGCATCATGTCGTTTACTTTATCTATAAGAAAAAGTGTTAGCGTCCGATAGCTCAGTAGAAAATTGTAATTGATAGAGAAAAGGACTGTATTTTATTTTGCGATTTAAGCTGATGCGAAAGCGAAATATACACTCGATAATGTAAGAAAATCAACAGCGGTCAACAATGATGACTTACCAAATTTCAATGTGGGTACAATCAATTGCTCCAGTTGTACGGGGAAATTTGGGAACATCGGGAAATTTTTTGGTAATTGATTCCAAATCCTGTCCATTCTTTGGCATTTTAATATATTCTGGAGATGAAAGTACAAGTTGCCTCAAAACTTGCCTAATTGCTTGAGAAGCTGTGGATTCATGAATTCCACAAAAATCCGCGTTTGTCCTGTTGCACAAAACCTCAAAAGTAACAATATTTTCTGCATGTCAGATAAGGGGTGATTCCTGGAAAATGTTATACATCGAAATTATTTGTTTTCATAGCTTCAGAATCAAAAGTGTTACCTTTTAGTTCTGGATTCTAATTCAGAACCTATTCTTCCTTCCAACGACGAAACTGTGTTTTTATTCAAACGAAATCTCATCCTGAACTTTTCATCGTTCCACCTTTCAAGATGATCGAAACGAAACCTGAAATTTCTTGGCGCTCTTGCAATCCTTCCTCTCGGGAAATCATCATCATCGTCGCTACTGCTTTTCCAACGACGTTTTGAAGTTCTTTCATCATCGCTTTCACTATAATTCCAAGAACGCTTTGAATATTTATTTTGTGATAACATATAGGAAAAAAATCAATTGATTTGAGCACGAAATAAACGCAACACGCAACCGTTGTGAAGAATTCTCATAACAACTCGGAATGACTCAAAACACAACCCAAATCACAAATGACGAAAATGACTGAAATTTCAAATCGAAAAAGTCTGCAATGACAATACTAGTTTCTTGGCCCTCAACTATCGGTTCTCGGCCGAACTACTACCTATTCTAGCGGTTGGGTCAACTTCCGGTCGACTCCATTGGTTTGACGTTTACAATACGGAATTTGACAGTTGACTATCGGTTTGAGTCGACCGGCAGACAACTATCCTTTATAAAACCGGCCCTAAGGGTATTGACTCGCAGGGCTCTGCTACAACTCTCAGCTCTTCTCTGGGAACCTTGGCTGTGGTAAATCTGCCTCAACTTTTGGTTCTTAATATGCGATGTTGGAAACACCATCAAAATGCGATGCGGAATTATACAATAGAAGTATGCTGTTTTTATTCTCAATAAGCGTGGAATTATCCAAAAAAAAAGACCAATTTTTCAGAGGTAAGCGAGTTAACTTTTCTACAAAAAAATACAAAGCTGAATCTCGATGAAAATCGAATCAATCTGGGAAGAACTGCGTATGTGTTCCATTCGGAGTTGCGAAGTCACCAGTGTTGACTTATTTCCCGCGTAAGCTTATGACATTTAGCCTTCGCTTCAGCTTCATGAATATTCGAAGAATATTGACAGGATTCATCAGGAAGAATACATTCAATCCTCAATGTCTGTTTTCCTAGCTAGTTTGTATCTTTCAGACTACTGTGACCACGCACAACTGTAAAATATACACCTTCTTCAGGGATAAGTCAGGAATGGAATAGAAAAGGTTCTACCCAGATCCATTTTACCTGGATTCGAGTGCATCTTTTCAAAGATATTGTTTACTATGGACATTATGGTCCTATTCAACTTTAACATTATAGCCAGCAACTCGAAAATTTATTTTCAAAATAATATGTGAAATATATTCAAATCAATAGAAAGGGAATTATTCAATCGTTAATTACGTGTTTGACAATCAGCTCTTTATGCCAGCGGATATCACACACGTCATGAGAGGATGTAGGAAGGAGTGGGGATTGTCGCCAGCGACACGACGACGCTCTGAGAACGAGGCTTCACGCTGCGTGGGTGCGAATGATTAACCCTCTAAGGGCAGAATTATTTTTTTCTTTGTAATACAAGTATATCTCTGAAATTCTTATTTGAAAAGGTTTATTGAACAACTTTAATTCAACAGATACTCTGTTATTTGAGGTACTTGACCTAGATGTAGAAGGTCTCCCTGCTCCCTTAGGAACTGAGCCAAATTTGGAGAGATATGCTTGGACTATTTCTCTCCTAAATTCTAGTTGACTTAGTGGTGGAAGATGTTTGCATCTTTTAGATGTGATCCAAGCGTTCACTACAGCTGCATCAAGGAGCCAAGTGAATATTGACCACCACCACTTTTTTCTACGTAAAGAGATTCTGTACCTGGAAATTTGTTGGCCATGCATTTATTGTACTCTGTTATAAGTTTTGGTTGGGATACCTGGATGATTTTTTTCTCTGATTGAGAATATCTCTTGGCCTGAGTAACTGGATTGATACCATGACATGTAGATGCTACTATCACTACATTTTTATCCATCCATTTAGTGATCAGAATTCCATCTTCTCTGTCAATAGCACTGACTAAGTCTCCCCTCTTTTCCGTTTTACTCATTACTTTTTTTGGGGGTAAGTTGCAACTTTTGGGAATTCTATTCTCTCTCATCGTGCCGGTTCCATCATAACCTTTCTGTTTTAGATAATATAGCAAATTAAAACTTGTGAAAAGATTATCGAAATAAAACTTGATTGGAAGATGTTTGCAATGTTCTGGAAATTCATCGATCATATTTATCAAAGGGGCAGCACATTTTCCAAATTGGACCTCATATTTAGAATTCCCACGTGGATTTTTGCCTTGGTACAAATCAAAATTGATAAAGTAGCCAGAAGTGGAATTGAGACACCACATCTTGTATCCAAACCTGATGGGTTTCCCACGTATGAACTGTTTACAGGAATGCTTTCCAAAATATTTGATCATGGATTCGTCATAATCCAACTGTTGCTCAGGAATCCCATTATCGATGAACTTACGTTCATCATGTGGAAACTACGTCCATGAGTGGACGTAGTTTCCACATTTTATCTTCCAAATGGGGTTTTGTATTGTCGCTACAATGTAAATATTTGAGAATCTGCCTGAATCTGTCTCGGCTCAGAGAATCACATACTAACGCATTTTTCATATCTGCTTTCGAATCCCAGTAATAGTCTCTTCCAGGTAATTCATTAAAGCCTGTTACTATCAGAATTGCAAAATCGCATTTCATTTCATCTTCACTTATATTCGGATGAGGTTTGTTGCAGAAAAATGCATATTTATTCGATTCATCAACAAGTAGTTGTATTATATCTTCATCCGAAAAAGATTCAAAAATATCGATGTAACTCATGTTGTCATATCTAGTGTAATCTGGCTGAGGAAATTGTTTAGGCATTTCTTCAAAATCACCCTTCAACCAAGTGATATCTTTCATCCGGGGTCTTTCAAACAAAAATTCTTCTGGTTCGGGTGAACAGGAGGCTACCGGTTGGTTCAGAATTACTCCCGCTTTTTTGGATGGTTGGTTCAGAATTACTTCCGCTATTTGGGATAGTTGTCGCCCAGAAAGATTATCGAGCATTCCACCACTATCTTCCTCACCGGAATCTTCATCTGTGAGAATAATCGAATCGGGGGGCTCAATAAATATTTCACGAACATCTATATCATCATCGTACGCCATATGGAGAGCCTCCTCTAACGTCAACCCGCGTCTGAAAGGAACAATTCTTGTCATGAAAAATATCATTTTGGACCACCATGAACAGCGTGCGTTACTTTTAAGTAACAGCGAAGTTCTGCAGCTTATAAATGAAAAACCCAATTGACTATAATAAAAACAAATACATAGTCACGTAGGTTAACTATTCCACAGTATTATTCTAGAAAATAGTCAATATTTATCGAAGGACGAATATTTAGTGGTACTTACTCGAGCCGAAAATCCATTTTCGATCAATTATCGATATCACTTCACTAAAAGCATACAATCGCAGCGACGATAGAAATAGAAAACATACTGATGTATTACTATTATATGTGAGTTGGGCCAACTTCGGGCAGTACGCCGGCCAATGGGCGTTGCACTAGAGTGTTAAATGAAGCTGTGTTGTCGGTTTTTTGACAACACTTGTTTCGTTACATATATGCAACGCTAGCCGTTGAAGGGTTAAGGGCCGGTTTTATAAAGGATAGTTGACTGCCGGTCGACTCAAACCGATAGTCAACTGCCAAATTCCGTGTTATAAACGTCAAACTAATGGTTCAACTCAGAGTCGACCGGAAGTTGACCCAACCGCTAGAATAGTTAGTAGTTCGGCCTCGAACCGATAGTTGAGGGCCAAGAAACTAGTATTGTCATTGCAGACTTCTTCGATTTGAAATTTAAGTCATTTTCATGATTTGTGATGTGTTTCGAGTCATTCCGAGTTGTTATGACAATTCTTTACAACGGTTGCGTGTTGCGTTTATTTCGAGCTCAAATCAATTGATTTTATTTCATTATGTTACCACAAAATAAATATTCAAAGCGTTCTTGGAATGATAGTGAAAGCGATGATGAAAGAACTTCAAAACGTCGTTGGAAAAGCAGTAGCGACGATGATGATGATTTCCCACGAGGAAGGATTGCAAGAGCGCCAAGAAATTTCAGGTTTCGTTTCGATCATCTTGAAAGGTGGAACGATGAAGAGTTCAGGATGAGATTTCGTTTAAATAAAACCACAGTTTCGTCGTTGGAAGGAAGAATTGGTTCTTCTCATTGAATGTCCAAGTAATAGGAGATCCTGAATTATATATTAGGGATATAGTGGCAAGTTGGCCTGGTTCCACTCATGATCAAACAATATTCAGCAATAGCTATATTCGATCTCGTTTTGAATCTGGAGAATTTGGTAATTCTGTTTTGATTGGAGATTCTGGATATTCGGTGCGGAATAACATGATGACACCAATTCATTCACCAAGATCAGATGGTGAGCGAATATTCAACGAGGCCCATGTGAGAAGCCGAAATTGTTTAGAAAGACTCTTTGGCGTATGGAAAAGAAGGTTTCCAGTTCTTGCACTAGGAATTCGATTGAAACTCGAAACAACAAAATCTCTCATTGTAGCATCTGCTGTGTTGCACAATATTGCCGTTGAAATGAGGGAAGCATATCCAATTGATGACCCTACTTTAAGCTATGAATTAGAGGAGATTCCTGAAACCAATATTGTGAACACGGAACCACACAACATCAGGGAACAATTTGTGCTGTATTTTTTTTTTTACTTGTCCCAACTGAATTGATAAATAAACTTCTATTCAACAATAATAATAGTAATATTTCATTTCACAAAATATTTAAGCTGAACCAATAGATGAACATTGAAATAAGTCTCAAAGCCCTCTACATCGCTTCGAACAGATTTTTGAATAATCTAGAAAATTCCTCAACATCTAGTGTATGGCTCCTATTTTAAATTGAAACTTGCAATTTTTTCAGAAATTGTTAGTTGTTCAGAATTTCAAGGTGTTTAGGCAATGTCAAAAAAAATTATAGCCATATTTATAAAAAATTATATATTAATATTATATTAATGCACATATAACAATGACTTTAGGAATATTAAGGAAATCTTATTTTGCCCAATTTTTTTTTTAAATTTCTATTTCTAAATCCATTTTTTTTTCTAAGGCCATCATTTCTTTCCGATGATTTAGTTCTTCTTTGTCCTGCATCACTCTTAAAACATGAAGTTCCCCTCATCTTGTAAGAGTTTTTTTTTGAGTTCATGAAGTTCCATTTTCATGGATTTCTCATTTTTCTTCTTTTTTCTCAGCACCTTGCTTTTTTTGTCCTCAACATTTGTGGAGTATAGTTGCTCCAATCTGAAAAATATGAAAATATACTGCATACTATTCTTCACAAAAGAGATTTGACAATTACTTTTATCAGTTTTAATGGGGGTAAAGCTGTTCGCTTCCATGATATGATTTCACAGGGAGTAATTCTGAACGAACAGAACAAACGAATACCAGACTGTCTTCAGATCTCCTGGTGAACACATTGGTACTCGAATGTCCTGATCCTGAAACCCGGCTTGAAGAAAACCTACAGGCAGAGTTACAGGATATTTATTAACTTACTCCAACCACAAGCAATTGTGATTTTTTAATGTATATAATGTTTATGTATATATTGCTTTAACTACTTCTTTCTGTGCTTGCTTCTACATTGATAATAGCAATGTGTAAATTCATACGACTTTCCATACCTTTTTTATCATTGAATGTTTTAATTGGTGTTGGAGGAACTTCAGGAGTCACTTCGATTTTCTCTGATTCCCTTTGTGATGAATCTATTATCACCAGTGGAAATTCACCGTAATTGACTGTAAAATAAAAAAAATTAGGTTTGTTTCAAATGTATGAGTAGTTGAATGTTTAATTGATGAAATTATTAAGTAATTATCATGAATACCTGAATCAAAGCTAGAATGAATTTCAGCAGAACCACACTGCTCCTTCGATTCAGCCAAAACAATTGGAATATTTCTTATTTGCCCCACTTCATCACTATCGCCTGAAGATGGTGGTAAACCATTCACTGTCATGGAAATCATTTCATAGATTTTGTTATATAGGCACTCTGTCGATTTCTTAATTGAAATGTCTGGTTTACCACCACCTGTCTTCAACAGGTTCTGTTTAGGTTTTGCATAATACTTGCGAACCTCCTTCTTTAAATTGTCGTATTTGCATCTTAATTGTTCCCATGTTCGGGGTTCTGTAGTTGATGTTGTAGGCGGTACTGCAAGTTTCAGAACGCGGATAACCGAAACTGATGTTGAAATGATTATTGAAATTTTTGCGATACGTTTCGTATGAGAATAAAACAACGCAATGAATCCCACGGAAGTCAAAGGTATAATAAACGTTCTAAAAGAACAAGTCGGCATACATCGGCTTCTGGTTGATAATGTGGACATTTCGCCTTTCTCGACTTTTCGCATGGACATTTCGCGTTTCTTCATATAGGGGTTATTTTCAAATGAACTTTAAGGTGTGATGCTTCGCGTTTTTTGGGTTTTTGAGAACAGGATGTAATTATACTACTAATGACCTGCGCGTTGCCGTGTTTAGCTCAAAATTAATAAAAATGTGACATTTCGCCTTTCTTCCGTGGACTCTTCAATTACTAAAACTTTTTATGGAAAAACAATAATTTTTGTCTTTTTTTATTATATTTGTCTGCAGCTATCTGCATGATCGGATCTCGATACCGTATAGATTTTTTTCCACATAAAATTTTAGTAATTGTTCTGTCATAAAAATATAAGATGAATTTCAGAGCAAAATCAACGAATTTGTTTTGAATATCTCGATGAATTGGGCAGAAGAGAGCTTTAACTTTTTCAACACCATCTTGACAAAAATGTAGGTTTTTTGTCAAGAAAGCATTCCGAATACCTTTGAGGAGATGAGGTGGGTCATATAGAAGAACAATTTCTGTATGCCCACTATATAACCCTGTTGGTTTTTTCCTACTTCATTCCTCAAAGAGTATTGTCTTGTTGCTTCTATAAGTTTATTTATAGCAGCAACATTAGTTGCTTCTTGGTCAGATATTGTTGCCACAATCCTAAGGCCTGTCTGACGAACATGTCTCACCACATCTCTTATAATACGAACTGAATAATTTGTTTTAACAGAGTTTTCAACAAAATGAAAGCAAAGGGGCTGCTTCCAGTTGCCACTTATACTTTTCAGCATGAATACTAGAGCATGATCTGCCAACTGCCCTCGAGGAACACCACTGCCCAAATCAACTAGTCCTTCCATACAATCCGTCGCATAATTGTAGGAAAGACTAGGACTCAATGCAACCTCATCAAACATGAGAACACAATATTTATCTGACAATTTCAATTTGCGCACAGCCTTCTACAAACTTGAAATGTTGGGATGATTGATTCCAGAATCAAAAGGAATTCCATTTAATAAATTTGAAAGAGCTCTTCTGGAAGGTAAACTGAAAATTTTAGATAAATATATTTTCCTCACCTCTCTGTTCATAAAGTGACAGTGCAAATATTTTGTCATCAACAGTGAAGCCACGACCTCTTCCCAGTAATCTTTGATTGCATACTTGAGAAAGAAAAAATGTTTGGGATGTCCAGTTCATCTATTCCAAATTCTCGAGATATTTTGAGTTTTGAATTTCTTTGATTTTGCTCTTGATATCAGTGAATTTGGTGAGTGTCATTTTTTCCTTCCTGCGGAGATACCTAAGTTGTTTTTTCAATGGGGCACATGGAAAGCAGGTTTTTTTTCGGAATTCTTTATCCGTATAACATCTGAAGAAATTTCTTGATGAATGGTTTATACGTAAAAGTGAACCAAGAAAATATTGAATTATGTAAATAGCAACAATACTAACCTCTTGTATCTCTGCTCGTAGTAGGCACCTCATCTGCAATTGAATGATCACTTCTGGAGGTGACTGTCTCCCCTTGATTGGACACATCAGTATCCTGTCTGACCATTCCATCTGAGCTAAATTCTGAGACAAAAGGAATAAAATATTATAAATAAAAACTACAGAATTATCAATAATCAATATCAGCAAATAATTATGAGGCGTTCAAACAAAAAAATATCAAATATATATTTTATCAATATTTATTTAAAAATATCAAAGGAAATATAAATACCTTCCTACTGGGAATCTGAACTCTCAGTTCATCAGTTTCATTCAAAAGTTTTGTTGAATCTGTATAAAATAATGAATTATCAATGATGATATCACCAAATAATTATGAGACATTCAAACTAAACTATATCGAATTATATTAACATACACTGTATTTTCTCAGGAGAGTCCGGGTTGGATTCACATGAAGAATATAAAAATATATCATCCTTTTCTAGACTTGCCACATACTCTGAAAAAAATCACTGAAGAAATCTACCCCTTGAATGGTCAATTGATTTCACATCCGCTAGATGGCAGTAATTCTGCGTCAACCAAGTGCGTTCTAAGGAAGTTGCACCCCCTGGACCCAGCTTGAATTGTCGCCCTTGAAATCTTGGCGCCCTAGGCGGTCGCCTACCCTGCCTACCCCCTATCGACGGCCCTGATCGCTGGTAAATATACACGACCGTTTTGGCATTTCAACTGGGAAAGAATAAACTTTTAACTTAAAACAAATAAAATGGCGCTAACTCGCCAACACATCACGCACCGCTGAAAAAGACTGAAAACTGACCATAATATCAAAGTATTTATGTATGCAATTGACTGAATTTCATTTTCACCTCTAGTGCCTAGCCGGTGGGACGAGTCCAATGTTCTTTTTCTAGGGGGTGTAGCGTAGGAAAATAAGCGATATGCGATACGATCCAGGACACCGGGACGCTGTCTGAAAAACCGGGACGTCTCGCAACCCAAAATGATACAATAGAGAGGCATAGACTATGCCTCTCTATTTTATCATCTTAGAGATATCAATGATGGGAGTCAATGATAGGTCAAAGGTTAACGTTTTTGTTGAATTTCGTTTACCTTTTCCAGTTAACACTTTATCAATATAGTTCCAAATCGACTGAATTTCATTTTCACCTCTAGTGCCTAGCCGATGGGGCGAGTCCAATGTTCTTTTTCTAGGGCACCCCCTAGCGTAGGAAAATAAGCGAAATGCGATACGTTCCGGGACGTGAAGGAAACCGGCCGGGACACCGGGACGCTGTCTGAAAACCAAGACGTCTGGCAACCCAAAATGATACAATAGAGAGGCATAGGCTATGCCTCTCTATTGTATCATCTTCGAAATATCGCTGGAAGTCAATGATAGGTCAGAGGTTAACGTTTTTACTAAAGTAGTGTTAACGTTTTTGTTGAATTTCGTTTACCTTCTCCAGTAAACACTTTATCAATTGAGTTCCAAATCGACAATTTCTCGAGCAATTTCTGCCTTTTCGATAAATCAGATACTGATGGAATGGAAGGAAGGATAAAACATCCAATGCCTGTCGGTTATTATTCGCTTGACTTATTGATGAATTCACCATTGAATTTTCAATCACTCTGCCATAATCTTCAATAGTTTTCTTCTCCTGCCTGCAATTGTGTAACTCCAACGATAATGCAGTAGCTGACTTTTTGGAAATTAAATTAGATTTAAGATTTTGAATGAGTGCCTTACATGAATCATACTTATCCCTGAGTCTCAATTTTGCTGGTTCTGAAAGTCGTGTTTTCAAAACAAAATTTATGAGGATTTTTTTTTTCGTTTTCGGAAAGCATACTTTCGTACAATTCAATGAGATCCGATAATTTTTTCAGTGTCTTCTGAATCGTCTAACACTGGTTATGAAGCTGTTGCTGTTTTCAATTCAAATTCTGCCATTTTTAAATTTTGTATTGAAACTGGTTCGGACAAAACCGTGATCTGTATTGACTTCTGAATTTCTGAATATCTTCTAACAAATTCTCTAATTTTTGGGTCATAATGTTATAAGTATTAGCTATAAATAATAAATAGAGTAGCGGAGGGTAATATGGAATACTGTTTTCTATTAAAGTGATCAATTCTTCTAGGTGCAGTACAGTGCATTAGAAAAGTCATTAAATATTGTGATAACTATCCATCTAAGCAAATAAAAGTCTGGAATTTCTAAAACTTTATGAATTAAAAAAAAATGTAAGGTTGTATCTTCAAACACTCACGCCTGGTTCAGTAGATTGGTGCTTCTTGCGACCTCTCGCCTGATCTGCTTCTGCATCCGCCTTTTCAACCATTTGTATATCACGTAAATCAGCACCAATATCGCCATAATCATAACTGTCCCCGAGCCTACCTCGTTGATGGTTATTCCTTTTGCATCGTTGTTGGTTGCTGCCTGCGCTATGATAACCTCCTCTTTCGATGTTTTGGAGCCCATTTTAGATGCCTTTTCTTCTTCGAACCGAGAGATCACCGAGTTCGAATTTGCAGGATCGCCATGTATTGGCACTTTCTTGTATCCAATGGTGTGGTGAGGTTGATGGTTAAAACACTTGCTTTCTAACTAAGATTTATTTAACATAACTTAGTAACACCTTCTTCGGACCATTTCCGAGAAACACCCAGCCTGAATGACCAGAAGTGATCACAATGACAAGTTAAGTAATTAGTTCATATCTAATGCAATCGCTTGAATTTGCTGTGTTAGCGGAGTCCTCATATTATATTTATTATCGATCTCTCAAGTGGAAGTAGGCAATGTGGTCACCGGTGTTCCACTTCCGAAATATGAGATGAGGGCGAAGGTTGTGGATAAAATTCCTTTACTGCCATCCTCTCTCATGCTTGTTCATCTCGATCTGCCTGAAATTTATTTCCTACATGCTTTTTGATATCCATGAGCCACTTTTCTTGAAATTCAACCTAAACAAAATTATTATCACTACGAATTTACTCTCACTTTGACCATTCATATAAATTATGTATTATCTATACGAAACATTCAAATGGCGAATACGTTTAAAATATTAAACGAGCAATAAGTAGATATTTGCAAAATTTAATTTTAACATCTAATTCCTTGTAGGTTATTATTTTACATTGCATCATGTCGTTTACTTAATCTATAAGGAAAAGTGTTAGCGACCGATAGCTCAGTAGAAAATTGTTATTGATAGAGAAAAGAACTGTATTTTATTTTGCGATTGAAGCTGAAGCGAAAGCGAAATATACACTTGATGATGTAAGAAAATCAACAGCGGTCAACAATGATGACTTACCTAATTTTATTGTGGATACAATCAATTGCCCCAGCTGTACGGGGAAATTTGGCAACATCGTGAAATTTTTTGGTAATTGATTCCAAATCCTGTCCATTCTTTGGCATTTTTAATATATTCTGGAGATAAAAGTACAAGTTGCCTCAAAACTTGCCTAATTGCTTGAGAAGCTGTGGATTTATGAATTCCACAAACATCCCCAATCGTTTGAAGCATACATCCTGTTGCACAAAACCTCAAAAGTAACAATATTTTCTGCATGGCAGATGAGGGATGATTCCTGGAAAATGTTATAAATCGAAATTATTTGTTTTCATAGCTTCAGAATCAAAAGTGTTACCTTTTAGTTCTGGATTCTAATTCAGAACCAATTCTTTCTTCCAACGACGAAACTGTGTTATTATTCAAACGAAATCTCATCCTGAACTATTCATCGTTCCACCTTTCAAGATGATCGAAACAAAACCTGAAATTTCTTGGTGCTCTTGCAATCCTTCCTCGTGGGAAATAATCATCATCGTCGCTACTGCTTTTCCAACGACGTTTTGAAGTTCTTTCATCATCGCTTTCACTATCATTCCAAGAAACATCATGGAATAAAATAAAATGATTTGAGCACGAAATAAACGCAACACGCAACCGTTGTAAAGAATTCTCATAACAACTCGGAATGACTCAAAACACAACCCAAATCACAAATGACGAAAATGACTGAAGTTTCAAATCGAAAAAGTCTGCAATGACAATACTAGTTTCTTGGCCCTCAACTATCGGTTCGAGGCCGAACTACTACCTATTCTAGTGGTTGGGTCAACTTCCGGTCGACTCCGAGTTTGACGTTTTTAATACGGAATTTGACAGTTGACTATCGGTTTGAGTCGAACGGCAGTCAACTATCCTTTATTAAACCGGCCCTAAGGGTATTGACTCACAGGGCTCTGCTACAACTCCCAGCTCTTCTCTGGGAACCTTGGCTGTGGTAAATCTGCCCCAACTTTTGGTTCTCAATATGCGGTGTTGGAAATACCATCAAAATGCGATGCGGAATTATACAATAGAAAATTTTTGATCAGATAGGTGGAAAAGAAAATTGAATTATGGTCACAAATAATTAGCCCTTTTATTTTCCAGCCAACCTGAAAACTGATTTGCAATTTAAAAATCTCTATTATATTATTATCTTTATGGAAACAGCAGCTGGGGAACTAACATCCTAATATTAATTCTATTATTTGAAAAAATCGTATATACCATGTTCGAATTTCAAATTCTCCTCTTGGGACAAAGTTATTTCCAGTTGCCCAGCAGTGGGATGTTCAACAACAACTTTCATTACTGGTGAATTCATGATCTGAAAAATTGAATATTCTAGATGTGAGAAAAATTTAAAATATCAAACACATATTATTTTCAAATATAATGTCCAACACATATTATGCATGAAGCGAACAACTAATGCTAAGTAAAACTTAAAAATAATTTTTTCACCTTGTTTGTATCTTTGAGACTACTATGATACTATAGTGTCATACGATACTATCATCACTAGTATCATATTATGATACTATAGAGCCTGGGGAAAAAACCTCAGCCGAAAAAATCTGTCTCCCCGTAAAAAAATTAAATAAAATTGTTACATCTGAATCGCGGTCGAAAACCTTATCGTCTCTCTCACATAGATTGCGTTGCCTCCGCCTGTTCCGGTGGGACGATCGTTCCTCAGCATCTTGAAACCTGGGATGCGTGGGTCTCGGTGGGAAGGATGCAACTTGGTTTCGCTCAGTAGGACGACGTCAATGCCTTCACTACTGATGAAATGCTCAAGTTCTTTCCTTCCGGCCCGGAGCCCGTTGGCGTTCCAAAACGCAATCTGAAAGGAGTCATAGTTAGTATGGTGTGTAATATCCATTACTCACCTAAGTCCATTGGCGTTGTTCATTCCAGGAGGCTGAGCAAGCTTTTCAGCTTCTTAGCCATCTCCGCTTCGGAAGAACTCTTCTCCATGGCGAGCCTGATGGTCTGGGAGATCAGGTCGGTCTGGATCGTTCCTTTGACCTCGTTGGTGAGTTTCCTCTTCTGTTCGGCTGGTTTGGCCTTCTCAGGAGCTGGCTGTCGGGTCGTTGTCTGTTGTGAAGTGTTGAGATTGCTTGGTCTCGCTTTCCTCGCCAATTTGGGGAATTTCGGGCAACCTCTGTAGCTGGCAGGGTGGGGTCCATCGCAGTTCGCGCATTTCGCTGCTGCGGTCTTTGGTTTGGTGCATTCCTGCGAATTGTGGTTTTTACCACACTTCACGCACCTTGGCTCCATCTTGCAGAAGTTCTGCGCGTGGTGGAACTTCTGGCAACGGTGACATGTGTTGTCTCCGTCTTTTTATGTGGCTTCTCGAAGTCCACAACGAGTCCACATAGTCGATTTATCTTCTGGACAGCTTCATCTTCGTCCCTGGGGTATTCGATGAGGACCAGGGGGAGTTCCTTGTGACGCCTGTGCATCCTGCTCACTTGCGTCACTTGTATCTTGTGCTCCCGGAGGAGCTCTTCCCGCACTTCTATAGTTGTCACTATTTTTGGTAAACCCCGAATTACCATTCGGGAGGGTTTGTCCTGAGGAAGAGAATAAGAGTAAAAACTTACCCTTGCATCTTCCAGCAACCTCGTGAGGAATCTGAAATCCTCAGGTCTAGTAATTTGGATCCTTATTCTCTGATCCCTTAGAGATTTTGCCTTGACTTCAATGTTTTCTGAAGCAAGGTGTTTCCTTATTTTGTTCCACATGTTGGCGTTCTCAAGGAACACCGGTGGAATTTTTCCCTCTGCTTCCTTTCGTCCACTTTGGGGTGGAGCCGGATTTTGGACCACGGGTCTATCCTCGCTCTCTGATTCGCCGGCCGTATCCATCTGGTCCGTCTCTGGGTCCTCTGGGGTGGGGGTCTAGTTCTCTTGGCTGCCTACCCGGCTGGACTCCGAGTCGTTGCCACCTTCTTCGTCGCTACGGTTCTTGTGGTGCTGTCGCTTGCTTCTCGGCTTCTGGATCGCGAGATCCTCAACCTTTTTCAGCCTCTCGTCTAAGCTCTTCATTTGGGCGGAGAGCTGCCCGATATGGTTGTCCAACATCCTGAGCGCTTCAAAGAGCCTAGACTCTTGGGTTGCACCCTCCGACATGTTGAAGCTATTTCACTGTGTTACGGTGAAACTTTTTCGATTTTGCGGTGAGAACCGCAGGTTTGTTGCAGTGAAAACTGCAGATTTATAGCGAATAGAACCATAATATCAAAGTATTTATGTATGCAACTGACTGAATTTCATTTTCACCTCTATCGCCTAGTGCCTAGCCGACGTGGGGCGAGTCCAATATTCTTTTACTAGGGGGTGTAGCGTAGGAAAATAAGCGATATGCGATACGATCCGGGACATCAGGACGCTGTCTGAAAACTGGGACGTCTGGCAACCCAAAATGATACAATAGAGAGGCATAGGCTATGCCTCTCTATTATATCATCTTCGAGATACCGCTGGAAGTCAATGATAGGTCAAAGGTGAACGTTTTTGTTGAATTTCGTTTACCTTTTCCAGTAAACACTTTATCAATTGAGTTCCAAATCGACATTTTCTCGAGCAATTTCTGCCTTTTCGGTAAATCAGGTACTGATGGAATGGAAGGAAGGAATGCAGATGAGAAGGAAGGCTGTGGATAAGGTCGTCTTTTAAAATTCCCTTACTCTCATCCTCTCTCATGCTTGTTCCTCTCGATCTGCCTGAAATCTCTAATTTCCTACCTGCTTTTTGATATCCATAAGCCACCTTTCTTGAAATTTAACCTAAACAATATCATTATCACTACGAATTTACTCTCACTTTGACCATTCATATAAATTATGTATTATCTATACAAAACATTCAAATAGCGAATACGTTAAAAATATTAAACGAGCAATGAGCAGATAATTGCAAAATTTAATTTAAACATCTAATTTCTTGTAGGTTATTATTTTACATTGCATCATGTCGTTTACTTAATCTATAAGGAAAAGTGTTAGCGACCGATAGCTCAGTAGAAAATTGTAATTGATAGAGAAAAAGGACTGTATTTTATTTTGCGATTCAAGCTGAAGCGAAAGCGAAATATACACTTGATAATGTGAGAAAATCAACAGCGGTCAACAATGATGACTTACCTAATTTTAATAGGTAAAATCAATTGCCCCAGTTGTACGGGGAAATTTGGCAAATTTTTTGGTAATTGATTTCAAATCCTGTCCATTCTTTGGCATTATAATATATACTGGAGATAAAAGTACAAGTTGCCTCAAAACTTGCCTAATTGCTTGAGAAGCTGTGGATTTATGAATTCCACAAAAATCCCCAATCGTTTGAAGCATACATCCTGTTGCACAAAACCTCAAAAGTAACAATATTTTCTGCATGGCAGATGAGGGGTGATTTCTGGAAAATGTTATACATCGAAATTATTTGTTTTCATAGCTTCAAAATCAAAAGTGTTACTTTTTAGTTCTGGATCCTAAATACAAAAAATTTTAATAATTCATGTTTATATGTTACTAATCTTAGTTTTTTTTTCAAAAATGATTTCGTTGAGAAAATTTAATTAGCTGAAGGTAAATCAGAACCAATTTTTCCTTCCAACGACGAAACTGTGTTTTTTATTCGAACGAAATCTTATCCTGAACTCTTCATCGTTCCACCTTTCAAGATGATCGAAACGAAACCTGATATTTCTTGGCGCTCTTGCAATCCTTCCTCGGGGAAATCATCATCATCGTCGCTACTGCTTTTCCAACGACATTTTGAAGTTCTTTCATCATCGCTTTTACTATCATTCCAAGAAGGCTTTGAATATTTATTTTGAGATAACATAATGAAATAAAATCAATTGATTTGAGCACGAAATAAACGCAACACGCAACCGTTGTAAAGAATTCTCATAACAACTCGGAATCACTCGAAACACATCACAAATCATGAAAATGACTGAAATTTCAAATCGAAGAGTCTGCAATGACAATACTAGTTTCTTGGCCCTCAACTATCGGTCCGAGGCCGAACTACTACCTATTCTAGCGGTTGGGTCAACTTCCGGTCGACTCCGAGTTTGGACGTTTATAATACGGAATTTGACAGTTGACTATCGGTTTGAGTCGAACGGCAGTCAACTATCCTTTATTAAACCGGCCCTAAGGGTATTGACTCACAGGGCTCTGCTACAACTCCCAGCTCTTCTCTGGGAACCTTGGCTGCGGGAAATCTGCCCCAACTTCTGTTTCTTAATATGCGGTGTTGGAAACACCAAAATGCGATGCCGAATTATACAATAGAAGTATGCGGTTTTTATCATTAATAAGCGTGGAATTATAAAAAAAAAATAGCCCAATTTGTTCTGAGGTAAGCGAGTTAACTTTTCTACCCAGAAGTACAAAGCGGAATCTCGATGAAAATTGAATCAATCTGGAAAGAACTGCGTATGTTTTCCATTCGGAGTTGCGAAGTCACCAGTGTTGACTTATTTCCCGCTTAAGCTTATGACATTTAGCCGTCGCTTCAGCTTCATGAATATTCGAAGAATATTGACAGGACTCATCAGAAAGAATTCATTCAATCCTCAAAGTCTGTTTTTTCCATCAATTTCTATTGAATAATATCTTTTTCAAATACTGAGGTTCAATATCCTTATACATGCTTGAATTAATGGAAAATATTTCAATATGTATTATATTTGTAAGAGAACGTAACGTAAAAATAGCTCTCCGATTTGAAGGGATTCATTAAGACGTAATGTTCCTGAACAAAAATAATAAGATGCTAATGAAAGTATTGGCTGGGATCAATAACATACCAAATATTCACTCTCTATAGTATCTGATGCACGATGAGAAATGCAGTTCCAAATTCATTTGGACGCATCTGTTGAACGAATTTTCTTGACTGAACCGTTCTCATTATCATCACAACACATAATGCATCATTATCGTATTTATTAAAGTTGTAATAGACAACGTTCAATGTAAAAATAATCCCATTCGGGTGCACCTTCTTATCCCCTCTACTCTTTTGTTTCTCCATTTCCACCTGTAAATGAAAGCAGCTCATGAAAACATATTAGTCCAGAATATTTGAAAACATTAGTCAAATGTTCTTGTCTATCTATTTTGAAATTATTCAAGAAGCATAAAACTCAACCCTTCACTCCTTCATAAAATCTATCACGACACCCCTCTTTTTTTAAATCTAGTGATCTGTTTCTGAAAAGAGATATTTCTTAGTTTCAAATGTCCATAATCATAATAATAATCATAATCATCTTTATTAATCCCAAAAGACATAATTAATATGTATAAGACAAGTCAAGGACAAAGACAAAAAATTTAACAATCATAAATCAAAGATCAAAAATATTACTATCATCTAGAAATTCTTTAATACTATAATAACTCTTTTTGAGCAGTTGACATTTTACTATTTTTTAAAATTTTATTTTACTTAACATTTTAACAGAAAGTGGTACATGATTGTATAAGACTATGGCCTGATAAATAGGCGAACACTCAAATTTTGTTGTTACATGTATAGGAATGCACAGAGTAGCAACATTTCTTGTAAAATATTTATGAAAATCAGATAATTTTACCATTGATTTTTCATGTTCCTTCTTCCTTCACATAAACTAAACATCTATATATAAACAATGAAGGAAGAGTAAAAATTCTATATCCACTAAATAAAGGCTTACATGAATCTCGCGAATTCATACTAAAAATTAATCTTATAATCCTCTCTTGAGCAATAAACACTCTACCCGATTCAGTTGAATTTCCCCATAACATAACGATGTAATTAAGGTAGCTGTACACTAAACTGTAGTAAATACTTGAAAGGTACTCTACTGAAATTGATCCTTAACCCTGCTGATAGCATAATATGAACTACCCAACTTATTCTAAATTGAGCTGTATTCCACAGCTGTCCGCCTATACCGGCGTCAAATACCTGGTTGACGTTAGCCAACCACCCTTGAGGGATTTCGTCGTGTCGGAATCGATAACACAAGCTATCGTCTTCAGCGGCGTGAGTTCTTCTTTGAATGCGATAGCGCATAATTGCGCCCGCTGTCGCGATATGTGACGAGAACTGGGTGTATGAATTTGTTCTCATCGATTTCGCACCTAAACCTACGTAGGGCGTGATCTCAACATCATCACTTATACGTGTTGAGAATGTGATCTGTGCAGCAGATCCAATTGTACTGGTAGGATACACAGAAGTGGCCTTACATTTGGAATTTTCAATTTGGCCTGCCACATATTTCAAAATCTGAACGTTGATGGGTATATTGTTGATGTTTGTCACAACCGCTTGATCCGCAGTTATCAACGCATCCTCCATCGCAGTTTGCTGGTCATCTGTAAGTTTGGTGGAGGTCCACCACCCCAGCAAGTTTCTGTTGGGAAGACCCGCTCCACCCTCTAGAGGGCGAAGGTTCTCAAGGAGATCCCAATTCACGTCGTCTAGTTGATCATGCTGCATATCCGCTTGCATCTTCAGTATAGCGATGCCTGGAGCGGGCAGCGTTTCGTACAGGATGTGGGTGTTGTGATCCACTCTCCCGTAAAATCCTCGGACCCCGTTCACGTCCAAGTTGGTCAGTCTACCTTGTCAGGCTAACTGGAAATCACGAGATGACAGGTCCTTCAGGTCCCCTAATCCTTGCAGATATTGGCATATATCCGTTGGGACCGGCAGGTCGAAGTTGAGCGTGTTTGAGAGCGCCAAAGCTTCGGCAGTCTCCACACCTCTCGAAGAAAGTATATCCGAGTACCTTTTCCACAACAAAACAATACAATAATATTGATATTGCGAGAACGCAACATACTTTTTCATAGAACGATCGAACGTTGTGGCACTGTCGTATGATGCCCTGATCAGTTCTATATATTGCGTAGCATCAATTTGGAAGGTACGCTCAAAACGTGCTTCAACAAACCCGTTAATTCCGTCGACCACCATAAACTCGTTGATCAGAGGATCATTGCGGTCTTCGGACATGGTTTGTGATTTGTTCTTCGGTTTTGAGGTCAGGCTTGACCTCACTTGTTTTGAACTCCCTCTTGGTGTTGTGGGGAAAAGTTCTTCTTCTCTCGGCGACCTCCTGGTTGGCGGCCTGGGGGGACTCTGGCCGGTTAGAGTTTCTGCCGGCTCCGCTTCCGCGGCCACGGCCTCTACCGCGTCCTCGACCTCGACCTAGAGGACGGTTATCCTCTTGCCAGTTGTCGTTATCTTCTCTATTACTCATATTGAATAAGAAATATCTTATGGCGCTTTCTAAGCTGCTCCAGAATTCTAGTGAATTTTGGTTAGCCATTCTTCTTAAATTATGAATCAACTAATCATCATTACATGAAATCAATCTTTTTGAATGTCAACGATCCCATTCATGTAAGGATGGACTCGAATATTAATTTGCGAAATATCGCCATCTCTGAATGAAAAAGCACCATTATTTACCATTATCTTTTCTCGAAATGATTTCACTCAGGGCATATTTTGTTTTCACTCATTCAACCGCATATTGATTTTTGAAACGGATACCTAAAAAGGTACAAACTGTTGAATGTTATACAAATGTTACCAACATTCAACACACTCCCTTATCAGAGACATAATTATGATTAAAAAAATTAGCAACACAGCAAATAATCTTAACTATAATAAAGCACTTCCTGAAACATTTAAACATGCATTCAGAATATGTATAAGAGAGTACAAATGTAAAAAAACATATCCTCGGATACATCTTTTGGTTAAAAAAATATGAAGTCATATATGCATGAGCTTTGATTTCAGTTTATCAAAAATTGGTCGATGCAAAGGTTTAGTCAGTATATCAGCTAGTTAATCTTGAGAAGGACAATATTCAAGTTTGTAGCATCCTTGGCTGAATTCGTCACTGACAAAATGAAATTTGACATCTATATGTTCATTGCGTCTGGTTATGGGTCCAGCCTTCGCCCACGAGTGTGTATAGTAATAAAAGTGAACAACGTAACGACTTCACGAAAAGCCAAGTTCAAAAGAAACACGTTTGGAAAATGGCGACCGAAGTAAACGAATTGTCCAGCATCCCAAAACTTAATATGTTTTCTAGCCCTAAAAGTGAAATGGGATATCCTAATCACCCTAATCTTCATATGCATTGGATGATAAGAAAGGTAGTGTATATATCTTTGAGAAGCCATGGGTTTCACATACCAATCTGTTATTATTCTATTATCTGTTGTTCTTATTAATTTCATATCCAAAAACGGAATAGATCTATCTGTCTCACTCTCGATGGTAAATTTGATTCTGCGATTCACTCCATTTATAGCATCCAAAACTCTGTCATTCTATTCCTGTGGTATTGCTGTCACTACATCGTACATAAATTTCTTATAAAATGGCAGTTCGAAAGGTAGCTCATGCTGAATTTTTTTCTCCTGGAGGAGCCGGAATCACATCTCCCTCTTGTCCTTGATTGAGAGCGCCTCCTACTTCTTGACGACCCACTCTCTCGGCGAGGATTGTTGAAGAAGAAGCGGATCCTAGTTGAAGCTGGGTGAGCTGATTCTATGATGTGATCCATCTTCAAGGATAACTTCATGATCTATATATATATATATATATATATATATATATATATACAGGGTGCGGCACGGAGGATGGATGGTTTTAAAAAAATAATAAAAGCGTTAATTTTTACTCAAAAAGACATTTATTGACGGAATCAGATTCTCAAGGAAATAGCATTTGAGACAGTCAAGTGTGGAAAATCACATCAGGCATGTTGTGGCCGAAATCGGTGATGCAGTGCTGGAGGCGCTCTTGGAAGTTCGCGTAGACACTCTCCAACATCGCTCTCTCAACTTGGGCAACTTCCACGCGAATAGCCCTTTTCAATTCGTCCAGAGTTCGGGGCTTGGTCTCGTATACTCTAGCCTTGAGGTTTCCCCATAAGAAAAAAATCGCATATGGATAAATCTGGGGACCGGGGAGGCCAATGAACATCGCCAAACCTGGAAATAAGGCGACCAGGGAAGAGAGGGCGAATAACGTCCATTGATGCTCTGGCTGTGTGGGCGGTCGCCCCATCCTGTTGGAACCACACACGTCGGATTGGAACACGTTGCCGTCGTAATTCGGGGATAAAGAAGTTGTTGATCATTTCGACGTACCGCTCTGAGTTCACGGTAACAGCACGACCATTAACGTCTTCGAAGAAGTAAGGGCCAATGACGCGAGTTTGCGATACAGCGCACCAAAACCGTAACTTTTGGGCTGTGCAGCGATTTTCATTAGCCCAATAACGGCAATTCTGCCGGTTAACCATGCCGTTGAGATGAAAGTGGGCTTCGTCACTCATGAACAAAATGAGGTTCTCATTTTGATCGATCAGTGCTTCCATCTCACGTGCGAAGTTCATTCGTTGTGCATATAATCTCCGGTATGTAACTGTTGCACAATGGCCAATTTGTAGGGGTGAAAGCGAAGATCCATATGCAAAATTCGCCTCACCGAACGATCACTGAGGCGAAGTGCAGCAGCATGTTTCCGAGCAGATCGCGACGGACTGCGAAGAATGGCTTGTCGAACGCGTTCAACATTTTCAGGCGTTCGAACTGTTCGCACAGGTCCTCTTGGTCTTCTGTTGATCAGTTCACCACGTCTGCGAAGTGATTCAACCCAACGAAGGATGGTGTTTCGAGAGGGAAATAGCTCTATTCCGATGAATGTGGAAATGGCGACGAAACACACGCTGCACGACCGTGACTGACTCATTATTTCGGACGAAACTATCATAGGCGAAAACACGATGCTCCACCGTCCAAGGCTCCATGACGACAACTGGTAAATAAATGCTAGGAGTCTAACGGCACCTTCCCCACTTCTCTCGTCCTCAGTGGGGGAAAGTTATGCCATCTGAAAAACGTCCGCCCTCCGTGCCCCCCCCACCTTGTATTAGGGGTTTCTGTGTAAAATACTGTGTAATGAGGTTGTTAACGGACATACAAGAACTCCTGATGTCAATTGATATGCTTCATACAAGTCAATATTTCTTGAAAATTTCAGAGGGCATCTGGTGAAGTTGAATTTATCTTCCTGAATAAAACAAAACTTCTTGGCTGTTGATGTGTCTTCCTTTCTACATAATACATAATCAGATGATGCAGTGCATTTCTCCCACAGATATCCAAGTATTTGAGTAGATATTCTTATAGCACTATCTTCAACATTTAATCTAGCGTAATATGCCTGATTTGAATGGATCACCTTCCTGTGACAGCTATGTATGTGATACTGCAGTCCGACCTGATGATTAATAATCCGTGGAAATGATAAAAGAGCTATTATTGTAGGTGGATTCCTGATAACTTTCACAAGACTAGATGTTCCGCCTGTAAAAAGCAGTTGAGGTATATCTATATATACAGTATTTGAAAAGTCTTTGAAATCAGTCATCATGCGGTTTGTTGTATCGCCGGGTAATATATCAAGGGTACCTTCCCGGAAAGCACACCATTTAATACCCTTATAAAGGAGTTTGAAACTGTATCTGACCAAGTACTAAACATTTGCTGAATGAGATCTACTTGTTGACATAACAAGACAAGTCAACCAGTGTTTTATGGAGAACCTCAGAATCATTCTTCATTGTATCCACAATGATCTGTTGATTTATTTTTATATTTGGACGTCTTCGAGAAAATGGGGTTACCAAGGTAAGTAAATCACCCTGTACTATCTAACTATAAAAAAAAACAATGGTATACCATATGGATATCTTCAAGGAACAATTAAATACACAAGTAGGTAAAACGGAAAATATTTATTTTGAAAACAAAGAAATAGAAGAAATGGAAACAAATAACATTCTAAAAAAGTAAATATATTTTTGAACTGAATGAAAATTAAAAGATAATACTCGTATAATGAAAAAAAAAATAAATAAAATGATGAATAAACATATCATCGACCAACATCTATGAACGAGTGGATAAAATTTTTAAAAAGTTAAAAACAAACAATTAAAAGAATATAGTATATAAATCAGTTCATATGGTTCTCCTCTTTTTTATTGCATTATAAATGAAGGATTTAATTGACGATGGCGATCTTGAACTTAAAACGTCATTCTGTTCTATTAAGAACGAACATTCTGCAATGCTTGGTAGAGTTTCTTCTTCCATATGACTAGCAATAGTTTCTCCAACACTGCCTGCTCCTGTATGTTGTATCGTTCCCTTTCGCTGAAATGGAAATAATTAATACATTTCAGCTTCAACAAGAATTCATCAATCTCGACAGTGACTCAAGATAATATAGTCAAAAACAATATTTCATTTACTAGTTTAGTGTTTTGTTTTTGGATCATATTTCTGTGGTGCAATAGGTGTACTGTAGAATGGTCCAACAGTATTGCCAAAGAAATTTGTTATCAGCAGATATAATATTGAATTTTAGATTATACATCCAGTCAAGTTCACGCGAATATAAATCAAAACCAGACCTAGGTAGCCCAAAAAATGATTGAAGAATAGACGTGTTTTGAAAATTCAGCAATCAACCAGGCTCTTTTTTCTCAACAGGCGCTATAGAATTGAGGATCCATATTTTCATTAGGCATGACGTATAATTGATGCTTAAAATCATGAAGCAGTTAGTATAACTATATTCAATAAAGGTAGGATTCCTAAGCGACGACTCTAGCGACTACAGCCCGCGCGGCTGCAGCCGCGCGACTTTGACTCATACTGCTTCCCATGTAAATGAACGAAACCCATATGACGCGACTGGAGCCGCGCGATCGAGGCGGCTCTAATGAGGCGGCTCGAGTCGCGCGGCTGGACTGCCTCTATGAGCAGTCGAGTCGTAACAGCCGCGACGACTAGAGATCTGTTTTAACAGTTTTCGTGTTTATTCTCATGAAATAATGGACGACGTTAAACTAATTTAATTGATTCTCACTTACACATTGTTTCAAATCAATTGATAATGATTAAACACGCCGTTTATATGCTATATTTTTGTTTCAAATAAATATATTTCAAGAATTGCTTGATTTGCGCTTTTTCTGGTAGTTCTAGACTAGAAAGATAAAAACATTGAAAGGAGTCCTGGGCTCGATTTTCGTGAAAACACCTTTAGTCGAAACCGTTTCACGATATCTTCATATTTTTTAGATATAACTAAATTTTGATATTTTATTTATTTCGAAAATGTGTTGTGGAGGATGGGTTAGGATTCCAGGAAAAGTCGTAGAACAATTTAATAATTTATTTAACAAAAACAAATTTTGAAGTTGGTTAAAACTTATTAGTCTGAAAAGGACTGATTTATAAATCGCTGCGGCAGAAAGTAATGGTTTTGTAGGACGTCGACAACGTTGATAGGTTTAAAACTTTTTAGTCTGAAAAGACTGATTTTTGTAGAATATATGGATTCCACACGGCGAAGGCGAGTCGATAATTAGTAATGGATTTGAAGGTCCCAAAAGATGGAATTTGTCAGACTGGTTCGTCGTTGTTTTAGCGGCTGTGAATGTTGGTTGTTCGAGAAATATTCGAGTCGCAGGTAGCCGTTGAAGAGAAATCTGGTCGAAGCGGTGAAACAGATGTTTCTGCGTTGAGAGCGGAAGTGTCGAATATCTCGTCGAAATTGCTGGGTTCGAAGTCTCGAAGAAAAAAGGATCTGTTTCTGTTTTCTTGCTGTATTTATGCCTGTTTGTCTTCACCTATTAGGGATGCGAATTTTTTTTGACCTAGAAAAGGCGTGACTTCATCGGATCTGCTCAAGTCGGATTTTAACGAATTAGGGTTTTCGTTCCAGCTGGACTTGAAGATTTTTCGGTGATTTCGTCGATTTTGTTTCAGCCGGACTTAGAGAAATTCGCCACAGTGTCATTACCTTTTCATTAACGAAAATATCTGAAAAAGATATAGGGTCGGTTTCACAAAACTTTGATTGTACCTTCAAATTAATTTGAGACACCGCGATTCATTGAAATTTCAAAGCGAGTGATTCGATTGGTTCGAATTTAGGTAAGGTTTTTTAATCGTACAATTGAAGCTTTGTGAAATCCTCCCTAAAACTTTTTAGATGCACTTTTTCACTGGAAATAAGATACTATATTAAATTTTTTTTTATCTCGTGTACTAAGATGGAAAAAAACAAATTTTTAATTTTAAATACGAACGCATTATTTTCATCTCATATCAAACAAACAAAATAAGAGATTAAAAAAATTGAGTACAGTGCAACCCCAGTGAAAAAGTGGTTCTGAAGAGTTTTGATCGTTTTTAGATATTTTCGAGAATGGGAAAATTTGACACAATTTCGTAATCGATAAAATATCAAAATTCTTTATATCCTCAAAACAAATGAAGATTTAGTGAAACGGTTTTCACATCTGGTGTTTTCACGAAGCCCAGAATTTTTTTCAAGGTTTTTACCTATCTAGTCTAGAAGTACCAGAAACAGCCAAAATCAAGCAATTCGGGATACCTACCCTGTACATCTGAGTTACAGAGATATTAGAACAGATTAAAATAAATTTTCCATTGAAAAAACACATGTGTGTTATAGAATAATTTGGAACACAATTCAAAAAAATTAGTTATGTAGGTGTACAAGGTGTAATCCGATCACATTCGACGACATGGCTGAGTCTCATGCAGGGTTGGGTGTATGTTAGCCTCAAATGAGGATAGTTTCCTATATGTGTGTATGATTTCTTCATGACATATTCTTCATATAACTCAAAACTGATGCGACTGCCAGGACGTCCAACACTGCTTGCTCTACTGCTCTAGTCGCGGCATAGGAATGCCCCTGTCGGCTACAGCCGTGGCGGCTCTAGCCGCCACGGTCGCGAGGCTGCAGCCGCGCGGCTGTAGTCGTTAGAGTCGTCGCTTAGGAATCCTACCTTAAGATTTAAAATTTCACAGGACCCCTATTGCTCGTAGAATCGAGATATTTTTTTATTGGTTTTCATACTGAAGTCCACATCTTTATTTCCAAAAATGATTTATTAGTATCCAAATTATCAACTTTAAACTAAGAAATATGAGACTGATCAAAGTTTGATTCAGGAGAAAGAAATTTTTAGACACGAAAAGTAATGAATATGAAAAATCTGCCCAATCTCGTTCTGGTAAGTTTCCCTCCTTGATAGCCAAACTGAAATTCTACATTTCTTGTTGACTCCAATGTCCGAATGATAACAAAGGATTAAACATTTACATTCGCTCCAAAAATACCTAATTTGAAATTGAGAACTCAATATTGGATTCTAAAATTTTCTGAAATCACCCAATGATGATCAATTACGCTTAAATGGAAACATATATTAAAAAGAAATTGTATTTTACCTGATTTCGATACTTCCTTACATCAAAACAATAAAGTGTAAGCACGAAACAACAATACAAAAACTCACGTTTTATATTTCTTTTACTGTTCTGCATCCTTTTCTGTTCCCCTCTGATCCATTGAATGATCAGTTGAGGTGAACTTCTTCTCATCGTTTCAATATTTTTTGGTGTAAAACTCTTTGACTTGAGCCAAAGGAATATTGAGGTTCAGATCGATTTCCTTTTTGAATGACTCTTTCACCAGATCAATTTCTTCTTTGCACCATGCTAAACGTTTTGATGGCTTTCCTAGAAAAATAACTGAGTTATTCCTTGAGTAATGACCAATAATACTAATAATGAATTGAGTGTTTGCAAAAGTTTACTAGAAAAGTTGAATATGTGAAGAAAAAACTATAAAACTAGTTGATATGTATAATCTAGCATTGTCTATCAAAATTTATTCAACTGTTTCAAGGCAATATCTAATAATTAAAGGTCATGGCAATGCAATATTTTCTCAATATATAATATAGAAGAATTTTTCTCTTGAATATTCCCCTGTAATTAGAAGAGAAAGTACACAAGTCTCACCTAGAGCATAATACAGTTCAGATTTGGATAGCCTTTCTACGTCATTATCTGAAAAACTGCTTTCAGAGGGAGTAGGTTCATAGTCAGATTCCCTTTGTGCACCTGAAGTTGAAGCCCTTGTAACATCCACACTGATTTCCTCTCTAACTTCTGTAATATGTTCTGCAACTGCAGTTTCAACATTTGAAAATATTGTGGAATTTTTTGTGGATGAAAAATCTTCAAGAAGAGATGACACCTTTAATATATCGTCTTTTTTTTTTGTTTAAAACATAATGAACATCATATATTTTTTTATTATGTGACATGAAATCTGACAACCTATTTTCTAATCTAGAATCAACGTTATGTGATGCAGTTTCTGTTGCCAAATGTTGCCTTAGAAGCCTTGTTCTCATCAATTCATTATTAGGAATTCCAGATTCCTTCGATAATTTTCTTATCAATGCGCAAGCCTGGAAAGTCTTTTGCGAGCGATATTGCGATGGTTCGCCGAATATATCTATTTACTTTACTAACACCTGCATCTTCCCTGAATTTTAGTATCAAATTGATCGCTTTAAATCCTAAATCTCTATGGACCAGTAAAGCGTTTATCGTTGCCAGCTTTTCCGGTGAATTTGATTCTGGCCCACTTCTGCTCTGCTCCTTAGTGAACAAGTCTTCATTCTCTATCTCATAGTCTTCAATGACTTCGTAGTGCTTGAAGTCATCTATTAAAATTCTTTGAGTCTCCCCTGGACGCTTCCTATTGAAAACCGCCAGATGGACCAGGGTGTATTCAGATAATTTCACCCAGTTTTCTTTGCAGAAATTTGATTCTAGACTTTCTATATAAAATTTCATTTTTGATTCAAGAAAATCTCTGAATTGAGCAATCACTTCAGTTTTTGGAAGAACCGTCGTTTTACGGCGCTTCAACATTTTTGACTTTCTAATCCATTTTTATTTATGGTAACATTAAACTCTAAATCGAAAACCGTAAGTAAATTTTTCATTCTTTTTATAGCATCTTTATCAGATGTCTTAATGAATTCCATTTGGAGGAGTCTACAAAGTTTTTAAATTCTGTCCCTAATGACATTGCAGTCGATGGTGATCGATAAAGTCCCGTTTCTTCATTTAGACCTGCAGTTTTTGTTGATAGCTTCAATTATAAGGGAAACATTTCTGGCATCAAGTAGGTCATTCATATTTTTCTAAATCAGCTTCAGTTCTTTGGCTGCTAATAAGAGCTTTCCAAAAGCTCTCAAGTGGGACCTTATTTGAGGAGCATGGTGATCGGATGTATATTTCCTACATGAATAATTTCGTACTGTATGACCGCTTCGTCATATCTGATAATGTTCAAAACATTATCTTCCCGCATGTAAGGAAATATTTTTCTTTCATGTCCTTTGAAGCCTGGCAGTGAAGCCGATTTACCATTTTTCTGGATTCAAGTTGAATTGTGGTTCGACTTTTTCTCTTCTGAAATAATTCAGGGTCGCAACGTAGCAAAATAGTGCCTCAGGTTGAATATACTATAAAAACCCTACACTTTGGACACACACACCGCATCACTCTGGTCGTTGCCTTTTCAACAGACTATGTTGGGTTTATTCTCATCTTTTGTAATATTGTACAAATAATCACCTTTCTTCCTCAGTGTTTCCAGAATTTCTTGGCGATTTGGTGCCTTTTTAGGCACCTCATTCTCATTTTTATGTACTGTCAGGTGATGTCTAGAAATTTTGAAAACTTGTTTCTGGCAGAACAAACAGCAGTGATTCTTTTGGGGAGTCTTTTTTCTTTGTTGCACTGAAATTATAAATAAGTTATATGAATTTAGTTTACAGCAACTTGGTCGTATTCCTTGCTGCTTATACCACGATATAAAATGAAAAATCAGATGCCTACTGAATTTTTTGAGCTATCGGTAGGAGCATAATCAAGAATATGAATTTCGTAACAAATAGTGGAAGCACAGTACATCTCAAGTGAATAATAGTAGGTGCACTAGGCACCTGTTCTTCAGTGAATTTTATAGTGCATATTTCCTTGTTATTGAGTGAATTTTTTTTTTTGAGAGTGTACCTATAGCATTATGAATATATATAAATATAATATTTCACCAGATAAAACTGATGAACTCACGATTTGAGTCGGTTGTTATTTAATACCAGGATGGATAAAGAGGAACCACCCAAGCGAAGAAATCCTACCCCCAAAAAAATTAATGATAATAATCTCTTTTTACGCAGTGAAAATAGGTATATCCACAACTTCTTATATATCTAATAAGTATCTATAATAAGTAGGTACTCACCCCTTGGAATACTTCCAGGCTCTCTGTTGTTGTTGCTGCCTTTTTTTTCGACTAAAATATCCTGAAGAATTAAAATTTCCACTTCGCTAAGCTGCGTTACGTTGAAGACTTGCATATTTGGATTTTCAACATCCAAACCTTCAGAGAGCTCATGATCTGATTGAAAAATAATGTTATTTTGGAGTGCTTCATCCAGAATATTTTCGAAATTTTCTGCAAGGACTTCCGAAATCAATCTGCTCGTGTGGTTGTCCTCTTCAATGTTTTCACCTACAGATTTTCATTATTTGTGATTGATACATTGACTTGACATTTTTTGAATCAAGTTTCGTATTCATTATGTATCAAATACAGTTGAGTTGAACGATTTAATTGAAAGTTTCAATTGAAAATTATCGACAATGGCAATCATGTTGTATATCAGGTGGTCCCAGGAAAACTTAACACCTTGATTTCCCGTTTTCAAAATGAAAATGTGGAAAATTGCTCGCATCCGTAGATTTTAGATTCGAAGGGGAAACTTTTCCTGTTCTTTCATCCCCGTAACTTAAACCACCTGACGGGGTGAGTACGTCCATTGATTACGATTAGGGATGGGGGGTGTTGCGAAACCAAACTTAAAAGAACCTATCTGGTACTATCTGGCCCTGAAATTTCGCTTCAAATTAGCTATCGATGATGAAATAACAGTGAAACTAATGAAAGAGGTAATGTGGAAATTATTTCAAGCATATTATAGCGAGCCTTTTTTTCGTATCAGACACGTTTCGAAGGTATTAAGTAGTTTGTAACCTTTCACAAGTTTACCTGTTATTTCGTTTACGATGGAAATTTCGAAGCGAAATTTCAGGATATTATAGTATTCGATAAGATTCTTCAAATATATATATATAATATATATATATATATATATATATATAATATATTCTTATGAAAAAGAGAGCTAAAATAATACAATAAATGTTGAAACAAAAAGTACCTAAGCTGAGGTAAAAAAAGAACGGGGTATCATAACATTCTTCGTATGATACTATAGAATCATACGTTACTATCAACACTAGTATCATACGATACTATACAGCCAGGGGAAAAAACCTCAGCCGAAAAAACCTGCCTCCCCGTAAACAAAATAACATAAAATATCAAATATCAGGAAAATCTTGAAAGACATCAGTGTGATCATCTTCATGTTATCCGTCGATGAGCTCGGATACACAGATTCTTCCCAAAACGACTCGTAATTCTTGATCTGAAATGAAAAAAGACAAAAGCAGAAAAGAAACCGATTATTCAGAATAAATCGAATGCATTTTGGAAATGCATTTGCTACTTTAAAAAACATCAACATTAAGATTTCTTGGCCAAATAATGTTCGGAGGTTTATAAATATTTATGACAGAAATGTCACAAAATTTGAAAGAAATGAAAAAAAAATCAATTTCCCCTTTCCGAATCTGTTGAAAGTTACGAAAATGATAATTTTTCAACATAACAAGCTAAACTTGTAAAAAATCAATTAATACATAACCTTTCAACTGTCCTCTTTCACGAGGATCTTTTTCTGTTGCCGTGTGGGTTTCTTGCAGAAGAATCTCTTTGATACCATGTTCATCAGCTAATTTGGGGACGTAATCACACTTGTCCTTCGAAATTCCTTCGATATTCAAATTCAAAATCCACAAATTGTTGCTCTCTGTTCGTGAGATAATGAGATATCGCTATATCCTTCTTCCTCATTCAAAATCAAGTGGTTCTGCTCACCTAAATGAGGAGGTTGCAGTTGCGAGGATGCAAGGAGCGGAAAAGCAATTCCCCCTCGAATCATTAATTAATGGATCCGAGCTATATTCTACATTCTCATTCTTAAGTCGGAAAATCGAGGTAATGAGTTTTTGTGTCAGTTTCGGAAGGCATTTTGGAAATGGGACTAACTTCAAATGACATCTCATGTGCTGAGAATTTGATATTTCATAGATATCTTGCTTTTTCTCGAAATTGAGAATCTTGAGAAAACTCAATAACTGGGACCAGACTGAGTCTGCAGAAATGAGATTATGGGTGTGAATACTAAAATCATGGAAATAAACACTGCGTTATTTCAAATTTCCAAAGGTGTTCGAAATGAGACATTTGTGAACTATAATTTCCGCTTAATTTGAAATGGCTTACCCGTATTTTTATTATCGATAACAAATTTCAGAACTTTTGATAAGTTATGGTAATCTGATAGATCTGTTTCTTTCAGTTCTAGATTCATTTGCAATTTTTAGAAATATCATCTCATCTGCTTATATTTGGGAAATTCGAAATGTCCCCTCGGTAAGAATGATTTTTAATATTCTACCGAAATGGGGTACTCTCAATCTATAATCGGAAACTCAAGAAAAATACATTTAGGAGCCTATTTATTTTCTATGATGATGTGTTTCTTTCGTCCACAAGGCAGAAGGCGTCCTGATGAAAATGGTTTTCAAATATTATTTCGGCCATTCAAAGCAACCGGTAGTATTCAACACGCAAAACATGAAATGCACAAACCCGTTACCAATTGAAGACAATTAGTTCATGGTACTGAGATAAGTTTGCGAAAATCTTAATATGAGCATCAGAACTATATCCCAGGAGACCAATATAAGCTCTTTCAGAGTATTCAAGATTTTGAAGAATCACATGAAAATGTCTTTGAAAACGCTTTATGGAGGCTCAGTATAAATAGAGATTTTTTGAATATGTTTTGTTTATAGAAGAAGTTCCCTTTTCATAATGATGTAAAAGAAATTCGCTACTTGTGCCATGCAGAAAATTGTCATGACCGATGGAGTTAAATTGTTTCGGACAATTTTTAAGAGAACAAATTTCGTTCAAATTTCATGGGTTTCTTAACTTCATAAAGACCTTCCAAACGATTCATGAAATATCAATATATTCAGGGCAGTACTCAGGATATCAGGATTTATCATTCAAGCGACAAAATCTAGATCTTTCACATCATTCAGAGAAATTTCGTTATTGCCATGAAAAAATACATAAATGAATCTAAGGAATTCAATTTTCACTTATAATGGCAAATTTGTCACAAGAGAGTAGGAATAAAATAAATTCATGTTTTATGTAATTTTTTTGAAATATGGTCCCTTCGTGATAATATTTATTGCCTTTCGCAGAGATTCTGAAAATTTCAACAATTTGTTCAACTCTTTTTCCATTTCAAACTCTTAGCACCTACTGAGTTTTGTAAAACGCTACGTAAAATAGTACGCTAGATCATATATATACCCCCAGATAGTTCTTTCGAATGGCACCTTTATATTTTTCTTCCCGCGGCTGTACCTAAATTAAACTAGATTAGCCAAGCATGCATCGAACATTCTCGCCTCTAAAGCAATCAAAGATAACACAAGGAAAACAAAACAAACAGTCGATGAATGCAACCGAAATGGAGTGAAAACATGAGGAGTATTAAAATACAATTATTCACACATACATAATAATAATTTGAAAGAACCAACGGAATCAGAGAAAGAGGTACCGACATCACATGTAGGTTTCTTTTCTTTTTTGACCTATTCAATTTCGAACCTTTCTTTATGTTTCAGAATGAATTCTTTCACCTTCAACTCGAATCTTTCTGGGTTATTTTCTTCTCACAGGTTAGTTGGAATGAGATTAAAGTAGTATCTATTTCAACATTATCATCTAACTGTTCCAAAACCTTCAACATTCCGCAAGTCAACAAACCAAATTATAACAAATTGTTACAATTACAATCCCGTGAAATTTGTTTTCAGGTTGAGGGTTGTCTGGTCGAAAACAATAGACTATATGTGAATATGGCAAACATCAACAATTTTAGTTTGGAAATTATAAAACAAAGTAACAGAATTAACTGTAAACAAATTATATCCAAAGGAAATGTAAAAATCGCAAATGAACAATAAAAAACAAATCAGATGCAAAGAAAGCGCATCATTCACTAAACCAACCCTCTCAATCACCCTTCCTTATCCTAGATGTGAGATTGACTGCACAATCATTCATTTCTTTAGCTATACTTTGTTGACAGATCGAGTTCTAGGCTTCTCCTGTAAAGATCTTGCGACAGGTACTGTTTTTTTAGGAGCTGGATTTCCTGGGGTTGCAGTTGGATTTAATAAAATGATACGTATAACGAGTGATTTAATTTATTCTATCATATATAACCTCTTACAAGACAATCTTCCATTACACAAGTACTTGTTCAACGACTCTAGCACAGTCATAGAAAAATAGACTCAGATCATAAACTTAAATGAATTCTTTTTCTATAAACAAACATTGTATTAATTGCACTCTAACAGTTGCAAAGTCGCCCTGAGGTTGCCGTAAAGGCTTTTCTTCAATCTCAGCAGTTGGTGTGGAAGGCGCACCGTTAGGCCTGTTCACAGGAGCAGCGCCTTTCTCCAAATCATCAACTCCATACGGTACTCCGTCCACAATGAGTTTACTTCCCCTAATATAAAATTCGTTGTGTCGTCCCTCCTATTTCACGAGTAGGAGGTGTTTCCTCAATATCTTTTTCTCACTTCTTTGTATCGGAGTGAGATCGTGGGCGATGTTCCTTTCAACCTTCTTCAATTTCTCAGGATTTCGTCCTTTTTCAGGTTTGATACAAATTCAATTTTTATGGGACAGTTGTCGGATCTGCCTAACGGGTATACGTCGGCGAGATCTCCTGTTTCCAGGCTCACACCGAGCAATCCTTTAAGGTCCTCGCACAAGGTTTCCGTGCCAATCTCCTCCCTCTTCTTCCCTAGGCCGAATACTAATATGTTTTTTCTATTCTGGGTTCTTCCGAGTTCCTCTAATTAGTTCTAATTAGTTCGCTGTTTTCTTTTTCCAAGAATGCGACACTGCCTTTCAAATCCTCAATTTTTAAGAGAAGTCGTGCTTCGCTAGCTGCGATGCAGTTCTCTATGTCCGTACGGCTCTTCAATATCTCCTCACGAATGATTTTTATCGCATTCTGCAAATCTGACATCTAACGGGACGGCAGTGTTTTCTATGGTTCCCTTTATAACAATCTGTTACTTTTCAGGGAAACAATGTTGTAGTGTGTTTATACTTCTGATTAGCACTATCAACAGTTGTTCACGCGTCGAACGATTGTTTTTTTTTACGATAAATCAAAATAATGATCTCGTTTTCCGTCAAAAAACTTCGATTAATCTGCATAAATCAGTCACTCCGGGAAAACAATTCTATACGACTATGATCCCCCGAGCTAGAATTCACTCTCGATTAATTTTCTAACAAGAATTCTAACTGGTAGCTCGAAAAACTTGAGGAACTTAAGCAGAGCACCGAAAACACGTCTATTCGTTAACCAAACACAATTGCAATATTCCAATATAAATCGCAAAATGGAGGAAGTTTCACAATTGATAATTATTATTTTTGAGAGTTGAATTCACATGAGATGATGGAGAATTGTTTTAACATATTTCTTCTTTTACTGGGGTGAAAAAAATATGAGGGCGCCATTCAAAAAAATATCTGGGGTTAGTTTTTTCAGGGCACTTCCTCTTCACTCATTTCCACGATGTTACTCATTTTGTTTAGTTGGAGATCACTTATTTGAGTTCGTTTCTCAGCCAAAAACAAAAAAACTGTCCTGTATATTCCACTTCTGAATTGTTAGAACCCAGTTCTAATAAAACCACTTTTACCACTGAAAACTCTTTATTATAAACAATTTGAAATTCTGAATGTTCACTCTGCCGCTCGTAAGAAACTAATAATCCTAGCTTTAATAATATAATATTAAACAAAGATTTCTACAGTAAACCAAAAGTATAATTTTTTTTTCAATGATAAACCATCACATTGATATATTCAAATGACATTCTTCAAAAATCAAATAACATTCTTCAAAAATCAATTAACATTCTTCGAAAATCAAATAACATTCTTCAAAAATCAAATAACATTCTTCAAAAATCAAATAACAGCGAAGAGCTGAACTTTTCCAATATTTTGTTTGAACTGATGAGAGATCAAAACATGATGGACTGCTGATGCGATAGAATAAGAATTTTTTGGAAATTCTGTTTCTAACCACACGAAAGATCTTGTATTCTCAGGCAATAATTTGCATTTCGAATTTCCACAAACGACTCTGAAGTTTTACAGATTTATTTGTAAATTTTTTTAGTAGTCGAATGCAAAGATTTGCACATCTTCTTCAGAGGTTTTAAGTAAACCATAAAACGCTTCAGCTTTCAATACATGAATCCTATGGTCAATTATCAATTTTGTTTTTGATTCTGCACAAGTTTCCTTAGCAATTTTGTTTTTTGCCAGAAGACAAGTAGAACATGCATCTGTTAGGGATGTTCCTAAAGCCAAATTATAATGGCGGTCGACGTAGTTTCTGAAGTAACATAATCTAACATTTTGAGTTTCATTCCTTCCGCAATAGAGATCATAGAGTTTTTTGAAATTTGAGTGACATGGAAGGTACAATCTAGTAGTATGACTACGTCTATAATTTCTATAGTAAACCAAAAGTATATTTTTTTTTTCAATGATAAACCTTCACATTATTATATCCAAATGACATTCTTCAAGAATTAAATAACATTCTTCAAAAATCAAATAACATTCTTCAAAAAATTTCAAATTCACAATTCCACAAAGTATCCATAACATAATGTAACTGATTGAACTTATAACTTGCAGATTTGTTATTTTACATGCTATGGCGAAGCAACGAGGCGCACGCTATAGTGTCTGACGCAATACTAAGCCCGGTCGTCCACTGCAAGCGTATTCAGGCGGCAACGCGCTCACGCGAAACAAGCGTTCGTAGCTGCTACAACACAGGCGGCAATGGGCTGCAGGGTTCGTCCACTGGCAGCGGCGACGGTTGCGGCTTCTTGCGTTCCATTCAGTGATATAACCAACAAAGACCATAGTTTGTCTTCGAAAATTACATCGTTCGTATTCTTTTAGCATTGAGTGCAATATGCTTTGAATCCGGAGGACTTGTACATTCTAGAGTCAAGTTATTTAGTCAAAAGACGACGGAAACACAGAGGTCCTGCCGTTATTGGATGCACAAAATTTTCAGAACCAAAAATCCTTGGGAGAATTCAAACATCTCCAAAATCAATAATTGGAAAAATATCCTGAGCGATTTTTCAATTCCTATGGGAAGAAGCAAAGAATATTTCTGAATGTATTTGAGAAACGATAAAACTTCAGTGGGGCAACACTTCGAACTCTCAAGCTTTGTAACGTTTCGTAGTTTATATCAGACTCCCTTTTCAGACAATTTCTCAACATGAGCTTTACGTAATATTGAGAATTACTGACTTCCCAATTGACATTCACCAATCCATGATGATCATAGATTAATATCAATAACTATGATGGTGAAATTGGTACTTCATTTCAAAATTCCCTGAAATCAGTTCCATTTTCAACAAATCATTCCAAATACGATCCACACCCACCGAACAATTTAACAGATTATCATTCTTATATAACTGTCAGGTTCCATCATTAGAATTTTCGTGTTATTCCAATCAATCATGTTTTCGCCCCTTGGAAGTCACATGATCGCGATCTACCAATATCTCTACATTTTATGTTATTCTAATTTTCTAATTTCGAAAGGTGTTGATGTTTCTCGTGTAGGTATAGGTTTTTCCATAAATACAAGGAATATTGTAAATACAATTTCTGATTTGAAGATTTAGTTTTTGTAAGTTTAGATCTTAAATCATTTCGTGTTTTGAAAACGGTTCTCATATTGAATTTAGAACCAATTCTTTGAATTTTTCCTGAAAGTCCATGAACATGAGAAATCAAATTAACTGACATTGTTTATTCTTGACCGTTTCTTGTTGGTCCCTGTTCATCATTATACTCTCTGAATTTGAAATAATTTTTCAAATGAAATTCGTTGGATATTTATTATCCTCAAGAATACTCTTAATGAAATTAATTTAATTATTTCTCATTTCATTTGTAGATGAAATTAAATGAGCCCCACCGTTAAGTGTTTTTATAATACCACTCATTTGACTGATTTGAATATATATTTAGATATCGATTGTTGTGTGACTTTTTTCTGAAACCACTTGATTCTTCTTTGCCATGTTGTCAAATAACGAAAACATCATCGGCATACCGTCATCAAGTTTTTAGGCATTGCACCACAGACTTTTCATCACACAAAATTTGACATCAAGATTTCCTTGAATTTCATTCATATAAGAGACAAGTGTGTTCAGAAAAAAAGACACACCAATCGATATCAAATGAGTGTTAAAACAGAAAAAAGAAAAAATGAAATAAATTTCATTAAAGATAGTTTTGAGCAGGATCCATGTCCAACGAATTCCATACGAATTTCTCTACGCGGAAAGGATTTTACTTCGTAAATAGAGCCAGCGTTTCTAGCGTTCGAGCGTACACGCGCTACAGATCCCATTTCAGGCGGATCAAGCGTCGAAGCTCGTAGCCGCTCGTGTACGCCCGCTCGAAGTCGCCTGTACTGGACGCAGCTGCATTGGAATACATTGCTTGGGATCTGTAGCAACTTGCCGCACGTATACGCTCGTTTCGCGAGAGCCATAAAACGCTCGAAAACGCTTGCAGTGGACGACCGGGCTAACGTAACACACAATACACGATGGTGTACCTTCCATCGTTGCCACACTTCACTGTGAAGCTGTATCACTCGTGTTATACCCAGAGAACTAATAACACATGGAAGGAGCGTAGAGAGAGACCCACGGGTACGTTTGTGAGATAGAAGAAAAACAGCTGATTGGGGGCAAAACATTGGAAAAGTTCTCTTGAGTCTACACGTGAATCGATGAATTTTTTAGTTTCATTTAGGTTTTTCTATATATTTGTGTGTGTAATTATCGTTATGGTGCTGAAATTATTTCTTACCTTTGATTTTTCACTATGGTAAAGGCCTATTCTGCATATAATTATACACAAACAAAGATAAACAACAGACAGTGGAATTTCATTTTTCACGTGAGTCTCTACTTATAAATTATAGTTCTTGAATTATTATAGTAATATTCAAAATTCCGCAGGTTTTCAAGTGATTCAAAACATAGTTCCTATGGATCTTGGCAATGAAAAGAATAAGATCTGCTAAGAAGAAGGTTAAAGCAGAATTTACTACTATATATAATTATATTGTTTGAGGGAAAAACACCGTTTTTAAAAACAGCTTTATTTAGAACGTTTGATAAGGGACAATAGACACTAGTCTCACAATCATTACTACTATTCTTGTGCGTAATTAAATATCATACCTTTTTATACCATCGGTATTATGATGAGGTCAGCACTAAGATAAGGGACACGTGTGCTGCGTTTGTGAAAAACAACATGGTCATATTAATATTTCAATTGGAATACAATGTTGCAGCTATCTTAGAATACGGGGGGTGTATTACATAATTCCTCCCTCCTTTGGATAAAGGTATCACCTTGATTAGGTGTAGCTTTACGCATTTTAAAATATTTAAATAACAAGTATAAAAAAGTCAAAAACATAAATATTGCTATAATAATCATAAAAGTTGATGCTGGATGGGGTTTCCATCTTCGTATATCTTCTAACTGGACGTCCGGGATATCTTCTTCCTGGATTTCTTCTTTCTCCTTTCCTTGGGATTGGTTTCGTGGGACTATCGCCGTCTTAGGTAAAATAATGTATTTTTCTTCATTCTTGATCGAAATTGGAAATATTTCTTTCTGGAAATTACTGATGATGCATTTCGACTGGATTATAGCCATCGGTGAAGTAAAGTAATATTTAGTTTGCTGAGGACATTTTTCTTGGATTTCTATATTATTAATCGAAAGAATGCTTCCGTCTTCTAAAGTTTTCAAATTTGATATTGGTATAATTTCTTTTCTGGGACAATTTTCTGAGTGTGTCTTCAATACCGTCTTCATACATTCAGGAGGTTTTGTAAGGGAGTCTTGATCACACAGGTAGTCTTCTTCGACAGCATGACATTCATCGGTTGACCATTTCAATTCTTCTTTTTGAGTGAGCATATAAGGATTGGTATAAGGAAGGGTAAAGTTTTTCTGAGGGATATAGTAAAACTTGTAAAGATTAAAATTTTCTTCATAAACGGTAGGAATTGATATAAGAAATAATAGAACTTTCTCCTTAAACATAACTTTTGTATGACATAATTGATAATAATCCTTTAAATGGTGCATTGGAATGATTGTGTCATTTTTAATTAGTTTTGCAAATTTTGTATATGGTGAAATAGATTCATGTAGGATATGAAGTCTTGCAAAGCTCACTGCTGTTTGAATTTCATCTAATATACTTTTAATATCCTTAATTTCAAATGTAAGAAGATGCATGTGTTCAATATGTCTCAATTGCGGCATTGTTTGTAGTAATTTAAAATTATCTGCGAATTGTCGAAATTTATCAATATACTTATTTTTCAAATCATTAATTACTGTAGCAATCTGCTTTTGATTTCTCATAAGTGTGTCCTCGTTTCTTGCGATACTTTCAAAATAATTTTTATAAAGTTCTTCATCATCTGAATCTAATGTTCCAAATAGAATCTTCGAAATTTTACCTCCAATATTAATAAGTCCTCTTTTAACTCTTATTTTTCCGTTAACAAGTTTTTCTAATGTTTTAATATTAATCGTATTCGAATGTTGTAAATATTCATAATGCGGCGTTTGTGTAAATCCCAATAATTGTTTATTTTTCAAATTATCAATTTCTTTCTGATATTTCAAAATAAGATCCTCAACTTGTTCCAAATCAATATGATAAATCAGTTGTATATTCTTCTTTGTTATAAAGGCTTTTCCAAGTAAAATAATGAGTAATATTTTTATGACATATATATATATATATATTATATATATATATATATATATATATATATATATATATATATCGGTTTAAAACGTGCGATGACGTTGTCCGATGCCTAGATTCCATCGTTTGCGATCTTCCCATTCTCCTATTTGTAGGTTTCTATCCCTCATTGCTTTTCGTATTCCCTCCATCCAGTTCTTTCTTGATAAATGTGTCTTGATTTCTATGCGTATCTATTTCGCGAGCATTAATATTTTCGTTATCTAGATCTAACTTTCTAACAACACGGTTTTTTAAAATAAATAGGGTTTGTATTAAAAGGAAGGAAAATAGTTGTTTCTTCGAAACGTTTTTCGTTCAATCTACCTAAATATCTATTTTTCAAATCACTTAGTATATCTTTATTAAATTCATCACACAAAATATCATCAATTTCAATATAATTTCTATTATTACTTCGATTTGATAATTCTTGATATTCATCTACTTTTTCATTCATTACTTTATTATTAATTGATATTAAATCATCCTCTATGGAGCTCATCTCGTCATTTTCAAATAAACTCGATTCATAATCAATATCATCATGAATATCATTTCTTACGTCTAGTAAGTTAATATTATTATATTCAACATTATCATCCTCATAATTATTACTTAAACCATTTGAATTATTTATCAAATTGTTATTTTCAGTTTCATCATTGCAGTGATATATAACTATTTTCACATTTAAATCATCAAAAATGTATTGAATCATATCGTATATTTTATCCCATTTCAATTTATCTAGACCACACGCTATTCGTGGTATAGCTAAATGAGTTTCATTGTTTAACTTCATTAATTTTTTCAAGTATAAAAGAGAATTAAAAACATTTTCATACGTTGGTTTATCATAATGGAATTTTTTAGTAATAAGATAATGAATATTTCGGTTATTATGTCTCAGAAATGCTACTTCTCCAACTTTTTTATTTTGCGCTTTCAATTCATTTACATTTCCAAATTTTTTTTTAAAATCTCGGGCAATGCCTTTATTCATAAATAAATCTTCTGATACACAATGAGCTAATGCGAAATTTCTGGGTGCATTGAATAAATCATCATTTAAGGTTTCAATATAATTTACATTTTCAATATTTCCGTATTCATTTTCTCGTAGAAAATCTTTGAAGCTTTTGTCTTTTTCTAAAATTATTCTTCTTAAAGCATCTGCATTATTGGATGATCCTTTTTTGTATTTGATTTCATAATCGAATTCTTCTAAGAAAATACGCCATCGCATAAGGCGGGAATTTGGTTCTTTAAGTGAAAATAGCCAAACTAAAGGCTTATGATCCGTATAAATTGTGAATTTTCTCCCGTACAAATAAGGCCGGAAGTGTTTGCACGACCACATAATTGCAAGTAATTCTTTTTCGATTGTGCTGTAACGCGTTTCAGCCAAGTTCAAGGTTCGGGACGCGTAGAAAACTGGGTGATTCAATGGGTATTCACCTTGAGATAAGACGGATCCTATGGCAAATCCAGAGGCGTCTGTAGTTAAGTTAAATTTCTCGTCGAAATTCGGATATCTCAATATGGGAAAATTCAATAAGCTTCGTTTGCAAATTTCAAATGCTTCAACGTATTTAGGATCATCAATATTAATCTTAGCATTTTTTTTTAAACATATGGTTAAAGGTTTCGTAATTTTAGCAAAATTCGGAATGAACTTTCTATAATATCCGACAAGGCCAAGAAATGATTTAATTGCTTTAGTAGTTTTCGGAATAGGAAAATTATTAACCGCTTCTAATTTATCTGGATTAGGTTTTATTCCTTCTGGTGTAATAATGTGACCTAAGAATTCAATTTCTGTTTTGAAAAAATGACATTTATCTAATTGTATTTTCAAATTATCTTTCTTAAATGTTTCTAAGATATTATGGATATCTGCTAGATGTTGTTCAATGGTATCTGAAAAAATAATTATGTCGTCCATGTAAATATAGCAACATTTTCCAATAAAATTTCTCAAAACATTATTCATTAATCTTTGAAACGTCGCTGGGGCATTCTTCAATCCAAAAGGCATTCGCAAAAATTCATAATGACCGTGTTCAACAGTAAAAGCCGTTTTTTCAATTGATTCTGGATCCAATTCGATCTGATGGAATCCAGATGCTAAGTCAAGCGTTGTAAAATATTTTTTATTTCCTAATTTATCTAATATGGAATCTATTTGTGGTAACGGGTATTTATCATCAATAGTTTTATCATTAAGTTTTCTATAATCGATGGCCATTCGCCATTTGGTTTTACCAGATAAGTCTCGTTTTTTCGGAACAATTACTACAGGAAAGGACCATGGGGAAATACTAGGTCTTATAATTTTCTTTTCAAGCATATCTTCGATTTGATTCTGTACTTCTTTTCTATGTATTTCAGGATATCTATAAATTTTACAATGGACAGGTATTTCATCAACTGTCCTAATTTTATGCTTTATTTGATTTGAAAAATTCATAGGTTGACCAGGTAATTGGAGAGCATCAATATTAGTTTGGAAAATTTTCATTAATTGATTTCTAATGTTAGGGCCTAAATGGGACAAATCCACTGGAATATCTATTGGATTTTGGCACACCTTTTGATATTGAAAAGGGATTCTACAATATTCATTATAAAGTATTTGATTCTTGAAATCTAAGCTAAGTCCATATTTATTTAAGAAATCTGCTCCGATTAGACCGTCATAATTTTTATGGAATTTATAGAGAATGAAGGGATGCATATCATTAATACAAAATTCTTCGAAAACTGGTATTAATACTTTTTCATTTGAGTTTTCCGTTTTCATACAAGCTGTTAGCGAGGTTTTTTCCTCGAAAATATTACGTGGAAAATTATTATAAGCAAATTTTGGATCAATAAGACAAACAGAACATCCGCTATCAATTAACAACTTACAATAGGGATTTTGGAATTCTATAAAAGGTAATTGATTTTTGTTATCAAAAGTTTGATTTAGGTCAATTCGTTGCTTGGGCCTGCTTTTGGAAAATTTCTACTTACATTTTCAGAATTTACATTTGTTAGTTCTTCAACGATGAAGTCATTGTTCGGATTATTATGATAATTCATATTTCGATAATTATAGAAATTTCTTTGGGGATTTGGATTATATTGAGTTGAATACTCGTTTCTTTTTTTAGGATAATTTCTCGTTTGGACCGACATTTTTTCTGGAGGAGTATTAATTCTCTGATTGGGATTTGGTTTAAAAACATTAGTCATATTTGATTTATTTGTGGGACTAAAAACTTGTCTTGCAGTAGGAAAATGAGTATTTACATTTCTTTGTTGAAATTGGACTGGTTGCGAAGGGAATTGTTGATTAAAATTTGGTCTTCTTGGATCATAGGAATAGTAAGGTGTTCTGAACTGATTATTTTGATACTGGGGAACATTATTTGAATTTCTAGATGGGTAATTAGTTTTCGATTTATTAATGTTATAACTATTCGTGGGCGGATTTCTCCACGTCCGCATCATTTCTATTTGCGATTTTTGTGAAATATAGTTCTCAACAATTTGTATGGCTTGATCGAAAGTTAAGTCAGGTGTCGTAATCAGGGTTGTCTGTAATTCGAATGGACTGTTACTTATTAATACGTTTTTCGCTAAATCGTTAGTTAAATCTTTATGTAAAATTTTCATTTGCGCATTCATGACATCTGCGTCTATTCTGTAATTTATTCTGATTTTTAAAGCTTTTATTTCTTCAATAAAGTTCAAAATATCATCTTTGGGATTCTTTCTTAAAAATTGTAATTGATTTTTCAATACATCGAGGTTTGCATGGTCACCAAATTTATTTATGAGGAAATTTCTTATACTGATCCATGTATTTGGAACATTGGAAGTATGAAATTCTGCTTCTGCATTCCCAACAAATTTACTTTTTATTAGATTGAGACAATACGTTTTTACGATTGCTTCAGCATTCTGAAATTGTGAGATATAATCGTCACATGCAGCTAAAAATGAATTCAATTTTGTTCTGTCTCCATCGAATTTCGGTAGGAGATTTCCAAATTCTTTAGGAAAAGTTAAGTCTGCCATATTTGTGTCTTCTATTTTCAATTCAGATATTGAATTTCAATGCGATTGATATTTCTGAATCTATTTCACCTATTTTGAAATATTTAGATTAATTATCAATTATTCAATAATACTTGAGTAAAATACTTAGTTTTTATATCAGAAAAACTTTAAAAAACTGTACAAGTTTTACGCACAAAACTTGGGAAAAGAGTGAAATGACTTTGGACCAGGTCAATATAAAACTGGGAAGAAATAGAGTAAGGACAGTGATATTGCTCACCCTCTCGTTCTTGTATTAGGGGTCGTCGATGGCGCTATCCTGTCGATCGGACTCCGTTTTTCTCTCGTTGGGTTGATCGATGTCTGGTGAGAAGATCTCGGGTCGGTACTTCTTTTCTTGACACTGTGAGGAAGTCTAGCCTTGTGGAGCCCACAGACTTCGTGCCGATTCGCCGATTTGAATCGCCGATTTGGATCGCCGATTCGAACCGCCGATTCGAACCGCCGATTCGAATCGTCGTTGCAAATATCAAGCGCCGACAGATATTTTAACTCGTTCAAAAACGACATGTGTGGGCATTTCGTTCAAAACAAACGGATATTTTTCATTAGCGTAGTACTCGTCGCGTCTAGATCAAAAAACTGGTTTTCTTCTGTTTTGTTTCGATATTATTTTATTTAGTAATTTCAACGATGGATCAAAAGACGGTTAATAAGCAATTTTTATTAGATTTCATTGATTTGTACAGGCAATTTCCATGCCTATGGCGAATAAAATCAGCGGAATATAAAGATGGAACAAAAAAAGGAAAACTTGGCAAATATTTTTGGAAAAATATAAAGAAGTGGATAAGCAAGCAGTCATCCGAACTGTGAAAAATAAAGTAGATTCTCTACGGAGTAGCTTCAGAAAAGAGATGAAAAAAATAAGAGACTCACGAAGAAGTGGAAGTGAGTCAGATGCCATTTATGAACCACATTTGTGGTATTTTGAAAATTTAAAATTTCTTATTGATCAAGAAACTCCTCGGGATTCTATTTCGAATCTCGACACTGACCAGGACTCGATAGAAATGGTAAGTAAATTACTATCCAAGGTGTTGGAAGTTTCATAATTATAGTGAGTAACGTAAAAAAAAATGATATATTTTTGTTTCAGTCTGAATCGCAGGTTGACGTTTCAAATAGCGTGATATCTCCCACATCTTCAGCCACAAGTATTATGGTTAACGAAAATGATTCACCATGTCTGTCAACAGTACCAGAACCTCGACCAGAACGAAATTCAAAAAGAAAAGCGACGAGTTTGCCAGATGAAGTTTTGCGAAAGGTATCTGAACAGCTTGATGCTGCCAGTGAAGATAAATTCGATATTACTGCCAAGCATTTCGCAAATAAATTGCGATCATTGTCACCTGAAACGGCTATAGTAACTGAAAAACTGATGAGTGACATTTTATTTGAAGCTCAAATGGGTAATGTAGGAAGGCATACGAAAGTTGTCTTAGAAAATTAACAACGTCATGAATCCGATTCTTTACGATACCACCAGTTGGAGCCAATGCAGAATAATACCCAGTATTGTTCAACATTCCCACATACCAGTCATAATTAGGTAGAAGTTAAAAAAATGATAAACGTTAATTATGATTAAGATTCATTTAATTTTCTAGAATAGTCTGCAATACTGTGATGATTTTCTTGTGATTTTTGCAATCGTGATATAATTTATTTTATTTTGTATGAAAGGGTTGAACTTATTTGATTTACTTATTTACATAATTTCTGAACTTAATTTATTGCTTTATTATTGTTTTCTATATTCCGTTTGTTAAATAATTTATAAAAACACAATCAGGATATTTATTTATTTATTTTTAATAACATAGCATGTTATGTAATAACACAATAATGAGATTCAACAAATCCCTCAGAACACCACCTAAATGCAACTATCTTGCCATGGTACGACACCTTCATGACTAAAATAGTTTTTATATAAATCACGCACTTCCTTTGCAGATTCTAATTCCTGCTGGTTAAGCTCTTCATGTATATTTGAGAAATTCTCTGCAATAGCAACTTCATCCAGATGTTCAGTATCAAAGTTGCTAGGTATGTAGGTGTTGCTAGATCTTCTTCTTAGAAAGTTATGAAGAACACAAGTTGTCATCACTACTTTTTCTACATTTTCTAATTTCAAATTTATAGGCTGAAGAAAAATTCTGAATCTTGTAGCTAATATTCCAAAAGTATTTTCTACTACACGACGTGCTCGGGACAATCTATAATTGAATATACGTTTTTCTCTGTCCAATTCATTTTGACCGAATGGCTTTAAGAAGTTATTCCTCAGGGCGAACGCTTCATCTCCAATAAAAACGAAAGGAAGTAATTCCGTGCTATTAGAAGATCTAGCAGCTTGGGGTATTTTCAAGGTATTGTTAAGGAGTTTTCTATAAAATTCAGTTTTCTCAATCACCCCTCCATCAGAAACCCTGCCATTTGTTCCGAAATCTACCATGATGAATTCGTAATTGGCATTTGCAATTGCCATTAACACTAAACTATGACTTCCCTTATAATTATGATAAAAAGAACCACTATTGGGGGGTGGAATTATTTCGACATGTTTCCCATCAACACTACCCAAGCAATTTGGAAAATTCCATTTTTTCTCAAACTCTTGAGCAATGGCCCTCCATTCCAATTCAGAGTTTGGAAACTGAAAAAAAAAGTAAAATTAAATTTGGGTATAATACAATCACCTGCAAATTTCCTGCTATGATAGCTACCGATAAATATGTTTATACCTTCAAATAATCCTGCTGCAAAACTTTGTATATTGCAGTACATGTTTCAGGAATAATTTGTCCTAAGGATTGTGGGGAAATCAATGTGGAAAACTTCAAATCTTCGTAAGATCTTCCTGTGGAGAGGTTACGCAAGGTCACGGTAAGCCTCTCATGCGGGGATATTGCCTCTCTCAAATGACTATCTTGTTTAGTAATGAATGGTTTTACTAAATTCAATTATACGAAATATGTTTCTTCGTCCATTCTCAAGTAATTGAAAAAATCTTTTGGTTCCAACTTCATTTCATTTAATAAATTAATATGAGAATATTTTTCTCGTTTCAGGAGCCATTCTCTTTCACCCATATCGATCTTTTTTTTAATTTTTGTTCAACACAACAATAGCAGCTGCCACTGCTAAAAGATGTTTCCTCTCCATTACGTACTCACCGAAGAACGACTGAAAAATAACTGCCAGGATTTCCCGAAGTGTGTGAGCAAAACGGTACGGCGGTCAGAATCGGCGATCCAAATCGGCGATTCGAATCGGCGATTCAAATCGGCGAATCGGCACGAGGTCTGTGGGCTCCATTGGACTCGATCTAGCTCTGGTTGTATCTTAACAGTTGAAACTGAAGACTTCTGGAGTTCTGGATACGGATACTTCAGGAAGACTGGCACAATCCCATCAACTCGTCGCCAATTATATTGTTTGAGGGAAAAACACCGTTTTTAAAAACAGCTTTATTTAGAACGTTTGATAAGGGACAATAGACACTAGTCTCACAATCATTACTACTATTCTTGTGCGTAATTAAATATCATACCTTTTTATACCATCGGTATTATGATGAGGTCAGCACTAAGATAAGGGACACGTGTGCTGCGTTTGTGAAAAACAACATGGTCATATTGATATTTCAATTGGAATACAATGTTGCAGCTATCTTAGAATACGGGGGGTGTATTACATAATTATATATATATATATATATATATATATATATATATATTATATATATATATATATATATATATATATATATTCTTATGAAAAAGAGAGCTAAAATAATACAATAAATGTTGAAACAAACAGTACCCAAGCTGAGGTAAAAAAAGAACGGGGTATCATAACATTCTTTGTATGATACTATAGAATCATACGATACTATCAACTCTAGTATCATACGATACTATACAGCCAGGGGAAAAAACCTCAGCCGAAAAAACCTGCCTCCCCGTAAACAAAATAACATAAAATATCAAATATCAGGAAAATCTTGAAAGACATCAGTGTGATCATCTTCATGTTATCCGTCGATGGGCTCGGATAAACAGATTCTTCCCAAAACGACTCGTAATTCTCAATCTGAAATGAAAAAAGACAAAAGCAGAAAAGAAACCGATTATTCAGAATAAATCAAATGCATTTTGGAAATGCATTTGCTACTTTGAAAAACATCAACATTAAGATTTCTTGGCCAAATAATGTTCGGAGGTTTATAAATATTTATGACAGAAATGTCACAAAATTTGAAAGAAATGAAAAAAAACTCCATCAATTTCCCCTTTCCGAATCTGTTGAAAGTTACGAAACTGATAATTTTTCAACATAACAAGCTACACTTGTAAAAAATCAACTAATACATAACCTTTCAACTGTCCTCTTTCACGAGGATTTTTTTCTGTTGCCGTGTGGGTTTCTTGCAGTTGCACTTTGATACCATGTTCATCAGCTAATTTGGAGACGTAATCACACTTGTCTTTCGAAATTCCTTCAAATTCAAATTCCACAAATTGTTGCTCTCTGGTCGTGAGGGTTTTTTCAAACCAGATACGACCTTCCAGGTGATGATTTTTCGGCACTTCAGATGTTTGAAGACCGCTACGGGACCCCAATGAAAGGCAATCATCTCCCATAGATAAACCAAACATGTTATAACACAAGAAAAACAGAGTATTTTTTCAGAACCAAAAACTAAGACATATTACGAGAATTGTCATTCTGACAATATAATAATTTACTACTAATAAGAAGTTTGAGACAGATCTTTCATCAACTACAGGTTGTTTTCGATTATGCAGTATTTTTATATATTCAGGTTTGAAATATTTTCAGTTCTGATAATCACTTGGAGAATGGAAAACTGATACCCCAAATTGTTCTGAAAAACCTCCGATACGAAAAAAAAAGGAATTTTTCTCTATCCTATATTTATTGAACCTCTTGAATTGATCATTTTGCAGGAGGAGGCAATATTCTGCTTTGAAAACTGCAGTAGCCAAAATGTGCAAAAAAAAATGAACTAGAGAGCAACTAGGTTACGAACTTGAAAGAACTCATAATGCAAGTAAAAAATCAAACATATATTCGTGGCCTATGAAGAATTATTGACAAATGCAAATTAATGCATGTGTTAATAATTTTTGTCTGGTAGTAACCCTTTCAGAATTTTATTTTATTTTGGCTCGGCTCACATAAGTGCATCCTCTTTCTAGAAACCAATTTGACGGTATAAAAAATTATATTCACTTTCTTTTCTACATCGGGGGTAAGTAGTAATTAGTTAAGCATGCTTTAAATCTTCAATCTTGTAATCCAAATAAATTTCATGTTTTCAGATTTCTGGGTTGAATTGTCTTAATTGTTTATACAACTCAAATTTTCATCAAATAATGAACATTCTGAGCAGTTGAGAACATTTGCTCTTGCTCTCAACTTGTTTTTCATATTTTTGATCAGGATCCTCTGAATAACCACCTTCTTCAAGTAGTGTACATTATTTTAGAAGTACATTTCAATATAAGAATACATCACAAAAATAAAATCACCATCGAAACAAAACATACTATTCGACGAATGTTTACCAAATTAATGAATTTCAAAGGACAATAATTTTAAGCTTTGTAATGTATTGATTACTTATTCGGATTTGTAATTCAATTTGAATTATTCCTTCAGAACATTAATCGATATTCAAATTCTCTGTTCAACTTGAAAATAAATTTATTTTAATAATTTTATATTTTTTCTTATCAACCCCCTGTTTGTCCATGTGGTAATAGTTGTATTAAAAAATTTGATACCATCTTTGGCTCAAAATTCTAAAAAAAAACATATAGATTTGGTCGAAAAGATAAAGCGCACGAAATAAATGCGTTCTGTTAATGATATTTAATTTGAATGAGTAAATTTTCGATCAGTGGCCTTCGACTAATCAGTTTAAAGTACTGTACAATATTTTGAAGTCTTCATGATGTACAAACCTAAAAAATTAATAAACCATTGATACGGAATAAACGCATTGTTGTGAACGAATATATTTTTACAGAATTTATTCTTTCAAAACGACAATTATTAAAGGAACGTTCAATTTGTTGATAATTTCTTTAAATATCTCATTCATTTAATTCCTAAAGACCAAATAAAATGTTTAAAATTTCTCTTTCATTCGGAAACAAATTCATTCAATTTAAATTAATACATTTGTGTTATCAAATTCTTTGCTAACCAACAGAATATTACAAGGAATTATAAGTTAGAGTCTCACTCTAAAAATCAGATGAGTGGGTACGTTAAAATTATTGTATAAATATTTCAAATTCAAGAAAAAACCCAAAATCTCGTCGAGTTCAGTTCAAACGCGGCGTTTCTTGCCCCGAATCAGCTGATTTTTATCTTCGTACCCAGCATTACGCCGCATCTGACGGTTAGACTCCTTCCATGTGTTATTAGTTCACTGAAAATAAGTGATTTGACGTTTGTCCGTCGTGCCCTGATCACAAAAGAGCGAGAAGAGATGAGAAATTCTCGAGTGTTGATTTGACCTAAAAAGAAATGAACTACTCGCATTTATGGTGCACAACTTTCCATTCCACCTTATGACCCTCGATGAAAATACAGTTCAAGTTAATGAAAGTTATCAGTTTTGGAATGGAACTGGTCTTGGCATATTTTCATCGGAGAGGCCATGGAGGTATTGTGCCGGGTATCGCTACCCCTTGACCCCGGGGTTCACCAAGCTCATCAAAGCTACCATAGGACAGCATAGAATCTGTCAAATAGCTATGACTCATAGCTCAGTCCTATGGGGGAGGTCAACCAGGCGGTTCTTTGTAGCCTTTACATGCAACGATTTCTTTTACTAACGCAAATATACCTAGCCATGTGATGACAGCCTACTTTTCAGATAGGGCTTACGGACACCGCAATTTTGGCTGGTACAGGACCCTCGTAAGAGTGCTCTAGTGCGCCTTCGAAGATATCGTCGACCACCCTTTTATACCGCTTAAGCCTTGGACAAAACGTAGTCTTAAGGATTAAGCAGAACCTCAAAGCGTTCTACAACTGAATGCAAGAAAGAAATCTGAGTGATTTATAGCCATTCGGCCCCTCAGGGTTTGAAACCTACTCAGGAGGTCTGAGGTAAGATTTTTTCATTAGCAATTCAGTTGTTGATTGTCCACACTCCCGCACTCGATACGAACTGGCCCAATCGTATACGCGCACTTAGTCCGAAACGTTGGGCCACAGTCGAACGCTAGAGGTTGATCGTATTGTCCATATATTTCGAAGAAACGGTTACTACTTTTATTCTAGATGTCGGATTGTGTTTGAAACCAAAACACAGTTTGAATCTTACGATTCCGCGGTCTACAGATTAACGGATTGTGTTTGAAACCAAAACACAGTTTGAATCTTACGATTCCGCGGTCTACAGATTAACGGATTGTGTTTGAAACCAAAACACAGTTTGAATCTTACGATTCCGCGGTCTACAGATAAACGAATTGTGTTTGAAACCAAAACACAGTCTGAATCTTACGATTCCGCGGTCTACAGATTTACGGATTGTGTTTGAAACCAAAACACAGTTTGAATCTTACGATTCCGCGGTCTACAGATTAACGGATTGTGTTTGAAACCAAAACACAAATTGAATCTTACGATTCCGCGTTCTACAGATTTACGGATTGTGTTTGAAACCAAAACACAGTTTGACACGGTCTAAAGATTAACAGATTTATCATTTCGCGTATCGCGACTCTAGCGTTCGATCTGATTGAGAAGAAACGTCATTCACTGAACACTACACACTTCTTAGTTTTATCAGCACGTCAAGTCCACAAGATGTGAAGTATACCTGCTGTCTCAGTGAAATGCAGATAGCTGAAAAAATTCATATCTGTTAGAAGGATATGTGGTTTGAGCATAAGATAAAATTTTTTTGCACTTGTTTTGCCTTAAGAGATACATCATCGAAATGGTTCCATTTGATGATGTATTCTGGCAGAAACTGAATAAGAAAATTGTTGGACATGTTATGGCGGATACCTAAATCCATATGAAAATTTACATGAAATGAGTAAAAACGTAAAGGGGACTGTGAATATTTTCAACGTTTGAGAGGATATGCTACGCCTTTTCTTATAATTCCTTGATTTTCAAGTGAGAACTTTTTTTAATTGAGTTTATCTTGAATGTTTGGTTAGAACGTACAATTTCGTCTAGTGCGCAGTAAATTTTAAAAGTCAGGAAGAACGATTGATTTTCCATGTCGATTTTTAAGATAAATGCATGAAAATCGGGTTTCTGATTTATATTCGATATAAATGGTGAAATTTCATACATTCATCTTGAAATCTGGCTGAAAAGTGATGGACCGTCGTAGGGAGTTGTTTTTAGAAAATATTGCTATTCAGACGAAATTTAACGTTTTCCTGAAATTGTTGGCACATAAACTTAAAAAAAGCCCTGAGTGAAAAAAATTTTTACTTCCAATTTGAGATCGGTACTCTCAGAAGAGACACTTTCTGGTGAGAATGAACAAAACTGGGGCATCAGTGAGACAAGAACAGGGTGGTCAGATTTCGTTGATTTAGTCAATTGAAAGAGATAAAACAAATAATTGTTCTTTTTTTTCTAGAAACATAAATTGCTAAATACCGCAAGTCGCTACGGTTTCCAGTTTCTGTGCTACAGGGTGATTTTGGAATTGGACAATTAATATAATCCGCTATAACTTCCTTAGTATTCTGGCTATGCTTTCAAAATAAAAACATCTTCAGGGCACTTCTTTTAGTTCTTTTGACTGGTGCTATCGAAATTTCAGAGCCGCTTCAAATTTCAGAGAAATTGAAAATTTTTTTTTTTCAAATGGAAACCTTAGTGAGCTATGATATTTTTCAGTACACTTTTCTAGGACAATTCCGAAAATGTATACATATTGATTCACTTCCTAGTTTGTGTATCGAAAATTCCGAATAAACGTTTCTGATTTGTACTGTTAACAGTTTTGAAAATGGAGATTTTCAATATTTAATCAGAGTTTCCATGGCTTATTTTTTCAGCGAAATTTTTTTTTTCGAAATTTTCGATATGTAATAAATTCGTATATCATAATATTTATTTTAGAAATTGTCTCAGAAAAGTCTATTGAAAATGTCATAGAACACCATGGTTTCCATTTGAAAAAAAAATTAATTGCTCTAAAATTTGAAGCTACATTTCGCTAGCGCCGATGAAAAGTAGTGCTAAAAAATGCCCTGAAGATGTTTTTATTTCGAGAAATTAGTCATAATACTGCAGAAGTTATAGCCAAGTATAATAATTGGCCGAATTCCAAAATCACCCTGTAGCACGAAAACTGGAAAACTCAGCGACCTGTAGTATGTATACTCAGGCAGTTCAAATTCTGCGAGAACATCTCCTGAAGATGCCAGACACTCGAAACTGGCGAAACGTCGAGAACTAATCCACGGCGACTGCCGAGATTTTCGAACGAACAGGTGACATAGAACATGACATGTAGAATCCTTTTTTCTATCTCTTTCAATTTTGGAAATATAAGTACTAAAACATAGAAATCTGACCACCCTGTACATTATTTGAAGTATCGATCGATATTCGTAGGGCACAAACTGAACAGCAGTATTGATTTTTGAATTTCTTTTTCCGTTGACCCCATAATAAAAGATTAGTTTGAAGTACACGAGATGGATCAATAATGACCCATTTTAATGTATGATTTATCCATGATCCAAAATTTATACAATTTTCAGAGGATTTGAATGTATTTTTTGAATTTTTTTACATTTGTCGGTCTCCTGAACAAAAGACCCAAGAAATCGAAGAAGGATGGGCACTGCTCTCCGAAATAAGTCGAATTCAAAAATTTCGTTCAGGACACCGAAATACAAAAGCTTAAAAAATGTTTCACCAATTTGGATGGTCAACAGAAAAAGAGATTTTACGTAATGGTACCCTCAATAATAAATGAGTCATTGAAATTGTAGTATCGGACGATATTTTAAAATGAAAAGCAAAACGAAACTAAGAAATTGTAAGAATATTTCACAAAATTATCTGAATAATTTGAAAATAAAAAAATACACAAAATACAGGGTGAAGATTAAAAAAATGACTCACGTTTTTGCTGCAATATCCAAAGGTCTTTAGGCGTTCCACAATTTCAAGTCACAAAAGCACAAAAGTTCTTCGAAAACACAAAATTCACATCGTGTAAGCGCGACGAGATGTTATCTCGATGAGAAATTGCCCGAAACTAAATCAAAAATTACGAAACTATTCGAAAATTCCTGTCGCTGACCACTTCTTTAAAACTTGCAGATGACTGTTTCTGTGTCATCGCAATGAATCAGTGTTACATTAATCCTGAAATTGTATTCGTAAAAAAGTTTTTTATGTTCTAGGCCGATCAATAATGGAAAAGCGGAAAACAAATTTGAATTTTAAATATATTATGTTTTTTTCAGACTGAATGTTTGATTTTTGGGCCATTTCTGATTTCATTGTTATTATTATAAAATTGTATTACAAGTATTATTGATTAAAGAACCAGTAGTTCCGGCAAAATCGTAAAAAATGTGTATATTTTTTTTCTTCAACGCCCCATTTTTTTACTGAACAAAACGAAATTTTTTTTTCAGTTTTCTAGATATCCTGAAGACACGATCACCTTTTTTGAATTACTCCGTATATACCTGCGGTATTGATTGGCATAGATATAAAACAGTGAACTAATAACACATGGAAAGAGCATAGAGAGAGAGACCCACGGGTACGTTTGTGAGATAGAAGAAAAACAGCTGATTGGGGGCAAAACATTGGAAAAGTTCTCTTTAGTCTATACGTGAATCCATGAATTTTTTAGTTTCATTTGGGTTTTTCTATATATTTGTGTGTGTAATTATCGTTATGGTGCTGAAATTATTTTTTACCTCTGATTTTTCACTATGGTAAAGGCCTATTCTGCATATAATTGTACACAAACAAAGATAAACAACAGTCAGTGGAATTTCATTTTTCACGTGAGTCTCTACTTATAAATTATAGTTCTTGAATTATAGTAATATTCAAAATTCTGCAGGTTTTCCAGTGATTCAAAACATAGCTCCTATGGGTCTTGGCAATGAAAAGAATAAGATTTGCTAAGAAGGAGGTTAAAGCAGAATTTACTTTTGATAAGAAGTTTGAGACAGATCTTCCATTAACTATAGGTTGTTTTCTGTTGAGATTTGTGGATCAGTTTGTGAGTTGATTAAAACTCAATAGTACTTCTTTCTTCTCTTTTATTCCCAACCAAATTCTTACATTACATTTTCATAATGGCTGACGGCTAACTCTTAAAACTTATCTAACCTGACTTATCTATGACTTTATTGAAGGAACACAGAACATTGTCTTTCAACACTCTCCCTCAATGCACATCTTTCAAGCTTACCTCTAACAAAAATGGTAAAAATGATTTTTAGATAAAGGCTTTGTAAACATATCTGCTAATTGAAATTTAGTATTTATACATTGTACCTTAATCAAACCCTTCTCCCCAGTAAACAATGACGCATCTCAGAAACATTGCTGAATTATTCCACTTGAAACATGAAACGTTTCATTCATAGCGCTTGAGATGTTTCAGAAACATCTAGGAGATCCTTAATGTCCTACGATATAGATGTTTCAATAGAAACATTTCTCGAAAACGTTTCAGTAACGTTTCAGTGAAACATTAAAATATGTTACTTTCAACATTAATTTGACTTCTCTGTAACATAACCTAATCTGGCATCGAAATGTTTACAGGGATTTTTTATTGAAATATTTCAGGAATATTTTAATTGAAATATTTCAGATATGTGTTTTGAAATATTGCAGGGATATATTTATTGAAATATTTCAGGAATATTCTCATTAAAATATTGCAGGAATATTTTTAATGAACTATTTCAGGAATATTTTTATTGAAATATTTAAGGAATATTCCGACTGAATAAAAAAATTCTTGTTACTACTTCAATTAGGTTTTTCTAATAAATTAAACAAATTGAATGTTCTTACAAAATTTATTTTTTTTAATCATTTTGCAGAGGTGAGAAACAAACAAACAAAAAATAATATGAAATAGAAAAAATATATAAATGTTGAACGAATAAATTGGCAAGTGCAAGAAAATCATTCACACAATATCCAAAAATATAATGAAAATAACATAAAAATTTGTATAAAAAAATATATTGAAATTGGTAGAACAAAAATGGCATATGAAATAAAAATAAAATAAATATGCAAAAATATAATGGAGCAAATAAAAGAATCAAAAAAATATGACATTAGAAAAAAATTTTAATACACTAAAAATAATAAACTAATAAAAATGAAAATATAACAGAAATGGCATATTAAATAAAAATAGAATAAAATATACAAAAATATATTGGAAAAAATATACCCAAAATATATTTGAACAAAACTATAGCTTAGAAAAAAAATTTCAATATACTTTAATATAATGAAATAATGAAAATATGAAAGATAATATATACAAATATGGCATATGAAATGAGAATAATATTAATATATTCACCAAATAATAATGAAAAATATATCAGAATGAACTCTCATATAAAAAAATGATATAAATATACAAAAATATGTATAACTAAGAAATAAAAATAATATATACACATATTTAAGTATATAAACATACAAATTTAACAGAACACAAACGGTATATGAAAACAAAATAATTTATATATACATAAAAATAATAATAATAAAATAGGAACATGGCTTTTCACTCTGTCTATTTAAATAACTTTCTGAAGTTATCGTAACGTTATAAAAATATGAAAATAACATTTAATAGAAATATAATATGAAAAATAATACTCTCTAGGAACAACTAGATGATCACAATAATTCTCCCATATATATTTATATATATGACTATATTAAAAAGTGATATGCGTATACATATCTATGGGCATCACTCCTTATTTTTTAGCCTCTGGTAGCGCAGATTTGCCTGGCGCAGCCAATCTGCAAAAATCTTTTCGAATGATTTATCCGTGCAGATGAATAATGACCTCACTGCACCTGAAAAGATATTATGAGCATAAATTAATTGAGCAATTGTCGTTATAGAAAAAAATTCAAATTACATCATTCATAAACGTCCCTTTTCAAATAAGTTTTCATAAAGACATTCTTTCCATACTAACAATATTCGAAATAGTTATTTGTGAAAATACAAAAGAATTAAATATTCAATACCTTTTAGGACTGCTAAGGTTTTCAGATCTCTACGCGGATAGTTGTTTTTCCTTCCCAACCAGGAGCATTTTCTAGCAAGTTTATCTGAAAACAGATATTTCAGCCCCCTCACTACAGCATCCTTTTCATTGGCTCCACCACAATTTTTGAATAAATTCTCCTGAAAAAATAAGTTTTACGTATTAAGGAGATTACAAGATTAGAGAGTTTACTGAAATATGTACATGGTATCATTGAGGGAAAAATTAAACAGTCTCACAAATCTCCCTACTTTTTCTGTACTTCGATGTGTGTGATAAACTTGTGAAGTGAATGACATATTAATATTTATTGTTCTGCAAAAATTTTTACCAATTGAGAGCGGGATTCCTCAGATTCTTGGACTTTTTTGTCATAAAGAAGCAGGTCCCTGTATTTTTTAAATGGCTCCTGGGGAATTGTGTCTGCTTTTATATTCGTGCCAACTGTATTTCTTGAAACTGGCGCATTTGCCAGGTGGTTCACCACTCTCTACACCAAAATCCTTGTTTCTTTCGTTTCCCTCAATATTTGATCTAGTTTTTCTTAAAAAAAAAAAAGTTGAAACCTAACAGTTCAAAAATATTACAATGTTGCTCATTGTATTACCTTTCAAGTCCATATCTGAAGTTCTTAATACATTTATGGGATCTAGAAAAAAGTAGAAAAAATAAATAATTTTTCGTTTTCGAGGCCAGTATGATGAGATTTACCCTCAGGTGATGTATTGTTATCTTCATTATTTGGGGATATTCTTTCTCTTAAAAAATTTTTTCATTAAAAATATTCAAAAGATGAATGGTACTCTACTATATTACCTTCGTTACTGCAAGAGGGTTCGACTGTCATTGTAGCAATGGGTTGATCTAAACATATTATTTCAAGAATGAAAAAAAAAGATTAAATTGTATGAGTAATGCATGTAAATTACCATTTTCATTGTAAGGTTTTTCTTTCGGTAGGGGTGGTGGAGGCATCAGTTGTGATGAAGTGAACGATACTGAAAAAAAAAAATCAATGAAATTGTTTAATGCGAAAATATAATTAAGCTGTTATAAAACTTACAAGTGTCATCATCGGAATCCTCTTGATCGTTTTCATCGGCAATAGTTTTTCTTATTTTAGGAGGATTTGGTAAATAGACTTCATCTTTATCCGAAGATGGAGTCTCAACAAATCCCCCTACCATCTTGTTCTTTTTCTTCCTCCTCTTTCTGTTCGTTTCATCTTGATCAGCAGAGCTCAATCCACTCTTGTCGGATTCTTTCTCCAACTTCTTCTCCTCTTGCAATGCCGTTTGATATGCAACTGTAAACAATTGTCACATAATCTTTGTTGTGATTCCCATTTAAATTTGAGACCTACCGGGATATTTCAACAGAATTTTGATTTGGAATCTTGTCCAGCTCTCTGCAGATTCCTCTTCAGGTTTCGGCAACACAATTTTCCTTATGTATTTTCTAATTTTGTTTTTATGAATATTCGGCCATACTGCCATACGCAATAACTTCTATCATCTTCTGTGACCAACCATTTCACAGGAACGACCGAAATTTCATCCCCATCATTGTGGAACTGCACCACGGTCCACTTAAGACGAGTGAATAAATGTGAACAAACAAAAAAAGTATATAGTACATAATTAAGACTTCAGAACAGACACATATTCATAGTTGGTGCAAAACTAGAAAATATGGGAATTTATATATATTTAGGACATACAACAAAAATACGAAATGAAAATCAAACAGCAAAGATTCACATCAGAAGGATAACACTATCTAGGATAGCTGAAGTTTATATTCAGAAAAGGTAGAATACCTATAAATCTTGAAAGGACAGTTTTCGACGATGAAGAAAATGACCACAAATCAAACGAGTTTAATGCAACAAGCGATGAAAAGAACAATGCTTATCATCAGTCTAAAAGACAGGGAAAAAAAACGAAATCCATTAAAGATATCTGAGTAGCATGTATCCATTGTAGAATTTAAGTGGCAGTGAGCAAGACAAGTCACACGACTAGGGACCAAGATGACTTAACGATATCAACATGTGGAAAAGAAGTGATTTCAGATAGCACAAGGCATATCAGTATAGAGGAGCATGAGAGAGCCCTGTGTCCAAGAGTGGATGATAGAGGGCTGACGACTAAGAGGAAGACTTTTAATTTAGATTGAACTTGTACTTAGCTATGAAAAAAATGTTTAAACTATCATCAGTGTTCTAGCAGCTCATTATGCAATAAAGGAATTATGAGAAAGGTGTCTTCATCAGAATGGGGCAATTTCATGCATTTATGTTTCACATCCTGTACAGAAATGATTTTGGAAACCTGATGTATGTCTCCAATGTTCTTAACAATAGAAATATTGAAAATCTCTGAAGAATTACAGGGATTATCATAGAGAGGAGCAATATGTACATATTCTGTTCCATATAGATATATAACTTTTTCATTATTTTGAAATATTGCTTGAATGCAATAATTTTTATCATTTCTGAGGATAACGCAATTGTCCTTTTCAGCTGTTGTTATAACAAAATCTTTCATAATAAGTTTCTTGAAACACTCAACAAGACCAAGATTTGGAACATTCGTTTCACTTCTTGGTTCTAAGTGGGGAAACACACTTGAAGACTGATCAATTTGCTTCATTTCTTGTAGACGATTGCAGACCTGCTGCAATGGGTTTCTCAAGAATTTAACTTTTTTTTTTCAACTTAAAAAGAAAATTTTCGTATCTGAAGGAACTAAAATTATCAAGAGGACCATGTTATCTGCAGTCATCAGGGAGGTGAAGTAAATTATGAACATTATGAGTTATATACTCCCGGCCATATAAAAACCCGTAAGTCGAAACAAAGTATTTGAGAAGTTCAGATACAGAATCCAGATAATTGGTAGACATTTCCTTGGAACATAATAGACGAATGGCAACATGCAGAGATAGAAAATGAAGATACTGATTCTTTGACAAGACATTCTGCAAAATAAAACGGCCTATATATAATAACAGTAATCTGAACTCAGAAGCTTCGAATCTATCGACTTCTGATAAATTCCTAGGACTTCTGGCAAATTCCAAAGGTATAAACTTTTTTACTTTTTCAATATTCTCAGACAACCTCTCTAAGCTTTCAGTATTACTGATTCTTATACTTTTCTTGCCTTTCATCCAAAATGTGACAAGTCGTTTCATAACTCCCAAACATACTAAATGCATATAATCCAAAGGCACCCCCTTCACAAGATCGATACTAGTGCCTAGAAATGGGCATTCATTGGTATTATAATCCTCATCAATTCTGTTTCGAAAAGAAAAATCGGTTCTCAATGGTGAGTATAATTCTGGAAAAGTCATGCGATTACTCACATTTTCCCCCTCTTGTACACATTTTGTACAACTATTATGCCCAGTGTGACCTTTGACACCTAGCACAAAAGACTTTGCTGGTGCATCACAAATAATTTTTTTCAATCCAACTTTTATATTGTTGCCATTTGATTGAAGACCATTACTCTCTAGAACTTTTACCTGACTGATGAACTCCTCTAGAAATTCAGAGGCAGTGCTAGGTTTACTTGAGCCATGATATAACCCCACCAAGAGTGGCTCTGGAGATTTGTAATTCACAGTTTCAACAGATATTAAAATCGGCCAAAACTGGCTGGTCGATGACTTACTGATGGGTAAACCATCTACGTTTACTTCTATCGATAAGGCTCTTGATAGAGGAATTCTTTCCAATTCATTTTCAATACAGGCTCTCAGTCCAAAATGTTTATAGAACCCCCCAGCCTTTTCGATTACTGTTAATTTTTGCGGAGTTTTCAACAAAGTTCTCCCGTCTTTTGGAAATTTGAATCCAATTTGTATAAGAATATGCAATAAATCATTTATTGCTTTCTGGCTTAGCAATGTTCGATATTTTGCTATCCAATCCCTTATGCTACTTTCCAGATTAGTATCAAGTATATTGGAATCGTCAACATATTTTAAGCTGGAAAAATCTTGTGAAGATTTCTCATTCACTTTGACTGAATGAATATCCTGATGAATGATATTATAATCATGAGAGTCGCTTCTATTTTTATCGGCACGATCATTGGTGAATACGGAATTACTGGAGTTAGAGAGGGGAGAATATTGGATCTTACTATGATTACTATTTTTGATGGATTTCTGGCGTAGAATTTCCAGATTACTTAACCTTCGCAACTGGCGTTTACTCAATAATAATTTATTCTTTCTACGTTGCTCCATCTTAGGTGAGATGAGTAATGATAAAAACTCAACTCATAAAGATGTAGATTAGAAATAAACTTTCAATTAAAATGTAAATAATATTTAGGTACCTCCTTATTATTCTCGCTGAATAATGATGAATCGATATAGGTATATAACGAATTTCACAGAGGACGATAATTAAGTAACAAAAACTGATGTGTATATCTTTACCGAACTTGTTCTTGACTATCTAAAGAAAATGAATAAGTAATTCCACGAAATCTTCCACTTTCCAAGAATACAAAATGGGCGCTAAATAAACTTTGCGCACAGATAACGGAAGTGGAAGTTTGCGCCAATAACCTAAAAGTAACACGGTGTCTATTGTCTGTTTTTGCTGCCAACCCAATATATTTATTCGCATTATTTGACATATTGTTCATTCATTCTTGGATGACATTCGAGGATATACCTAAATTTCAATTACATAATCAGAAATCTTTGATTCGGATATATACATATATTAGAAAATATATATATGGTGCGATATGTGATGTGTCGTGGATGACATTTTGATGACGTATATTCTTTGTCTCACATATTTTCGCTCTAAAATACCAATATGACTTTCAGCTCATATTTAAATTTTTTTTTGCGTATTTTTTGCGTTTTTTAGCGTTTTATTGATTATTATAAAAAAAACCGTCCTCCAATAATGATTTATATTTATGTCTAATATAATATTAGAGGTAGATGTTTGGTATGTTTCATTAAACATTTGCGGTATGTTTATGAAACATTCAAGGGCGGTCGTAGCCTTACTTTTTGGGGGGGGGGGGTCACTGTTATGGTTTTAAAGATTTCTGTTCGGAAAAAAGTGTATTCTCACAAAGAGCTCATTATAAGAAATGTAATTTCAAAATTTTGGGGGGTCATGACCCCCCCCCCCCTCTGACCGCCCATTTAAACATTACTTCGAAATGTTCCACCTATATCTTATATGAAATGTTTCTGGAAAATATATCATGTTAACTGTGAAGAGATGTTTCATTTGAACATTTGGGGTATGTTTATGACACATAACATTGAAATGCGTCACCAATCTCTCATATGAAATGTTTCTGGGATATATATAATGTTAACTGTGAAGAGATGTTTCATTTGAACATTTGTGGTATGTTTATGAAACATTCCATTGAAATGTTTCACCTATATCTCATATGAAATGTTTCTGGAATATTTCATGTTTACTAGGGAAGAGATGTTTCATTCTAACATTTGTGGTATGTTTCTGAAACATTACATTGAAATGTTTCACCTATATCTCATATGGAATGTTTCTGGGATGTTCCATGTCAACTGGGAAAGAGATGTTTCATCTAGACGTTTGTGGTATGTTTATGAAAAATTACTTTGAAATGTTTCATAATGCTTCACCCATATCTCGCTTGAAATGTTTCTGTGATGTGTCATGTTTACTGGGGAGTAGACTGGTACCTACTTAAATAATACACTGAAGTGGTTAAATCTGGTCTTGAGCCAACTGTGGCATACATTAGAGACCCAATCAATGACCTACATTGAAATTCGTATTTCATATCAATAGCTGAGTTTTCACCTAATTTAAAATTTACATCCATTGGAGTGTTACTCCCATCACAATTTTCCATATTATATTTTTTCAAAACACCCAGCAAATAATCAGTCTGATTTATGAGTATTTGTTCTGAACGTTAAATGATTGAAATTCCTAAATAGGTTAAATTTTCGCAACCCATATCTTTCATTCTGAACTTTGTTGACAAAAATAATTTAACTCTTTCAATTTCTTCAAAGTCCTTCCTACTATTAACAGATCATCAACATACAATGACAGATAAATATTTCCAAAGCTATAAAGACAATAATCATTTTCTGATCGTTTGAACCCATATTCAATTACAGTACTGTTGAACTTCTCATACCAATACTTAGGAGATTTTTTTAACCCATATAATGACTTCTTTAATTTTAAAACCTTTCCTTCTGGTAACGTTACTCCTTCTGGTGGTTTGAGATATACATTCTCGTTTATTTCACCATATAAGAAAGCTCCTTTCACATCCATCTGATGTATTTGGTATCTTCTGTGAGCAGCAACAGATAAAAGTACTCGTAATGTTTCTAATCTTAAGACTGGCGAATAAACGTTTCCCAAATATTCTTTCTGTTGATATCCCCGTACAACTAATCTTGCCTTGCATATTTCTTCCTTTCCTATTTTTTTCTTTGTAAATACCCATTTGCTATCTAATAAATTTTGATTATCTGGTTTTGACACTACTTCCCAAGTATTACTTTCATCTAGAACTTCAAGTTCTTCATTAACCGCCTTTTTCCATTCCTTCTTGTCTTCTCTTTCTTCCATTTCTTGATAGTTCAATGGTATATCCCCTTGGTTTGTGAACAATGCAAACAAGGCCTAATCACTTTCTTCATTGAAATATATTTGGTAATCTTTATGCCATTTTGGCTTACAGGCTTTTCTTTTACCTCTCCCTGCAGGCTGCTCTTCCAAAACTTGATTTTCTCTTTCTTCTTCCTCAGAGTTCTGTTTTATTTCTTTTTGTTCATTTGTTACTTCTTGGATTGTTTCTTCATTACTTGGAAAATATTCAATTTTCTTTTTTAGTCTTTCATCAAATATTACATTTCTTGCATTTACTACTCTGTTGGTTTCTGGATCAAAAAGTCTATATCCTGAAGTACTATACCCTATCATTATCATTTTCTTCCCTGTGTTATCTAGTTTCTGTCTTCGTTCTTTATGTACATGATTATATGCCATACAACTAAAAACTATTAAATTCGATACATCTGGTTTTCTTCCAGTCCATAACTCACTAGCTGTAGCTTCTCGTCCTACTGATGGGCTTCTGTTAGTAACATAAGCTGAATATAAAACAGCGTACCCCCAAAATTCTTTACTCAGTTCTGACTCTAATATTATTGTTCTAGCCTTTTCAATTAAAGTACGATTCATACGTTCAGCCACCCCGTTCATTTCCGGATTATATGGAACTGTATACTGCAATGATATACCTTGATTAGCATAAAAATTTTGAAATTCCCTTGTCACGTATTCCCTGCCATTATCTGACCGAAGTTTCAGCAAATTAGTATTGAAATGTTTCGTAGCATAAAAATAATATTCTTTAAATTTTTCAAAAACTTCTGATTTCTCCGATATCCAATATACTATCACGAAATGGGTATAATCGTCGATAAATGTTATGAACTATTTATGACCGTCTCTACTAATAGGTGTAATTGGCCCACATACATCTGTATGAACCAATTCTAAGGGCTTTTTCGCTCTATCTCCTGACTTACTATATACTTACTATATATAATTTACTATCCGATTCACAGCATGGTTTTTGCCCGGGACGCTCGACTAACACTCTGATGACTCAGCTGGTCCAGGGTATATCTGCACGAATGGATAGAGGTGAGTACGTCGTGGTAATCTGTTTCGACTTGAAGAGAGCATTCGATTGTCTGAAACCGAAATTTGTGTCCGAAAAACTGGAAAAGATTGGGGTTAGAGGAGTCCTGAATGGCTGGCTAACATCGTTCCTCAGTGATAGAAAAATGATTGTCAAATTGGATGAAGCTTCCTCCACTAACTTTGATGTTCTGTTTGGTTCACCGCAGGGTAGTGTACTTGGTCCTCTGTTGTTCAGTATCTTTGTGGATGATCTTGATGAATTTTTGTCGAGGTTCTTGTCGGGGATTCTCCTCTTCATGTATGCTGATGATGTGGAGGTTTTGATAAGTGACCAGCAGCCAGACGAACTCAGGAGAAAATGTAATTTAGTTTTAGAAAAGTTCAGTTGTTGGTGTGAGCGAAATCATCTACTGATTAACTATGAGAAAACGATCGCTATAGAGTTTCATGTTTCGCAGAGGCCCAAAAGTGGGGTCAGCTTAGTCTTTAAAGATGTCCCTGTTAAGTTTTTTTCAGAGGTGAATATTCTTGGCACGGTGGTTGATGAACACCTCAGATGGGATTCTGAAGTTGATAAAATTTGTGGGAGACTTCACAAAAATTATTACACTATATCTCACATTAAGAAGTTGGTGGGAGATGACGGCGCTTTGGCGTTTTACTATTCGAACGTGTTCTCTACGCTAAGATATAATATTATGGTTTGGGGCCAATCAGTTGAGTGGGAAAGAGTTTTCATCTTGCAAAAGCGTATTTTGAGAAAGTTGTTTGGTCTGCCATTCAGAGCTTCATGTAGGGAATATTTCATAATGCATCACATTTTAACTGTTCCGTCTATTTATATTTTTTATATTTTACTATATACATATAAGCGAAGCCCTCGTATCCTTAGACGTGAGGATGTACATTCATATGAGACCAGGAATAAATCCCGACTCTGCGAAGAGAGGTCACTTCATTCATTTCATCAAAGGTCTCCGAATAATGTAGGCTGCAGGCTATTTAACCTGTTGCCGCATCATTTAACGCATTTGACTTTTAAACATTTTAGTAAGGCTCTGAAGGAGATTCTTGTGAGAAATTCTTTTTATTCTCTAGAGGAATTCTGTGATTTTGTGAAAACCCTGTGAAGTAAAATGTAGATTTTATATATTATATATTCATGTCATCATGCTTGACGTATTCTGCTTTATGGAATAAATAAATTTATTATTATTATTATTATTATTGAAAGGTTGTCTAGTCATCTTTCCTAATAAAAATGGTTCACACAAGGTGTTGTCTAATTCATTAAATTTAAAATCACGTATACCGTTGACAAGATTATCTCTTAATAAAATATTAATATTTTTCATCCCCAAGTGACCAAAGCGTCTATGCCATAACTGTGATTTCGAATCATTATCTTCTGTTGAATTGTAACAGCTTTATTGTTCTACCTCCATTTCAATAGATACTGTATAAATTTCCGTTTGCCCTTCCTAACATTACCAATCGATCATTTTTGTAAATTTCCACTCTACCTTCATAGAAAGTGACTTTGAATCCATTGGATTCTATTTTAGGTACCGATAATAAATTTTTTCTAAGTTCTGGGACATAGTAAACATTTTAATTGTACAGGTAGTGACCATTTTGCCTACTCTACACCTTGTTCTAATATTTCCAATTCCTAATGTCTTTAACATAACTCCTTCTTTAGCCGCAGCAATATTTCTGGGAAACTTAAGTTCTCTATAATTGACAAAAACATCCTGATTATTTACCAAGTGATCTGAACATCCAGAATCTATACACCATGTTAAAATTTTATCATTTGAAATATTATTACAATTATAAGCTTCAGCTGAACTGTTTTCACATAAAAAAGCAACATCTGACTTACAGTCTTCTGCTGTATACGACTCATGTCCTCTTCCATATCCTTGGCCTCTTCCTCGTTCATATCCATGACCTCTTCCTCGTTGATAACCTTGGCCTCTTCCTTGTTGGTGACTTAGACTTCTATCCCTCATGTTACATTGGAACTTCTTATGGCCGGGTTTTCCACATATGAAACATGAAAAAGCTGTAATATGTGATTGATGTCCACTGGAATCTTTCTTTTTCTTTTCTTCTTCTCCAAGCAATCTATTCTTCACAAAATCTAGTTTTAGGTTTTCCATAGTTTCCAGAACTGTTATTATACCATCATATGAATGGGGCATTGACAGTAATAAATAATTAACTTTTTCTTCTTCGGTAAGTTCTGAATCAGCTTCTCTCAAATCTGTGAAGATTTTTTCCATTTCCACGAAGTATTCGATCAACGATGAATTCTCTGAATATTTGATTTCTGATAATTTTCTACGAAGAAATAATTTTGATCGTACTCCATTTTTTTTGAAATTTTCTTCTAGGTTTTTGAACATCATGTATGCAGTGTCTTTCTTTAAGTATTCAATATGACTATCTGCTACACCTGCTATCAATATTGCTTGTGCCTTCGCTTCTGTCTTGGAATTTTGTTCATTTTTACCATAATCTTCGTCTTCGATTGCCTTCTGAACCCCATTTTCCTTGAGTATACTTTTTATTCTGAAAGACCATGTGCTGAAATCCACGCCGGCGAATGGTACAATTGGAAATCTCTCTCTTGAATTTGTCATCGTAAATAATTTTTGTGAACCACGCTCTGCTACCACTGTTGAGATTTGTGGATCAGTTTGTGAGTTGATTAAAACTCAATAGTACTTCTTTCTTCTCTTTTATTCCCAACCAAATTCTTACATTACATTTTCAAAATGGCTAACGGCTAACTCTAAAAACTTATCTAACCTAACTTATCTATGACTTTATTAAAGGAACACAGAACATTGTTGAAAGGTGAGCATTGTCTTTCAACATTTTCAATTATGAAGTATTTTTATATATTCAGGTTTTAAATATTTTCAGTTCTGATAACTACTTGGAGAATGGAAATACTGATACCCCAAATCGTTCTGGAAAACCTCCGATACGAAAAAAAAGGAATTTTTCTCTATCCTATATTTATCGAGCCTTTTGAATTAATCATTTTGCAGGAGGAGACAATATTCTGCTTTGAAAACTGCAGTAGCCAAAATGTGCAAAAAAAATTGAACTAGAGAGCAACTAGGTTACGAACTTGAAAGAACTCATAATGCAAGTAAAAAATCAAACATATATTCGTGGCCTATGAAGAATTATTGACAAATGCAAATTAATGCATGTTGTGTTAATAATTTTGTCTGGTAGTAACACTTTCAGAAATTTATTTTATTTTGGCTCAGCTCACATAGGTGCCTCCTCTTTCTAGAAACCAATTTGAAGGAATAGATAATTATATTCACTTTATTTTCTACATCGGGGGTAAGTAGTAATTAGTTAAGTATTTTTTAAATCTTCAATCTTGTAATTCCAATAAATTTTATGTTTTCAGATTTCTGGGTTGAATTGGCTTAATTGTTTATACAACTCAAATTTTCATCAAATAATGAACATTCTGAACAGTTGAGAACATTTGCTCTTGCTCTCAACTTTTATTTCATATTTTTGATCAGGATCCTCTGAATAACCACCTTCTTCATGTAGTGCAGTGTACATTATTTTAGAAGTACATTTCAATATAAGAATACATCACAAAAATAAAATCACCATCGAAACAAAACATACTATTCGACGAATGTTTACCAAATTAATAAATTTCAAAGGACAATAATTTTGAGCTTTGTAATTTATTGATTACTTATTCGGATTTGTTATTCAATTTGAATTATTCCTTCAGAACATTCATAGATATTCAAATTCTCTGTTCAACTTGAAAATAAATTTATTTTAATAATTTTATATTTTTTTCTTATCAACCTCCTGTTTGTCCATGTGGTAATAGTTGAATTAAAAAATTTGATACCATCTTTGGCTCAAAATTCGAAAAAAAAAAACATATACATTTGGTCAAGAAGATAAAACGCTTCGAAAAAGCGCACGAAATAAATGCGTTCTGTAAATGATATTTCTTTTGAATGAGTAAATTTTCGAACAGCGGCCTCCGACTAATCAGTTTAAAGTACTGTACAATATTTTGAAGTCTTCATGATGTACAAACCTAAAAAATTAATAAACCATTGATACGGAATAAACGCATTGTTGTGAACGAATATATTTATGCAGAATTTATTCTTTCAAAACGACAATTATTATAGGAACGTTCAATTTGTTGATAATTTCTTTAAATATCTCATTAATTTAATTCCTAGACCAAATAAAATGTTAAAAATTTCTCTTTCATTCGGAAACAAATTCATTCAACCTAAATTAATACGTTTCTTTTATCAAAATCTTTGCTAACCAACAGAATATTACAAGGAATTATAAGTTAGAGTCTCACTATAAAAATCAGATGAGTGGGTACGTCAAAATTATTGTATAATTATTTCAAATTCAAGAAAAAACCCAAAATCTCCTCGTGTTCAGTTCAAACGCGGCGTTTCTTGCCCCGAATCAGCTGATTTTTATCTTCGTACCCAGCATTACGCCGCATCTGACGGTTAGACTCCTTCCATGTGTTATTAGTTCACTGGTTATACCTTACCCCGTATTACAACCCGCCCCGGTCTCCCCTACATGAATAGGGTAAGAAGTTATTTACGAAAATATTCTTCAATAACCCTTCCATTCATTACATTTTTCAATTACGACCACTTCCACTTCAAGGTGTCCAGACTACCAAATAACAAATCTTTCTTCTTGTGATATGTAGTTGCCTCTGAATTTAGTCTCAATATGGATGACCCTGATTAATTGGCGTATCTCCACTCTCATTTTGATGAATAATGTAATTTGAAACGGTTTTTGAGGCTTCAGACAAAGTTATGTTTCTATACTTGTGGCGGCATTTCATTTTTCTAATTGAATCCTCCCCAACAAGGCCATCAGAACTTGCCCTCAAAAATCCACATGGATCGGTTTGTATTGTATTGTATTGATCTATCCATAACAGTGGCGGCTTTAGGGGGTGGCGACCGGGCAATCGCCCGAGGCCTCGCTCTTGGTGGGGCCTCGCGCGCAACAACCCGAGCAAATTTTGATATTGATTTAGATCACTTATTATTTATAAAGGTTTGAAAATAAGGTAAACTCGAAAAAAGTTAGTTAACCAATACATTCATTCAGAACAAAATTGAAGAAACCGTTTTGTAGTTTTTGAATATTGCGCTTTGCTGGAACGTCCAAATGGGTAATTGAGGCACCAGATGTCCAATCCACCAGATCAGTAGGTATGAAAGAATGCACACAACACAATTAGGGTGAAAATTATCCGAGTATTTAGGTACAATGTTTACTTATCCCAGATGTTGGAACCTCATAAAATATTTATAGCCCTGTTCTTTGGCGGTCCCTTTGAAATATTCGTTGAATTATCGTCTTATGAATGAATTCATTCCATTGTAGAGAACTACGGAAGGAGGAGAGCGAAATCTGTTTTTTTCAAACCTAGTGATTAGAGATGAGAATATTGGGTTCAGTTTTGTTACATTCTATTTTTTGTGATGGAAAACTTCCATTGTTTTCGGCTCTTCATTTACATTTAGAGGTCATATTCACATTTTTCGAATAACTTAAAATTTTTCTTGTCATTGAATTGAGAAATTAATTCAATTCGTTAGTTTCTCAAACCGTTTTTTTCAGTGTGGCTCTTGTAAGTATAAATTTGGATTCCAACTATCCAATTAATTTATCCAATACATAATACCTCATTCAGTAAATCGGAAACTCAAAAGTATCCAAGTTGCAAAACACTACCACGAACTGCTCTGAGCTTTAGGACTTAATACAACTGGGACTTCACGTTCACGCCCACAATCAAACTCATAATTGGTGGCTCCTCTATCGCTCGAATAATCCTATGAAAAGTCATATATGGTAGATTTTGCAGAGAAATTTTCGATAAAAATATCGTGAAAAACCACTGTTTTCAATAGAAATATACATACAAGATGGCGCCATTTCTCAAGAAACTTTCTATTCAGTTCATCTGGATCATCAAAATAAACAGTTTCATTTTTATGGTCTTCTCTTCGAAACCAGGAATTCCTTTTCAAAATACTTATAGTACTTTCATCATTCATTATCACCACCTGTCGGGGAATTCCACTACCCGTCTCTTTTTCAACCCCCGCTGTAGATCCAAAGTCTAAGACTTGTGGTTCAATTGGTTTGGTTCATTAGAACGGAATGAATAAAAGGGTCATTTACATAGTGAAGAACCAAAAAAGTGTGAAAAAACTGTGTGTTACTTAAAAATTATTTCTGACACTCTGTGCGAAATTCAACAAGATTTTCGAAATGAGTTCGCGTGATCGAGATGTCGGTAGAAAATTCGAGTCGGGTAGTTCAAAAAAGGAAACGAGCAATCCAAAGAAAGCTTGACAGGCGCTGGATGTATTCACAAACATATTTAAGGAATTCGATGACACATTATCAGCTTCCAGCCCTTGCTATTCTCTCAAAAGAAAATGACGTAGCTCATTCGATCGATTATGATACTTCAATTAAAGATTTCAGTGCTAGGAAAAGCCGTAAACATGAATTTTAAATTTATCATTTCTGTATTTGTCAATTAATACTAATAATAATAATAATAATAATAATAATAATTTATTTGCAGAATATACAAAATTCTAGAAACATTTTTAATTTTTAGCTGCAAGAAAAATATCAATAACATATATTCAGCAAAAAGGAAAACACAACAGTAAAACTGATTCGAGTGTGCCTTCCCAAAAAAAAAAAAATAACTATAATATTAACCCGAACTTGAATTATCGTCCCCTGACATCTAGTGAGAGAAATAAATATAATGAGAGAAGAGCAGTGTGATACAAAAAAAAATAATAGTAATAATACCTGAATCGATAAATTTTATATATAATGTGCCGCTCTTCATGATACCCCGTACTGGTCAAAAAGGAATATCAGCCCCAAGATGTCTTTCATATCGCCTCCTAAACTGCCATATGATAGGTAAGAATCAGGAATCTCATTCATAATAGCATATATATTGAATGTGAAACACCTAGTGAATAAGGCTGTTTTGTGTGAGGGAGGAGATATTCTGCCACGAAACCTCAAATTCAGGGAGTGAACATCCGACCTTAACTTTATCCTACAGATCAAGTAGGGCGGTGACCTATGAACCAAAATACCGAAAAACAGTACCGCCGAGTGCAACTTCCGTCTACCAGCCATATCTAACCAATTGCAAGATTTTAATTTATGTATTACAGGCTCGAATTTTCGTATACCATAAATAAACCTAAGGCAGGACCTCTGAACGCGCTGTATTCTGACTTGATCTACCTTGGTCAAACAAGGTCCATGAACCGCATCACAGAAATTAAAATGACTCAGCACTAAACAATCAGTCAACATTATCTTTAATTTAATCGAGAGAGAATGGCGATGAGGGTATAACATTCTGAGACCCATGTACGCTCTCTGAATGCTGGCAGTTCTGTAAATCTTCCAAAGTTATATTATATTTATATGTTATATTATATTACTATATTTAAGTAAAACTCAAATTTCATATCTTTATAAAATATGACAATAACCTACACAGAACAATCGGTCTTAATATCGCATCACATACTTTTCACGAAGGAAATGGCTAAAGCCGCCCCTGATCCATAACCCAGTTGGTGAAACATCCAATTCGAGTGCGGAACGGAAACAATTCAATGCTTCTTTTACATTGTCACGTCCCCACTGAACCGCTTTCGCTCCATCTAAGTTGTATCCTCCCAATAATGATTTGAATGAGAAAACTTATTTTTTCCCACAAGCTCTAATCACATGATGAAAATAACTGGCCGTTAATCTGTGCGTTCTAATAACTAAACAATTTTTATTTCTTCAGCCATTTTGTTTATTGTTTCTTGTGAAACATGTGCTGCCTCCAAGAAATTTTTAGCTCTATTGGGTGATTCCAAAGAATCTCTACTGAATAATCTTGGATTGTGTGATGTACCCCGCTAGGGTTGGTTCGGTCAATCGTCATACAGCAGAGGGATGGTAAATTATACACTGGTGTCTCATCGAGGGTGTTTATTTCTTAGACACAGATACACAATGAATGAATCATTCAATCAATGAGTTCAGTTTAACTCTGCTTTGTTTTGTTAGGAGGATATTTTATATATTTACATTGGTTACTGTTATTAAACAATAGCAGGTATTCGATAACTGGTATAAACAATAATATAAACAATGTGAATAGATCTTCATCACGTTTTTAGGATGATGTAAGGTAACTGGAACAGTTGAGACCTTGTTGTCTCCAGTATGATAAATATACCGGATGTTCCTATTGATACATACTACACCTTCCCTCTTTGAGAGAAAAAAAATTTTTCTATGAGAGTATGAAAATTTTTTTTTTTTTGACTTATCTATAGCTTAATACCTATATTTACATACATATATACATAACTTATCATAACTCATAATCTCAATGGATCTTACATCTACAGTGTTATTTTCTTAATCTAATTATTTACATCAGTCTTTTTGATTTTACCTTTACCAGGTTTTCTCTAGCATCTTTCCACGCCGTTTGTAACCTTTATTTTAGTTCAAGAGGATAGTTGTCAAAATTGTATATTGGATCTACTCGGCTTTTTAAATTTTGTGGAAATCTACTAGGTTTTCCAAGAACTAATTCGTAAGGACCATAGCGAGTTGAAGAATTCACGGTATTGTTATATGAAAAACACCAATACGGAACCCAATTACTCCAGTTGTTACTTTCCTTAGCTGTGTGCATACGAAGGAAAGTTCCTAAGTGGTTATGCGAATTTTCAAGCGCACCTAGTGTTTCGTGGTGATATATATATATATATATATATATATATATATATATATATATTCTTATGAAAAAGAGAGCTAAAATAATACAATAAATGTTGAAACAAAAAGTACCTAAGCTGAGGTAAAAAAAGAACGGGGTATCATAACATTCTTTGTATGATACTATAGAATCATACGATACTATCAACACTAGTATCATACGATACTATACAGCCAGGGGAAAAAACCTCAGCCGAAAAAACCTGCCTCCCCGTAAACAAAATAACATAAAATATCAAATATCAGGAAAATCTTGGAAGACATCAGTGTGATTTTCATGTTATCCGTCGATGGGCTCGGATACACAGATTCTTCCCAAAACGACTCTTAATTCTCAATCTGAAATGAAAAAAGACAAAAGCAAAAAAGAAACCGATTACTAAGAATAAATCGAAAGCATTTTGGAAATGCATCAACATTAATAATTCTTGGCCAAGAAATGTTCGGAGGTTTATGAATATTTATGACAGAAATGTCACAAAATTTGAAAGAAATGACAAAAAACTCCATCAATTTCTCCTTTCCGAATCTGTTGAAAGCTACGAAACTGAAAATTTTTCAACATAACAAGCTAAACTTGTAAAAAGTCAATTAATACATAACTTTCAAGTGTCCTCTTTCACGAGAATTTTTTTCTGTTGTCGTATGGGTTTCTTGCAGAAGAATCACTTCGATACCATGTTCATCAGCTAATTTGGAGACGTAATCACACTTTCCTTTCGAAATTCCTTCGATATTCAAATTCAAAATCCACAAATTGTTGCTCTCTGGTCGTGAGGGTTTTTTCAAACCAGATACGACCTTCCAGGTGATGATTTTTCGGCACTTCAAATGTTTGAAGACCGCTACGGGACCCCAATGAAAGGCGTGGTGATAAGCTGTTGAATTGAAACGTTTAATTTTGAGCAAATCACACGATTCACTAAATATTCTTGATAAGAATTCTGTGCCTTGGTCTGTAACAACTTCAGAAGGTATACCATACCTTAAAACAAAGTTTTGATCAAAAGACTTTGAAACTGTTTCCGCTTCTTTGTTTGGAAGTGGGTAACACTCTACGAATTTGGTTAAGTCACATTGAATTGTGAGTATATATTTATTATTTTCAATGTCAGTGGGTAATGGACCTACAAGATCTAGAAAAATTTTCTGAAAAGCAGACGAAGCTGTGGTAGTGATTGTCAAAGGTTCCTTTTTAGGTAAGGAATGTTTATGACGTTGGCAATCATCACACTTCTTCACAAATTTTTCAACATCAGATCTCAATCCATTCCAAAACTACTCTTTTTTGATATTATTGAACATGCGCTCGATACCTGCATGTCCACCGGTTGGAAGCATGTGAAAATCGTTCAGAATTATTTTCCTTAGTTCTCTGTCTTCGATTCGCGTTACATCTCTTATTATATTAATTTTTAAGGATGTTCCTAGAATTTCTTTCTTGTAATTTGTCAACATATTCAAAAATTTTTCGTTACTAGCTAGCTTCATGAGGTACAATTCTGATATATTATTTTCTGCGCATAATTTTTCCAGTTTCCTCAACGATATACCTAAGTCGTACGCTGATCGGATTTCCTGGTTAATGAAAAAAATTTGTGAATTCACATTATATATTAAATAATCATTGTATTCCTCTGAATGTTGATTTTTCAAATTACGAAATTCTGTTTCTTGAAGTGGCCTTAACTCAACACTTTTGGTTAGACGTTTTAAAACTTCGACAACATCAGGGTGATCAATCCTTTTGCCATCGGAGGCATTCGTCTCAAGTTGTTTAGAACCTACTTTATTTTTAGTTCGGGATCTCGTAATGACGCTTATGTTTTCAACTATCCCGTTTGTCATTTCTTTGAGTTCTTCTGAATCTATTTTAATACGCGATAAGGCATCTGCTGTAACGTTTTCTGAACCTTTTACATAATGAACCGTGAAGTTATATTCTTCTAAAATCAAACGTTGATATTGTTGTTGGCCTGATTGATGAATGTTGACCGCGACCTTGCACTTGATTCGCTTTTGCTGAATTGAAGTTTCGTTTGTTCGGATTATTTCAGCGGTCATAACATTTCTTAGAATGTTTGTAATTGCCTTTACGATTGAAATTATTTCGATAGGACATATTCCCATTGACATTAGCTAAAACAGGTAATGCTTCTGGTGACTTTTTAGTTATTAGGGTTCTTTTCATATCCAATACCAACTCTTCAACTTTCTAATAATATCGCTTCAATCTCAATTTCGCATTCATAGTTAATTTAATTTTGAGAATATAATTAATTAGAGACTTTTTACCTTCATCATCCAGCATCTCTTTATATAATTCTATGGCATCAATCAATTGCAGAACCGATTCTCCTTCGTTTGTCATAGATGGTGTTATGTATTTAAATTTTGCTTCGAATTTATATAACACCTATTTGATTTTCAGAGTTTTATTAAAAGACTTATTACAACGTGTTTCAACTAACCTCTCTATATAATTAACCTCTATTTTCCATGCCTAGCATAGAATTAAGTAAAATAATATTCTATGACATTTCAGGGTTATAACAATTCTTCGTCACTAAAAGAAAATATTCATGAGATTAAACGGTCAACAGGTTTTCTCTCTCGTTGCGAACGACGTAGAGGTTGTATACTGGATGCTTCTCCTGCTTCAGACTGCATTTCTTTCTTGTTTGCTGGTGGCTGCTCTCCAAGACCCGTGCTGTTACTGTCGTAACATTTTCTTGATATACTTTGTCTTCTGGTTTCTTAATTTCAGAAAATCCATCCGTACTCTGCGATTCTGGGGCAAATTTCCATGTTTCGTTCATTACTGGTGGTGTTAAACTGAAAACTTCAGTTTCTCTTAACTGATCAATATGTCTCTTGAGTATATAACCATGGTCGAGTTTTACAAGATAATGTAATCTCCCTAATTTCTTTATGACTGTTCCAAATTTCCACATTACAGAACCAGAATAATTTCGAGCTTGAACTCTACTTCCTGGATAAAATTTCCTAACTGGTAACTTTTCTTGTTTTCTGGTATTTTCGACTGGAGGTTGAATCAACTGAAGGCGAGTTCGCAGTTTCCTATTGATGTGAAGTTCAGCTGGTGTTTTCCCATTAATTAACGGTGTACTTCTATATATATTTGAAGAGAAATGCATTTAGTTTTTCTCTTAGGCTTCCTGGTTCTTCACTCATAGCTTTCAGTTTTTGTTTTAAGGTTTGCACAGTGCGCTCAGCTAGTCCATTTGTGGCTGGATGATTCGGTGCAGAAAATTTTTGTTGGATGCCATTTGACTCACAAAAGTTCATGAATTCTTGAGATTTGAAATTCGTTGCATTATCAGTAACCAAGTCATGTGGTAAACCATTCCTAGCAAAAATTTCATCTAGAGCCTGTATTGTTGACTTTGTGTCTGGGGCTTTCTTAGACATAGATATTTCAACCCATTTCGTTTTCGCATCCACCACAACAAAGAAATAATGATCTTTAAATGGTCCAGCATAATCAGCATGTATTCGTTGCCAGGGTTGTTCTGGTTCTTGCCAAGTATGTAGCGGTGCCTTTTCCGGGCTTTTCTTTACTTCTGCACAATTTTGGCAAGCTTTCACAAGAGCCTCAATCTCAGCATCAATGCCTGGCCAATAGCACAGAGATCTGGCTATTCCTTTCATTTTTACCACTCCTATGTGTGTCCTTTAAAAAAGCTGGACGTAACTTCTCTGGAATGTACACTCGAGTTCCTCTCATAATGATATCTGAATGCACTGTGAACTCTGGGTTCTGTATTTCGCCACTTAGTAGTTTATGCTTCAAGGTTTTGAGTGTTGTATCTTGTTCAGTTTCTTGAACAATTTTCTTATAAGTTATTGTAGGTGATTCTGTAATTATTGAAATTGTCGATTGGTTTACTTGATAAGAGTCCTCTATAAAGTTTATCAATTTTGTATCCAACAGGACAGGGTTTCTTGAGAAATAATCAACATTAGCATGTTCTTTGGAAGTTCTATGTTGTATTTGATAATCAAATCCACTAATAAATTCAGCATACCTGATGAGTCGGTGTGCAGACATTATCGGTAAAGCCTTATTTGGATGAAAGATTCTCTCAAGTGGTTTGTTGTCAATTATCAGGGTAAATTTTCTCCCATAAAGATAATGATAGAATCGCTTGAATGCCCAATATACAGCTGTAGCTTCTCTATCTAATTGACTGTATGAGGATTCGCTTCTTGTCAGTGACCTGGAGGCATAGTAGATTGGCCTCTCTTCTCCATCGATGATATGAGATAACACAGCAGCAAGTCCATGTGGACTAGCATCGGTAGCCAATATAAGTGGAAGGTCTGGATTGTAAGATACTAAGACTTTGTCACTGGAAATTTCATTTTTAATAATTTGAAAAGATCGTTGGCAGGCAGATGTCCATTTAAACTTTGTATCTTTCCTCAGAAGTTGATTTATTGGAAAAAGAATTGAAGATGCATTTGGAATAAATCGAGAATAATAAAGTGCTAAGCCAATGAATGATCTAGCTTCATCAATATTTTTTGGTGGAGGTGCTTTCAATATAGCGTCCACTTTCTCGGGGCATTTTTCAAGTCCTTGAGCACTTATTTTATGTCCAAGATATTTAATTGAAGTAGCAAAGAATTTACATTTATCTTTATTAATGTGTAAGTTATGAGCTCGTAAACGATCAAGACATTGAATAAGTCTTCGGTAACATTCTTCTAATGTATTACCTGTTATTAGTATATCATCAAAGTAGGCAACTGTTCCATACAGATCATGTAGTATTTGATCGATAGCCTTATGAAAGAGATTTGGTGCTGTCTTTATTCCCATAAATAGTCTTTTCACAAGATAGGTACCCCACGGCGTAGAAATTGTAGCTATCTTCTGGCTATCACTATCGAGTGCTAAATGTAGATAAGCCTTATGTAGATCTAAAACACAAAAATATTTTCCATTTCTCTGTTTACTAAATATGTCTTCTATCCGAGGAATTGGGTATCTCGAATCATGTAATTGTGAATTTACTGTGACTTTGTAATCAGCACATATTCTAATTGATTTATTGGGTTTCGGTACGATAACCAAAGGTGTTCCCCACTCTGAATGTTCGGTTTTTTCTAAAATACCTTGACAGATAAGTGAGTCTATTTCTTCTTTTGTTTTATTGTAAAGAGCATATGGTACTGGTCGAGGTTTGAAATATACAGGTTTAGCTTCTTCTTTCAGACGCAAATTACATTCAACATTGGGAATCATTCCCACAATCGGTTCAAAAATATCGTTATACTTCCTGAATATATCAGCGTTCAATGATTCAATGTTGTACGTACCAACAGCCTCGTTATCTTCTTGTATTTTCGTCGAACTCTGTAGATTGATGCCCAGTTTATGTATCCATTCTCGGCCTAGTATTGGTGGTGATTCTCTTTCGACAACATATAAATTTCCATACGTTTGAATGTTGAATGTAATTGTAGTTAATGGGCACTCTAACCACTCCCAATGGTTTGAATATCTCTTGTGTATATGTTCGGAACTGGATAGTTGTTTGTCTCATTTTTGCTCCAAGATTCAATCTATCAAAATCAGATTTTGAAATAATAGTCATTTGACTTCCTGTATCTATCTCAAAAGCTTGCTTCTTTTCACAAATTTTCACTGCGATAACAAATGGTTTATTTATACTGGATGTAACCTGATTTATTTCATAGATCTCGTCATAGATAGTTTCATCATCTTCTTCTTCTATGAATTTAACTGCCCTATTCTTCGCTGCTCTCGAGGATATGCAAACTCTTTCTTTGTGACCTTTCTTTCCACAGCCGTTGCATTTTAATTTGTGTTTCGAACGACATTCTGCTGCACGATGGTTTCCTTTTCCACAGCATAGACACAAGTCTTTAAGTCCAAGGTCTTCTACAATTTTGTTCGGTTTATAGTTTCTGTTTGATTTTTGATCCTTTTTCCCTCGTGTCTTCAATTGAAATGTTCGCTTTTCTTTCACCTGATGTATATCGGAGACAGTTGTGTTGTACATTTTATTCTGTCTTTTTGCTGCTTCTATGGCAAGAGCAATTTCTACTACTCTCTCAAAATTTATATTATCTCCTTGTTGTAATATTTGTTCGCGGATTTCAACATCCTGTAATCCTCTAATGAACTGTGCCTGCAATATTGAAGGAATAGGCTTTTTACATTGTTCATCTTGACAAATCCAATCGGATGTTCTTGATAAGTCTTTTAAGGCTGCAATGTACTGTGATACAGATTCATCTGGTTTCTGGGTTCTTGAAAGGAACTTATGTCTTTCTGTATGAACATTTGAACGTGGACATAAATGTTTTTCCAACAAGGTTATTAGCTTGTCATATGGTTGAGATGATGGTAGGTCAGGAGCTGTTAAACTTGACAGTAGTTGATAATATTTTACACCAAGCGCATTGATGAGCACCCTTGCTTTGCACAATTTTGTTTCCGGTGCATTGCCATGTAAATTTTTTAGCTCAAAAAAATTTTCTAATCGTTCTTTGTAGAACTTGAATGACTCTTTTTCCTCATCGAAAGATTCGAAATGAATTGCTGCTCCCGGGGGTGTTTCACTGGTATTTGCTGCTGAAGATATCAACTGCTCCAAAGCTTGGCCTTGCGTTTTTAAGGCTAGTAATATCGCCTGTGTTTGAATTTGAAGGTTTTCCATGTCGGTCATTATATATTTTTCTCGTCGCCACTTTTGTTATGTATTTAAATTTTGCTTCGAATTTATATAACACCTATTTGATTTTCAGAGTTTTATTAAAAGACTTATTACAACGTGTTTCAACTAACCTCTCTATATAATTAACCTCTATTTTCCATGCCTAGCATAGAATTAAGTAAAATAATATTCTATGACATTTCAGGGTTATAACAGATGGCAATAAAGAGGATGCTGTCTTTAAATCAAATTTTTCAGCCATTGTTAATTTTTCCAATTGACTTTTATCTTCAATTAATTTAAGTCTTGCTTGAAGCAATATCCTAGATTCTGACAGTGAACTTTCTATGATTGTTTGAAGACTACTCAATGCTTCGAGAAAACTTGGTTCCGGCTTTACATTTAGTTTTGTGAATTTATATTCTAACTTATTAATTCTCGGTCCGTTCCCTACGTTCTCGCGGCTCTTTTTTGATTTTATCGAGAAATTTTTGGGACACAGCACTTTGTTCCGCAAATAGTACCTCACTGTCAATGAACAATCACAATACGGTTGCACTTAAAACAAATATTGATGGCTTCTCTTGATCTCCAGCTTCACCTTCTTCTTTATGCCTTTTTTCACCTTCCAGTATTCCCAATATCTTGATTGTCCTGATTCCATCTCGTCTTGTTGTTGGTGCCAAATTATATACTCATGATGGAAACCATATGCATGGGACTGGCAGGATCGCCATGTGATGTACCCCGCTAGGGTTGGTTCGGTCAATCGTCATACAGCAGAGGGATGGTAAATTATACACTGGTGTCTCATCGAGGGTGTTTATTTCTTAGACACAGATACACAATGAATGAATCATTCAATCAATGAGTTCAGTTCAACTCTGCTTTGTTTTGTTAGGAGGATATTTTATATATTTACATTGGTTACTGTTATTAAACAATAGCAGGTATTCGATACCTGGTATAAACAATAATATAAACAATGTGTATAGATCTTCATCACGTTTTTAGGATGATGTAAGGTTACTGGAACAGTTGAGACCTTGTTGTCTCAAGTATGATAAATATACAGGATGTTCCTATTGATACATACTACAATTGCAAGCACCAAAGCCAAGGAAACATCTGATGGTGCTGGCTTCAGTAACCATGTGAATTCCACTGGTTACTCCAAAGACAGCACAAAGGTCTCAATTTGGTGATCTGTTGGCATTTGACTAACAGCCTGAATTTTTTTTTTCGGAATAACGTTCTGAACATCCTTCTGTTCGGAATTTTTTTTGGCATTTCATGAGCACGGCTTATCTGTGATGTTGAAATGATTATGGCCTAAAATACAGAGAGCTGCCATATGGTGGCACACTAACTGGCCTCTAGGGCATGAGCGGGTAGCAGCAATGATGCCATCTTCTGCATCTAAAAATATCTGAAACAACAAACATGTTTTAATTTGGAATTGCTACATAATAAGATTATATCTCTTAACTCAACAGAATACACCCCTGTTCTCCATGCTTGCTTGCACTTCTCCCTTAAGCAATAGCGGTTGCACTTCAGGGTCGAAAAGTGTACGACGAACATTTCCACTGGCAGAAGAATTTTCTCCTCTCTGAAGTTGAGAATTGAAATCTTTGAAAAATGATGCTATGTTGGTCATTGAAATCACTCGTTTTTCAGTCATCTGAAACGAACATAACACTTAATAAATGAGCCCGCTAAATGCAAAAATCAGTATGTGACATTTTGTTGATAAAAACCTATTGTGCTTATGTTTATCTTCTCAAAAACCAAAAGAATGTTTCTAATAGTAGTAGCCGATGACTGCAATCGAACAGCCTTGCAATTGTACCTATAGATGGCCTAGCGGATTGGAAAAATAGGTATGAACGATACTCTTGCGGAGTTTTGCACTTGAAAGCTAAATTCACGAAGTTTTGCATTTGAACTTACTCACTTAGACAAATTAATTTTCCCATCAAATTTTCAATCATAACAAAAAATCCATACGTTTTTTCATAATTTATTGCAACATAGAACATAAAATGAAAAAAATTATTTCAACAAAATAAAAAAAAAACATTTTTCCTGAATCCTGACGACTGGTTCTTCTCATAAGTTATTGCAACATAAAACAAAATAAAACAAAATTATACAATCGAAATAAAAAAAAATCTCTTAATCCTGACTACTGGTTCTTCGTCATCACTTATTGTCTCTCTATTTTCTGTTGCCGTAGTATTCCTGTCAATTATCTTGTAAAATTCCAATTCGGGTTGATTTCGCCACTCATTTCCATAATGTTTTTTCATGAGAATATCAATGGAAGACTTATCCCTTTTTAAAGAATTACCTATTCTCATTTGCTTGGGTTTCATGTCTGCTATTCTATAATTTTTTTTTGTTACAGTATGAAGGACCCCTATATCTGATTTATATAGAACTTCACCCTGTATGGTAACATTATTGGTCTGAGATTTGACAAAAATAAATCTTTTGGATTGATTGAACTTAAAATGCCATTGCACCTTTTTAGCTTCAGTTTTCCAGTCGTAAATTTTCCACTGATTACGGCAATTTGTTAATCTCACAACGGTAGAATATTTCCCTATAATATCTTAATACTCCTTTCGATCGATTATTACATTCAGTTTTTTTATTTGTTTTTCTACCAAACCAAAAACACGGTCCGGGGGCAAAAAGGAATGTCCTACTATAGGAAATACTATTTCCATTTTTTTCATATGAGTGGGTGCTCCCCTCACAAGCCAATAGGCCAACATGCACAACCATCCGCGAAGAGCTGAATTTTTCCAATATTTTGTTTGAACTGATGAGAGACCAAAACATGATGGACTGCTGATGCGATAGAATTAGAATTTGTTGAAAATTCTGTTTCTAACCACACGAAAGATCTTGTATCCTCAGGCAATAATTTGCATTTCGAATTTCAACGAACGACTCTGAAGTTATACAGATTTATTTGTTGACAAAAATATGCTGATTGGTCTGGAAGTTTTGGCAATGCCAAATTTTTTTGGCAGTCGAATGCAAAGATTTCCACATCTTCTTCAGAGGTCCTTAAGTAAACCATAAAATGCTTCAGCTTTCAATACATGAATCCTATGGTCAATTATCAATTTTGTTTTTGCTTCTGCAGAAGTTGCCTTAGCAATATTGTCTTTTGCCAGAATAATCCAGTAAATGAAGGTCTGAAATCACTTTTTTGCGGAAAGAGCTGCATTGTGGATATAATGATTGTCACGAAAGTAGGAACTCATGGTCAAAAATGCAGGTTCCCAAATTTTCAGGAACCTGGGAAAATTCGTGAAAATATGGAAAAAATTACGTTTTCTCGAAAACTAGAAGGTTTATCGAAAATTTCAATTTTTTTCTCTACGCTCACGGAGAATTTCTTCTTGCTAGACCGATGAAAATGTCGCATAACCTGTTCATTCAGCTATAATTTCCTTTTTAGGACTTTCGAAATATTCAGGTTTGAGTGCAAAAGGATCCTTTTTCACCCAAGTGCCGATATCTCCGGATTAACTGGTCGCCTAGCGAGCCAAAAGGCTATTTCTTTTTCTATAGAACGTTTTCTACGAAAATCTGTTTGGTTCGATAAAAAAAATTTTTTTTTCACCTGTAACATAATTTTTGAAAAAAAGCACACAAATATCATTTTGCCATTTTTTGGTTAATGGACTGTATCATCTTCAATATTGGGGGAAAGCTCATCAAATCATTATTTGGCCCCCCTGAGAAAAAACTCTGCGGTCGCCCATGATTGAGACCCCGCAAGACGAAGGCGTGGGTTCTTTCATTTTTTCTGGAGTAGGTGCGGAATTTCAGATTGTCCGATATGAAATATTTTTTCAGATTATTGTACGCTTCTCCGGTTTCCACGAAAACGTTGGAGGTTGTCGGTCCATATCTTATATAAAATTTTGATTCATCTCCTATTATTCGTTTTATTGTTTTTACTTTTTCGAAGTAATTTTCGAATACTCCGTGGACTATTGGAGAAATTTTTGTTTTTTTTTGTTGATAGTACTTTCAGGTACCGGGATTTTATTTTCTCTGCTCAGAGCTTCGAATCTATTTCTGATTTTGATTGGTGGTATCGTGGTGTCCATTGGGGCATGTTCGGTGTTTCCTACCGGGTGAGTTTGGGAAGGCTTCGCTTCGTCTTGAACTTTTTTCCGTTCGGCAACAGAATTTGCGTTGATTGGAAAATTTTCGAATCTTTCCTCTTTTAAACCTGGTTTGTTGGGTATTTTAGTCATTTTTATTTACTAGTTGTGTCCCTATCACTTGTATCAATCACTATAAACACCTAGCACAACGCAATGCACTACTATAAATCATTTTCAAACTCACATGCAATAACTTCTCAACGATTATACTTCAGAAATGCTCCTGTGAAGTATGATCTTAGCCTCTCAACCAGCAACGATGAACGAGCATCCTAGAGGCCAGTACTTATAGCATTGTATAAAGAAGGATAGTAATCCGGTCTCTATGTAAATGTATGGTTTTTGTATGGTTTATGTCCCAGTTGGTGGCGCCCTCATGAAAAATGAAATTATTTTTACGAACTAAAGCATGCAACCTGACAACCTGATTGTTTAAGCGCGACCCTTCGGTATTCAGTGGACTGTCAACTAATAGAATGAAATTTTCAAATATGAAAATCAAATCAAGAAAATATAGCACCAAAACGATATATTGGCTCACCTTCTTTCCTCCTGTGTCGAACATACACTTTTGGAAAATCACTCGACCGCGTCTACCAATGAATCTTTTAAATGCAGCGAAAAAACAATCCGTGCTCAAATCTGAAGCCAATTCTAAATGCAGTGCCTTTGTAGTGCAATACACAAAAAGGCAAAGATACGATTTTTGAATTTTGGATGATCTTAATCTACTACTTTTGGTAGAAAACGGAACTCCAAAGTCAATACTCACGCAAGAAAATGGTTTAGCCTGAGATATACGAAAGTTGGGCAAATTTCCCATCAATGGTTGATAAGTTTTGGGATTCGTCCAAAAACATTTGATACATTTCGAAATGACACCTCGAATCGCTCTTCTGGGTGACAGTATCCAATATTGTTGCGTGATCAAATACTGTAAAGTACGGAGACCCGGATGCAAAAAGTGATTATGAAAACTTTCAATTAACAATTTTGTCAATCTATGTTTTCTAGGCAGTACGATTGGGAATTTCTTATCATAAGATAATTTAGAATTCACTATACGTCCACCAACCCTAAGCAAACCAAATTCACACATAAATGGTGCCAATTTACGAAGGGGTTTCGAAAGCGGTAAATTTTTCTTCAAGCGATGTATTTCTTCCGAAAAAACAATACTTTGAACATTTTGAATTATTATATTCAAAGCCATGTTTAATTCCTTAATTGTGAGAAAACCAAAAATTTTAGGTTGATTCCTTCGAATATTATTTGAGAATCTACAAATATAGGCGACAATAGATTTTATTTTATTGAAAGATGAATATTTCTCCAATAAAATTGAAACGATGTCATCTTCAACCAGACAATTGAAAACATGAAAATTTGTTTCAGATTTAATCTCCTCATCACTGAAGATACTGTCAGAAACCTCGTCAGAATAAGAAAATTCAATTTTCAAAAATGTAGGCCCCGCCCACCATAACGAATTGTTCAAAAGTTCAGAGGGCAAACAACCTCTAGAACCTATATCTGCTGGGTTCTCGGAACCACTAATATGGTGCCAGCTACTTGGACTAGTTTTATCTTGAATGGCAGCTACTCTATTAGCGACAAAAGTTTTCCATCGACTTGGTGGAGACTTAATCCAACATAAAGCTACTTTTGAATCCGACCATGCAAATGTTCGAATTATTGTCATATGCGATGAAAATGTAGATATAATATAATCTAACATATTACTCAACAATACAGCGGTGCACAACTCTAATCTAGGCACCGGTATCTGTTTTAAAGGAGCTACCTTCGTCTTTGCAAGAACGAGAACCGACTTGAATTCCAAATCCGAAATCCTCACTCGTAGGTATGCAACTCCTGCATAACCTCGTTCACTTGCATCACAGAATCCATGTAATTCACACGGTTCAAATTTAGAGATATTTAAAAATCTGTGAATTTCAAGCGTTGAAAGAGATAGAAGTTCGGATTTGTATTGATTCCAACGCGAAACGACATTATCTGGTGGAACCTCATCCCAATTTAATCCCAAACTCCATATTATTTGATGAAGGTATTTTGCGAAGAAAGTAATAGGTGCTAGGAACCCTAAGGGATCAAATATTCTAGATAATTCAGATAATATGCTACGCTTAGTGCATTCCCGAGATAAAATATTTACGCTGTAACAAAATACATCTTTTCTAGGATTCCACTTCAAACCTTAGACTTTCACGATCGAATTATCGTCAAAGTCAAGTGAAATTTGTTTCAAATCATCTGGCAAAATTTCCAACAGTTTCGAAGAATTTGAAGCCCATTTCCTCAGCGGAAAACCGGCTTTGCTGAAAATACCTATCAATTGTTGAACAATTATGCGAGCATCCTCTAAAACAGTGTTTTTCAACCTGTGGGTCGCGACCCCCCAGGGGGTCGCGAAGCCTTTGTTGGGGGGTCGCGAATAGTCGAGACGACTAGGTACTTACTTCATTAAAAAACATCATTGAATTCTTAAAAGATAGATATATCAAGAAATGGTTATCAAGGAAAAGAAATACTGGTATGTTCTTCATACAAATAATTTAATAAAGAAAAAACATTTCGACTACTATTCAATGCTTGTTTTTGTTCACTGAGAAGTAATGAGACAATTTATTTTTTCTTCACGTTATATGATAACGTTTTCATTTCAGATATACCTGGTGGTTCAAAAGTCTGGAAACGGTGATTTTATTCCGCAACATGTGGGAAATCGGAATTCTGATACTGGGGTCTTCGGTACCTGATTTCGCCTGAAAGGACCTCATAGGAGATATGAGGCCCAGCTTTGAAATTTCAAAAGCAAACCCTTTTTTTTCATTGTAGATTCGGATAAAGTGGAAAATTTTTCATCCGAATTGGTGAAAACAGAAATTTTTTTTTGTCCATATTTGGACCCCATGTAGCACTTCAAAAATCAAAGTTGGACCTCATCTCGCAGAAGGCCCCATCGGGCTCAAAATTTGATGGGCCCAATCGATTCTCCGCGTAAAATTACTTAGTATTAGTATATAAATTTTCGCATCCTGGTCTGAATGAACTCCTCAGATTTTTAAATAAAAAACGCTGCATAGGTTCCAAATAAGGATGAAAAATTTTTTGTTTCAACTAACCAATTCGGATTAAAAATTTTCCGCTAAATCCGAAGCGGAGAAGGGAATAGATGCATACCGGTTTCGGGGTTGTTACCCTTCATCAGTGCAACATAATTCTCCAACTCGACAACGAACACTGTAAAGTCACGAAACTATAAACCATTCTGGTGAGCACTTCGGAGAATTAAATAACCGAAGCGATACCTAGTGATGGCAGTCCGAACTCCATCCCATGTGGCACTTAAAGCATGGATCCTCGCGTATATTCATTTCTCCCGTCGAGGCTTTTCACATTAACCCGATATCCGGGTCGAAATGCAGGTCGCCTCGGAGAGGTTGAATACGCCCGGATCACGAGTAATATCTCGCCAGTGAAAATAATCAGAAACAGTTTAACGCTTTAAGGATAAGCATACCATACAAAAATGCAAGAAGAAAACGGTCACAATTCGGAAAAATTAATTTCCGAACTGCGATCGTGGACTAGCGGAGATCCATGCTGAAAGTAAACCACAGGAAATAGCGTCGTCGCCGAGAAGAGAATAGATGCATACCGGTTTCGGGGTTGTTACCCCTCATCAGTGCATCTCGGCGACGACGCTATTTCCTGTGGTTTACTTTCAGCATGGATCTCCGCTAGTCCACGATCGCAGTTCGGAAATTAATTTTTCCGAATTGTGACCGTTTTCTTTTTGCATTTTTGTATGGTATGCTTATCCTTAAAGCGTTAAACTGTTTCTGGTTCAGCGCGAAGTTCCATAAGTCTGGTCAGCCTTTTGAAAACCACTTTACCCCTGTATGATAAAACAAATTTCGATTGAGTAAACCCATACTCGTATCTTCACAAATGAAAATGATCTGAAACAGTCGAGTCTCCAACGATTTTTCTCGAATTTGCATACATATTTTCAACATACATGGAAAAAATCAGGATTGGGGGGGTCGCGAAATTTTTTGCGATACTATGGGGGGTCGTGTCATGAAAAAGGTTGAAAAACACTGCTCTAAAGAATTACTTCCACTCAATATGTCATCGATATAAATGTCATTATTTAAAATAGGCACGACCAACGGAAATTTAGAGCCCTCATCAACAGCAAGTTGTTTTACGACTCTGTTTGCTAAAAACGGCGAACATGTTATTCCGAATATAACTGTATTTAAATTATATTCCTTAAGCGATTCATTATTCGCGAAACGCCAGAAAATACGCTGATAATCTCGATACTTTGGCGAAACCAAAATTTGTCGTAACATCTGCTCAATATCAGCAGTAAAAGCGATAGAATTTATCCTGAAGCGAGCTAAAAGACCTATCAAATCAGTCTGTAATTTAGGACCTACATACAACGTATCATTCAAGGAAACTCCCGATGAACATTTTTGGGATGCGTCAAAAACTACTCTCAGTTTAGTTGTTAAGGAATCGGGTTTAATTAGGCAGTGATGTGGTAAATAAAAACATTTAAAAAAATCCATCAATTCCGAAGCAACTGACATATGTCCAGAATTAAGATAATCACGCATAAAATCATCATATTGAAATTTCAGTTTCTCATTCCTATCCAAACGATTTTCTAGGTTGAAAAATCTTTTCAGTGCAATTTCACGAGAATCTTTGAAAGACGGTTCAACATCCGAAATAAAAAGCAAATCTACTACATATCTGCCATCTACTTCTCGAGTTGTAGTTTTTGAAAATATTTCCTCACAGGCCTGGTCACTTTCAGACACAATATTATGTTCAGGCACTTGTTCCAATTCCCAAAACTTTTTCAACGTGTTTTCCAACGAATCTATTTCGGTTGGACAAGAAACTAAAAATGAAGTTAAATAATTGCTATCATTAGAGATAGACCTTTCGCAATCGATGCGCCCAGTCAGGACCCAACCAAATAAAGTATTGACAGCAATAGGCTCTCCAATATTATTTTCTAATTCGTTGGTTTGTTACATCCATGTTTTAATAATACTGTGATCGGTTGCGGGAATGTGGAACAAATTACCTATGTTTGTATCTAAATTTTTATCATTAACTTTGCCGACGTTTCGGAGACACTTTCTCCTTTCTCAAGGCTACAAAGACAACCTTACATTAGAATATTTTCGTTTGTTAACAATGAATATTTGCTCACCTCGTTAATTCTCTAAATTCAGATTATTAGTTCGGAGAAGCATATGTGTTCTTACTTTCTAATTTCGATATCTTATACAATCAGCAGAGTTATTTTGGAATAAGTTAAAATCTTTTTAAGAAATACGACGTCATATGTAATTTGTGGTTATGTGTTTCACTGTTCGTTGACACATTCACATTCTTCTTCTTCTCTTGTGTGTCCACTTCACAATCTAAAAACACTAAACATCACAATCACATCACAAACTTTCAACATAGTAATATCTAAAAACGCCGAATAACGACACATCCAAAGTTAATTGTTGATCACATTTTATGTTTTCCTCTTTTTAGTTTTTATAGGGATCCCATCAGACTGTTGTACGTTGTGTTTAGATTTTGTGTGTCTTCTCTAAAATTCACTGTATTCTCTGTTTTAATGTGTATCATTTCACTTATAATCCTTCTGTTGTAGCGTTGTTCCCTGTCCAATATTGTAACCCCTTCAAAGTTAAATGTATGTTCTTCCATCAGTGTGTGGACAGTAAGGGCAGTGTTTTGTGTACTTTTTGGTTTTCTCGTGTCATATTTGTGTTGTTTGATTCTTTCTTCAAGTAGCTGTCTTGTTTGTCCAACATAACATTTATTGCAGTCGTTGCATGGGATTTTATACACTAGCTCAGATTGTTTGAGGATGGGTGTTTTGTCCTTAAGTTGTGTGAAAAATTTTTTCTTGTTGGTTGTGGTGTTGTAAAAAGCTGCAGTGCCATTATAACTTTCGAATATTTTGTTAATTTTGTAAGAGAGCACTGGATAGAAAACTAGTTTAAAATATACTCTGGTAGTGTTGTCCGGAATTTCACCTTCTATAGTTGAAGAATTTCGTGTGTTTAGTTGGAAGGTTTCATTTTGTCTCCTTTCTGTTTTTCTGTGGATGTTGTTTGAGAGAGTTTTTATGTAGTGTTTGGGGTAACCGTTTTCTTGTAATATTGCCATGGCTTTTTCAAGATTTTTTTGAACGAACTGTTCATCACTTAGGGATATTGCTCTTTTAATCAAGTTCGATGCTACGTTTTTCTTCTGTTGGACACTGTGGTTTGATAAGTAATTGATGCATCTTCCCGAATGAGTGGGTTTTATATACTGATGTGATGTGATATGAGTACTCATCATCAGAGACAAAAACCGACTTAAAACCGACTGGTATATAAAACCCACTCATTCGGGAAGATGCATCAATTACTTATCAAACCACAGTGTCCAACAGAAGAAAAACGTAGCATCGAACTTGATTAAAAGAGCAATATCCCTAAGTGATGAACAGTTCGTTCAAAAAAATCTTGAAAAAGCCATGGCAATATTACAAGAAAACGGTTACCCCAAACACTACATAAAAACTCTCTCAAACAACATCCACAGAAAAACAGAAAGGAGACAAAATGAAACCTTCCAACTAAACACACGAAATTCTTCAACTATAGAAGGTGAAATTCCAGACAACACTACCAGAGTATATTTTAAACTAGTTTTCTATCCAGTGCTCTCTTACAAAATTAACAAAATATTCGAAAGTTATAATGGCACTGCAGCTTTTTACAACACCACAACCAACAAGAAAAAATTTTTCACACAACTTAAGGACAAAACACCCATCCTCAAACAATCTGAGCTAGTGTATAAAATCCCATGCAACGACTGCAATAAATGTTATGTTGGACAAACAAGACAGCTACTTGAAGAAAGAATCAAACAACACAAATATGACACGAGAAAACCAAAAAGTACACAAAACACTGCCCTTACTGTCCACACACTGATGGAAGAACATACATTTAACTTTGAAGGGGTTACAATATTGGACAGGGAACAACGCTACAACAGAAGGATTATAAGTGAAATGATACACATTAAAACAGAGAATACAGTGAATTTTAGAGAAGACACACAAAATCTAAACACAACGTACAACAGTCTGATGGGATCCCTATAAAAACTAAAAAGAGGAAAACATAAAATGTGATCAACAATTAACTTTGGATGTGTCGTTATTCGGCGTTTTTAGATATTACTATGTTGAAAGTTTGTGATGTGATTGTGATGTTTAGTGTTTTTAGATTGTGAAGTGGACACACAAGAGAAGAAGAAGAATGTGAATGTGTCAACGAACAGTGAAACACATAACCACAAATTACATATGACGTCGTATTTCTTAAAAAGATTTTAACTTATTCCAAAATAACTCTGCTGATTGTATAAGATATCGAAATTAGAAAGTAGGAACACATATGCTTCTCCGAACTAATAATCTGAATTTAGAGAATTAACGAGGTGAGCAAATATTCATTGTTAACAAACGAAAATATTCTAATGTAAGGTTGTCTTTGTAGCCTTGAGAAAGGAGAAAGTGTCTCCGAAACGTCGGCAAAGTTAATAATAAAAATTTAGATACAAACATAGGTAATTTGTTCCACATTCCCGCAACCGATCACAGTATTATTTTCTAATTTACCTGGCATTAAAATTTTAGCATAGATATCAGCAGATATGAGCATATCTATCGAACGTGAATTATAAAATTTTAGATCAGCCAATTTTAACGAAGAAATATGAGGCCAACTAATAGTTCCTAACTTGAAATTAGGCATGTCCGAACATATTTTGGGCAAAACAAAGGCGTCTGCCTGTAACTCGCGATTACTATCATAACACGAACTAATTGTACATGTTAAAGAACCTCTAGGGATAACAGGACAGCTTCCTATTCCACGAATGGAACTTGTCAATGGAAAATACCTCAAACCCAACCTATTTAAACATTTTAAAGTTATGAAACTAGCCTGACTACCATTATCTAGTAATGCACGAACTTTCTGTTTATTTCCAAATGCATCTGTAACCGTGATTTCTGCTGTCGAAAGCAAAACAGATGAATTTGACGACTTAGTTGCAGATATCTGGTCAATATGACTAGATGTCTAGAGCGATACTGTCTTACTTCCAGTATCTGCATCAGAAATAATTGATTCATTTTTATGAACAAAAGCATTAATAGAAGAAGAAGAAGTTGAACTGCTCGGTTTATTTTATAACGACCGATCACTCTCCAATCTATCAAAATGAAGAAATGAATGATGTCTACTACTTCCACAATGTCTGCACGATAATTTACTTCGACTATGATTACATTGATGAGAAGATTGCAAACATTTTGAACACAATCGGTGATTTTTAGCTAACAAAAATCTATCATATGCAGAGCGATTTTGAAACATGGAACAATTCAAATTTACGTGATTTGATGAATTGCAAAATACGCACGAATTTCTTTCTGAACCAGTATTAGTTATAAAAGATACCTTCGAATTATTTCTTACTTGTTTGGGAGCTGAAGACTTCATCTGAACTTGATTCCTATTACTTGCAGATTCAACCGCCTCTAAGGCTTTACAATGATTCGACAAGAATTCTATTAGATCAGTATACTGAGGCAATTCCATCTTACAGTATATGTATATGTATATATTTCCATGCATTCTGGGTTTCTGTGAAACCCCTCATAAGCTACTTAAAGCTTGTGCGAGTTAGAATCATGGGTGTGTTCTGTGTAGGCTTTGTTACTGTGTCCCGACGCCACCTTAGGCACAGCACTGTTAATTGTTTACCCAACAGTGAATGGTTCGGCGCGTTCTCCATACCAGAAAATTTCTTCCCTGGCGGAGACAGTGATCTAATTCAAACTTACTTCTTGTTTTATAATCGATTTTATCCAACAAAAGATTAAATAATGGAAAATCTCACGAATTTACTGGAAAATCCAAATTGTCCAAGGCTGATAAATTCTCCGAAAATATATTTAACATTTTCTCAACGAGGCAACATTTTCCTTCTCTAATTTAGGAAAACGAAAAATTCACACGAAACTGCCAAAAGTCGCTTATTATTATAACGCTTAAGTAGACTGCCAAGGGCAATAGGATAATTTTCACCCGTCAAAGTAATGCCCTTAACAATTTCTAAAGCATCATTAGACGTGCTACTCAAAAGGTACTGAAATTTCTCTATATTGCTCAAAGCCATTTTTTCAGATTACCTCCAAAAGTAGGTAAAGTGATCTTAGGCAACCTAACATTATATACCCTAGGTGGTACAGTCTCTTCGGTTTTAGTAGTTAATTTTTCAACTAACTTATAATGAATGGATTTTATGGCGAAATATTTTTTATCAACTCAGACCGAATATCTTCATGTGCTTGCAAAACTTCATCACCATCATTTGCTTTTGCATTCACAATCTTAAAATGGAAACCTTCAAACTGCTTGTAAATGGATTCTAATTTATCCATCAGCATTATCAAATCTGACATTAAAGATGGATCATTGAGCATTTTTTGCTACATCGAGAATTTCCGAAATACGATTGGAGGCCGTCGCTCGACCGGCCAAATTGATTGCTAAAAGCGCAGACGCGTCTGTTGGCATTTTGACTGAATTCTCAAAAGGAAAATTCAATTACAAACAGCTCAAGTCTGGCAACACTGCAAGAATAAAGTCGACAAATTATTCTAGTCTTCACAATAATAAACAGTAAAATGCTTATCGCAAATTCAACATTGTACCAGTGCGTTCGAAGATGAATGTTCGCACACAAGCACACATGTACCAATACCTGATAACGAACTCGGAATTTAATTTCACACGAATTATGAAAATGAATTAATCGAAAATCGAATATACCCAAACTATAATGAAACTAAAAACGAATATTTTCAAAACGAAATTCGGCTACCGAATGGACCAATGTTTAAGCGCGACCCTTCGGTATTCAGTGGACTGTCAACTAATAGAATGAAATTTTCGAATATGAAAATCAAATCAAGAAAAGATAGCACCAAAACGATATATTGGCTCACCTTCTTTCCTCCTGTGTCGAACATACACTTTTGGAAAATCACCGACTGTGAATTCTTGATCAGATTACTAGCGAAAAACGACTCTCTCTCTTGAATTGTGACGGCGTTTTCCTCTGGGCTGCGACTTACACCTACCACTACCTTTCCAAGCTTACTCGGGCGCCAATTGCGATGGGTTTTATAAGGTCGCAATTCCTTACGTCGCTCACAGTTGTCCACCTGGGTAGCTTTTCTACAGTTGGAGACAAGGTTCGATTCAATTTGGGGTGGTAGCGATTGATAAGATATTATTTCTTCCACTGAAGAGGAGCGACTTTGAGCTAAATAAATAAAACGCACTTCGACGCGACACAATATATTGTTAAATACAAATCCTTTAATGGCACACGCAATGGCAGGCGGTACACCCTGTCTACCTGTCAACAAGTTGTCCTGTCCTGTGTGCGCACGCGATCTACTGTCCCCTCCCCCTTGACTCGAGGAGTTCTGTCTAATATCCCCCCCAGACAGGCGCAAAGAAAACCCAGGACTGCGCACGTCGGCGCGCCTGCCAAAATGGAGTTTGAACGAACGTTGCGAAATTCGCTGGCCAGATGACAGCTGTAGTGGGGAAAGATAGGGCAATTTACCCCTGTCCTCAGGATTGAAGAGTCTGTCTGGTGATATTCCGAAAGGGGAAAACAACCAAGCGAAAACCCCCAGGCTGACTCTAACTGAGGGGTGAAAGAGTATCAACTCAATGATACCTCTATCACCAGGGCCTAACCGTAGACTACGCGAAGAAATACTGCGTAGCAGTATCCTGGGTCTAGCGCGTATTGGCGCACCTACCAAAAATGAGTTGGGGAACAGAAGATGCGTATATCTGGCGAGAAGGACACCGGCCCCTTTTCCTCAATATTGAAGAGTCTGTCTGGTGATCCTCCGAAAGGGGGAAACAACCAAGTGAAAACCCCCAGGCTGACTCTAACTGAGGGGTGGAAGAGTATCAACTCAATGATACCTCTACCACCAGGGCCTAAACGCAGCAGTATCCCAGGTCTAGCGCGTATTGGCTCACCTAACAAAAATGAGTTGGAGAACAGAAGATGGGTATATCTGGCGAGAAGGTCCGCGAACCCGGAAATAAGGACACCGGCCCCTTTTCCTCAAGATTGAAGAGTCCGTCTGGTGATCCTCAGAAAGGGGGAAACAACCAAGCGAAAACCCCCAGGCTGACTCTTAACTGAGAGGTGAAAGAGTATCAACTCAATGATAGTTCTATCACCAGGGCCTAAACGTAGACTACGAGATGTAATGTTAAAAAAAATAACGAGAAAGTATAAATTCCGGATATCGCCGCCCTTGTCCAACAGCACAGGAAAACTTGCTGGCCACGTAGACAGGTGAAAAAGATGGGTCTTACCAATCCTGTGGATTCCTGGTCTCAACATAACACTTGAGTCCTATCTCGTTCGTTGGGAATATCGAAATCGCAGTCTGAAGAATTTCACGCTCGAAATATGAGGAATTACAAATGGCACAAAACTCCTCGGAATTAACCACTCGGAAAACTCAACTATCGGAATATTCTAGAACTCTCGGAGCTGAAAACTCGAAAACTCTGCGAACTGGCTATCGTAAAATTAGAAATTCGAAAAACTATCGGAGAACTCGAAGAACCACGAACTTACAGGTTACTGCCGATTCTGCACCAGTACCGAAGAGACTTAGTTACAAAGTTATTGATTACGAAGCTGTCTCTAATGATTTGAATTTCGTGGACTGGGATGAACTACTTAGCAGTGATTGTCCAAACCTCATGTGGGACAAATTTCACGAGCATGTTTCTTTGTGCATTTCTAGACACACTACCTTGAAAACCACCCTGTATAATAAAGGCAAACCCTGGATAGACCACACCTTGCTGAGAATGATCAAACATAAGAAAAATCTTTGGAGGCGTTTCCGCCGTGGTCAAAAACCTGAGGATTTTCTGGCGCACAGAGAATTTTCCAACCAGATTTCTCTCTCCCTTCGGCTAGCTAGAAGACAGTATGAAGAGAAGATCATAACTAGTAACAACAAAAAACTTCTATACAAATACGGTAGAAGAGCTCTAAATTCCAAAGTGGCTATTCCCCATCTACGTCGTCCTGATGGTACTCTCTGCGAGAATAATGAGGAGGTGAGCGAACTCCTCGGGCAATATTTCTCAACAACTTTCACCACGGAACTTTCGAGCAGCGCCCTTCCTTCTGTACTGAGTCCACGACTATCCGATGCATTGCAGCACATAAATCTCGATGTATCTAGCGTGGAGTTATCCATCAAACGTCTCAACACTCAACCTCGCCAGGCTTGGATGGATTAACTTCCTCATTTCTCTGTAATTGTTGCTCTTCAGTGGCTGCACCTTTGAGTAGGATCATGTCGGCGTCCATGCGGAGAGGCATACTACCCAATTCTTGGTTGAGAGCCAGCGTAACCCCTATCAACAAGAAAGGTGACAAGTTAAACCCCGCAAATTACCGTCCTATTAGCCTTGTTCCAGTGGCTTCGAAACTAATGGAGTCAATTATCTGTCGTACTATGACTGACTTCCTACTGAGGCATAACGTGATTCCCAAACAACAACATGGGTTCGTTCCTGGCCGATCAGTCATAACCAACCTTCTGCAGTGTGTGAACGACTGGACCTCATCTGTTGATGGTGGGGGTTGCGTGGACGTGGTGTATCTGGACTTTTCGAAAGCGTTTGATCGTGTCCCGCGACGTAGACTATTGCTGAAACTTGAACAAGCTGGTATCCGTGGCCATCTTCTTAGTTGGATTTCGGCTTTTTTGACTAACCGCTGATTTCGTGTAAGTGTTGGCGACGCTTATTCTTCTGGCTACGCAGTATTGAGTGGTGTACCTCAGGGTTCTGTGCTCGGGCCATTGCTTTTCTTAGTTTATGTTGCTGACATTCCTCTTCTTCTGACGTCTCCGTGCTCCTTTTTCGCAGATGATACTAAGATTTACGCGGACCCAATTACACAGTATCAGCAGCTTCAACAAGATCTTGATAGACTTCTTCAGTGGTGCCATACCTGGTTACTCGGTCTTAATATATCAAAGTGTGTTGTTCTTCACATTGGTCGATCAAATCCAAGATTCCCATACACTATCGGCGGTACAACACTGAGTAGTGTAGACACACACACCGATCTGGGTGTGGTGGTGACCAGTGACTTGAGTTGGTCTGAACATATATCTACCATCTGTAGGAGAGCCAGGCAATCAATTCATTTGTTAAAGGAATCGTTCGCTGGTGTTTCGTTCTTTACCTCCGTAAAACTTTACAAGACCTACGTCCACCCGATTTTGGAGTTCGCCGGTCCTGTTTGGAGTGCCGACCTGGTGCGTGATCGGGAGTTATTAGAGTCCGTTCAAAGATATGCCACACGAATTTCCTTTGGTCGAGTGAGGCCCTCTTATGATCGTCGTCTTGTCATGGCAGATCTTGATCCATTTGAGAATCGGAAAGTTCGTGGAGATCTCATAATAACATTTCGCATATTGAACAACTTCATTTGCAGCGACCTCAGACCCCTTTTCACATTGTCTGACGACGACCGCCTGCGCGGGCATGATTTCAAGTTGAGACAGCAACGGTACAGGACAACAACGAGAAGAAGTTTTCTTCCCAATAGAATTTTCAACACTTGAAACCCCTTGCCGCCCCGTGTTGTGGATGCCTCATCGGTAAACATTTTCAAGAAACGTTATGATGGAACCCGGTAGTGAGATGTGAACCAGAACAGATTTATTCATTTAATTTCATGAAAAAAAAAAATTATCCTCTCTATTCGAATTATATTTGTTGATTATTTGATGTGTACACGACCAATTTAGTTATATTATTTTATTTTGTTATTGAATCTAATAGGACTAGTCCTCGATTCTAAACTGATAATAATAATAATAATAACTGACTGTCCTCCTCAAAACTGCCGAATTTATAAGGTCGGTTGGAGGGGGAATATTTCGAGTCCCGGATATCGTGAAAACAATTGCCGCTCCGCACAAAAAAACACATATGGTGCAGATAACGTCACCGACTACGGCGAACGTAAGTTTTTTCTACATAGGTAGAAACCTGAAATTGACTTATTAGATTTTCACGATATGAAACTCGAAATGATTTTATGTTTGAATGTAAAATTGTTGGAAATTATACAGGATGATTAGAGTAACGAAGTTCACCTCGTCACAATACGAAATTAGAAATCATTTCGTGTTTGAATTTAGAAACAGTTGGAAAATATACAGTATGTTCTTAGTGACGAAGTTCGCTTCGTTACACACCCCCTCCACTTACCGAAAAAAAACGAAATTTTTTTTTTCGCCGCCAGCCACCTCGCCATTTGGCGGACTATTGGCACAGAGTCAATAGCACTCCCGGACGAATCTCCAACGGCCAGGATTGGAGGTTCGTCAGGGGTCGTAGAAGGTCGCACTGGACCCCCACTGATCTTGTACTCGCTCCGCTGGGCCCCCTCTCTTGGCCAGGGTCCTGCCCGGCGTTCGATGACCCCTCGTGCAGGTTCGTTGGGACCGTGGGCTCCTTGGCAGGCGGCTTCGGGCAGGAACACTCCCTAGACATAACTCCCAGGCGACCGCATCTCGAGACGGAACAACCTTGGGTCGTTGGTACAGTCTCTCCTGGCGTGTCCGGTCAGGCCACAACGCCAACAGGCCCTTTCTACCAACTGAATAAAACGACGTTCCGTTTTCTTTTCCCTTCTTTCTGCCTTCCTGCGACACCGCCCCTGGCGCCGTCTCCTTCTCTCCCGTCGCTCTGGCGGAGAAATCCGGGCTCTGGCCCGTTTGCGCATGTGGCCACTCTGTGACGCGATCTCCCGAGCACGGCTGCGTCGCCTCAGGCGTTCCTTGGGTAGCGCCCGAGGCACCTCTTCCGGTCGGTATCTCATGGGTGGCGTAGGTTGGCGGTAGATAGTCGGGGGGGTCTCCCTGACGGCGGCCTCCTGGCTTTCCGCGACCCAGCGCCGGTAGTTCTCCTCCACCAATTCATCGAAGCTGGCGGGCATAGACTCCACCAATCTAGCGTCGATGAGATCCCACTCGGCTCGGGACATCACTATCTGAAACTCCAAACTATATTAATAATATTGCCTCGGGCTCGTCAAAGGCACGCCCACTCTACGGCCTACACTTACGAACTTACGGACGGACGGTCTTAGGCCCGGGGAATCCAAATCCGCCGCGTGTGGCCGTCGGGGAACACGAACCTGGCGTGCAGTCGGACCTTTACCCCCGGCGGTCGGTATCGTAACAACCTTCGCCGGAAACTCGGTGTCCAGCCTTTCGCGGGTTGCCGCCCAAACGCTTCCACGAAGCTTTTCTCCACTCGGTGGGGTCCAAGACCGGACGGCCCGTTCGTAGCGGTCCGCCCGACCACTGTTGAAGGGGGATCCCGTCGCTGGAAGTGGGTCTCCCCCCACTCGGCCGTCGGGCGCTGCGCCGGGTCAACCATCAGCATCGCCTGGATATCTCTGCGCAGCTCCGCCGAGACGTCTCGCAGCTCCTTCCCCTCGTACCTTACTTGCAAGGTAGTGATCCTTTCCTGGAGTCCTTCGGTGAGGAAAGGCAGCTGCCCGGTCGCCAAATACAAGGTCACCAAACCCATGGCCCACACATCCGCGGGCAGTCCAAAAGGCCGCCTTCGGACTACTTCCGGTGTCCAAAAGGGGGGAGTACCAGCCCTGCGCGTGACCTTCATAACCCGCTGGGGAAGGCGACAGGCCAACCCGAAATCCGCCAGGCAAACTCTCGGGCCCCTGATCAAAAAATTATCGGGCTTGATGTCCCGATGGAGGATTCGGCGGTCGTGGCAAGCGGCCAGGCCGGCGAAAGCCTGACCCATGTAACTCCGGCATGTGGACTCGGGCAGTGGTCCTCTCTGTTGCACCAGCTCAAACAGATCGCCCTCCATCAGCTCCATCCCCAAATGTAGCCTACCACTCTCCTCGTATTGGAAGAGGCAGCGCAGTATGTTCGGATGCTCCAGCGCCTGGAGCATCCGTCGCTCCGTCCTAGAAATATCGTCGAGAGGGGTCACCTTCAGGGCGAACCTTGAGTGCCCCTTTGCTACCTCGTATACTCTGCCGAATCCCCCTTCTCCCAAGACGCGGACTTTCCGCAGGTCGTGCGAGCCACGGACCTCGTTTTCTGGGGTTGGCCCTTCTCCAGCGGGGACGGACGGCACCATCGCTACGGGCTCAGACATCTTCCTGCAAACAGACGGGGATACTACGGGTCTGTGTTGGTCGGATTATGGACGCCTTCCACCCTCATCTCGCGGGAACCGGCGGCCGTTGCCGGATGATCGCTCACCTCGCTCTCGCGGAACGGTTTCAAATCCTTAACGTGGATATGACGAAGGTATTTTCCCGATGCATTTTTCAAATCGTAAACTACGGGAGACACTACCTTTACAACCGTATACGGACCGGAATATTTGGGGGCCAACTTAGACGCGAAACCGCCGACGATAACGGATGTTCCCGGCGCAATACCTTGTCTCCGACCCGGCACGACCACTCCCTCCTCCGGAGGTTGTAATAACGGCTTTACTGATTAAAAGCTCGGTCTAACCAAAGTCTGACAAACTCCCGCGTCTCTCATAATCGTTTGAGACGGGTCGCATACAGGTCTACCCCTCGGACAGGTGGTTCTTCGGTCGAATTCTCTGCAACACTTGCTGGCACCATCAAGATGCCAATAGCAGCTAGGCTGGGGCCGCTATCTCCCTGTCATACGCTAGTGATGCTGGATGAGCGGGTCGAACGTGGGTGGGGTACCTGCGCCGGGGTGATGTCTTCCTGTGATCCATCCGTCATGCTGCCGCAGGTTTCCCCCCCAATGCGGGAGGCTCACGCGTCCGGGGTCCTGTGTATATGGCGGAGAAATGGTGGCCTAATAGTAGCCAGGCTTATTCTAGTCTGGCTACTATAGAGCTTTTTTCCTTCCTCTCCAGGCCACAAAAAAAAAGGACGACCCTTCAAGAGATGGCGTGACAGCTGGCAGTCTACATCGCAGTTATTTCTGCAAAACTGAGAATGAGCAAGAGGGTTGAAAGATCGCTAAGAACAGGCCTAAGGCCTAACATAAGTAGAAGGAGAAGAAGTTTAGTGGTGTTTTCTGTCTGCTATGTTGAACGTCGAGGTTTCATTGGTGACTAATTAAATGACAGAAAGAATACAAATATATCCCATCATTAATTCCCAATCCAGTTATCGTTACAGTAAACAGCTTATAAATACATGTATTTCTCCATTCACTGGAAGGGATCAACATTTCTCTGGATTCTGTTGGAGGTACCGCGCTACATCATGCCTTCCAATGTAACGAAAAAAAGGAAGTCTTGAAACTGCTTCAACATGGAGCAAATCTGAACAAACAAACAAGAACAATACAGGAAATGCACCAGTACACGAAGCTGTTTAATCCTAAGGACGCAAACTCCTGGAAGTCCTCATAGAGTATGATGGCAACATCAACGAAATAGGAGCTCGTGGCAAAAGACCAATTCACAGGACAGCTCTCTCGAAATTCAAGGAAGCCTAGCCGTGCTTGAATGCAAGCCTGAGATCTTGAGGATATTGGAAGAGCATTGTGACGTCAACTCAACAAACGAAGAGGGTGCAATCTTCGCCATGTGATGGCAATAAAATCCGCAAATTTCCCTGCTAGTAGGAAAACGCTAACAACGATATTGATTGAAAGCGGGATCAATATAGGCGCCTAAAAGAAGAAATAAGGAAGTACACCTCTACATGTTGCAGTGGGATGGATAGCCAAATGGTTCGTTTCTTGTTGTATAAAAACGCCAATGTGTTCGCATTGAATGCATATCAAGAAACTTTTTATGAAATCGCAGTGTTTAAACAGCGAATGAGTTGAATTGAGTCTATTGCATCTTGGGCTATGCTGAGAGGCATAAAGAAAAAAAAGTTTTTTATTCACACTGTTCCATAGAATTCTCCATATTTCCTCTGATGAAGCTCATATCAAGTAAACTTGATATCTACGGGGAATGAGTGAAACTTCGGTAATCCAGACTTAAAGTTCCTTTCTGAGTACGACTCACTGAGTTTAGACCTGAAGGACGCGGTGCAACTACTCGGAAAAACTGATTCTCGAAAGAGTTACTCCAACATTTCTTCCAGGGACTTCTGATTATATCTAGGTGATAATGGAAAAATTCAAGACTTTGTTCAAATCTGAAAAAGCCGAAAATGTTGCTGTGAGATTATTAAGCAGCGAATGCATTCTTTTCCAATACTATGTAAAGAAAAAATTGGCAATTACATGGACATCGTCGACATCGCGCGATTATCTGAACTCAGTCTCATTTTGAAACCTCAGTGCCCACTCGGTGTGCGTGAAAAAGTTATTGAAGAAAGCAAAAAAAGAAGCTGTGAAACCTTTTAAAATAACATATTATTGAATTGAAATATAAATGATGTTAACATTCTTGAAATGGTACATTCTGTAGGTAAATATCTTAATATGAGTAGTGTGAAACAAACTGAAATGATATTGGCCACTAGCAAAAATGATGCTCTCTCGATAGGATTCATTATTTTGGAATATACAGGGTGGCCATTTGAAAACGAAACAGACGAGATTACAGACGAAATAAATTACCCGTTACTTCGAATAATTGCCAGAAAGAAAAATATATTTTCTCTTCTTCGTAATATTTGAAATCATGAAATCAGAGAACCTAGAAAAATGAGATGCGGGAACGTCAATGCCAATTGAAATCTTAAAAAGTATTAGGGTTGGTTAATAATTGTCTCTACAAAATCCTTCACAACTGATTTGTGTTAAATGTCCTGATATTCATGGACCTGACTTGAAACATTTCTGAAAAATCTCTGTTTATTTAGTAATTTCAAAACCTCCTATATATCCAAATTCATTCTGTGAGCTTTCTCTTTCACTTGGATCAGTGGGAGCACTAGTTTTTCAGGATCTCCAAATGTTATTTTACTTGTATAAAAAGGAGAAAGTACTTCAGAAGTTTATGGCTAGACAAATTTGCTCTGACACCGAATTAATCTTGAAACTTATCGTCCGTTTTCTACAAAATTTTTGAAAATGGCAGACATAGAATTCAGCCTATTTTTACATTTTCCTCATACCGAGCACAATCGACGAAATTTTAAATGATGTGCAATCTGAACTTCACGAAAATCCCATCATTAATTCCTAATCCAGTTATCGTTACAGATAGACAGCTTATAAATACATGTATTTCTTCATTCACTGGAAGGGATCAACATTTCCCTGGTGTTTAAGCGCGACCCTCCGGTATTCAGTGGACTGTCAACTAATAGAATGAAATTTTCAAATATGAAAATCAAATCAAGAAAAGATAGCACCAAAACGATATATTGGCTCACCTTCTTTCCTCCTGTGTCGAATATACACTTTTGGAAAATCACCGACTGTGATTTCTTGATCAGATTTCTAGCGAAAAACGACTCTCTCTCTTCAATCTCAACAACGATCTCTCCTTTTCGACTTCCAGACCTCTTCTTCTGTGTCCGGCGCGACCGACGTTGCCAAATATACCAACTCTGGTGCAAATTAAGGGAAAGGCATAGCTGATAAATACATGTATTTCTTCATTCACTGGAAGGGATCAACATTTCCCTGGTGTTTAAGCGCGACCCTTCGGTATTCAGTGGACTGTCAACTAATAGAATGAAATTTTCAAATATAAAAATCAAATCAAGAAGAGATAGCACCAAAACAATATATTGGCTCACCTTCTTTCCTCCTGTGTCGAACATACACTTTTGGAAAATCACCGACTGTGAATTCTTGATCAGATTTCTAGCGAAAAACGGCTCTCTGTCTCTTGAATCTCAACAACGATCTCTCCTTCTCGACTTCCAGACCTCTTCTTTTGTGTCCGGCGCGACCGACGTTGCCAAATATACCAACTCTGGTGCAAATTAAGGAAAAGGCAAAAAAAAAAAACAAAAAAAACTCTCGATTTCGAACATTGGTCTATTCGTTCCCCAAAAAACCCGAAAACTTGCGAAACCCGAACAATGATGAAGAATTCTTTTTCTGAAATAAACGTAGAAGATACTTTTTACAATGCTCTGAAGCCAGGTAAATTAATAAATTCATACAGTGGCGTATCATAATATGACTATTTTTCATAATCGATGAAGAATTTGTTTCTGAACGGAAGGTACATTATGAGCTGAATATGAGAATAATATTGGTTCAGATTCCGGTCAGAAATAAAATGTTCATAATAATCATTGTCTGATAGGTGTTCAGAAGAATGTGCATACGAAAAAGTAATTTCATCGGCATTCAGTAGACGGAGGGATCCGTTTAAATTTGTCAACAATATGTTTTCATCGTTGTGTAGATGACTAACTGCGTTGGCAGTACACGGAGGTTTCATGAAATTGGTTAACATGCTTATTTTAAAAGAGAATCTAAAAGTCCTAAGTGTCAGATTTCTCTTATATAGTCCAGTAAACAAAGTTCTGAAATCACCTTTTTTCCGAAAAAAGCTACATCAGGCACATCATTATGAGTACACAAAATAAAATAGTTGATATGTGAGCGACAAAAATAAATAATTAAATATGGCCTACTTTTTGTATACGCCTCTGATCAAATTTGACATCATGACATACCCGACATAGCGCCATCTGTAAAAAGTAGCTGAGGGCTATCTATTAACGAATAGCTCTGATACCCAACCGATGAATCCAAATGGTACGATCTAAGACATACTGACAATTACCACCTAAGACATTCTTTTGGAGCCCATGAAGCCCATCGCAGTGGCGTCATCTATTGGTGGGAACCAAGGGGTCAAATTACTATCCTTTTTATTCAATGCTTATAGCCATGCGAGAAATAAAACTCAGTTCTATAAAGGTTTTACCATCTAGGGGGGCGCAGCTGAACCTCCTCTCACCAGAATTCCCCAACCAACATTTAGATCTATCATGGTCCATGATTAGGATGCAAATTTTTTCTCTTATTTTTACTTGTCATGACTTGTACTCAAATAACCTAACCCCTCAATTTCATAATTTATGGAGATTAGTATAAATCCTGTATTTTCTTTGGTTCAGAGATGGTGAGTCATTTTTTTTTTTTAATTTTTCAGTTAGATATTTTCTCAAAATATCCATCATGGTCCATGATTAGGATGCAAATATTTCTTTTATTTTCACTTTTCAGGACTTGAACTCAGATTACCTAATCTCTCAATTTCATAATTTATGGCGTTTAGTATAAATCCTTAATTTTTTAATTTTTCATTTAGAAATTTTCTCGAAATGAATGAATGTTTTATGTTGATATGTTCTTTCGAAAATTGTATAACTCTTCAAATTATAATAATCCCACAAAAAATGAACAAATAAACTTGATTTACCAAAAACCACTAATTTTGACTTATCGACGGTGATCTGACAATACCTGCTAATTGCGCTGGCAACAGTTTTGCAAGAAGAACAAAAAACTGTTTTGATTCAAATGAATGGAACGTAGATTAGCCAAATTTCCTACATAATGTATTAAATATTGATTGGAATATAAAACTATGGAAATTTCTTAAAAAAAGTTTAGATTTGAAAAATAGAGTAGTTAGCAGTAGTTGTTGCATCCTGTGTGAATGATAGCAGATATTGTTAATAGGTTCATAATGGAAATAAAATCAATATTATCAATCTTTTGATACATTTAATGAAAAATTTCAAATTAATGTTAGTTATAAATTAACAATTTTTTTTAGATTTAGTTTTTTTTGATTTTGTAGGTTCCGGTTCGACATCTTCTGAGGGATCGTTTTAGTGTATTACATCTTTCGTTTTGTTCTTAGAGTAAGGAAGCTGGTCGTAAAAGCTGTGGCATTCCACAGTAATCACACTTTTGAGTGATTGCAAGTATTTCCATTTCCTTTCAGTGATGGGTAAACGGGATTTATTAAGCTGGGGGTACTTTGTAATTGGAACCATTACTTTGGGTCTAGATGGTAGATCTTGGTATTCATGCCCAAAATCCAGTTTGTATTTTATTTTACCGTTCGGATTATAATTTAGTGCTTTAATATCTGTGACCATGTGATCCTTTCCTGGTCTTATGTTGGCATAACGATGAGTCTCCGATCGAGAGTAATCCTTAAAAAAATCATAAGTTAATTGAATTACTTCGTAGGGCTCCGGGTTCTTTCTAGCTTTTCTAGATGCCTTAACATAATCACTTGGTAGTTCAATCTCTCTATTTTTGAGCTTTCTCTCTATACAGGCATGCTCTGCATCACACTCCATTTGTGTGTGACCTTTTGTCAAATATTTTTGTGTGACTTCGATGTTGTGTAATATTGCAAAATTAAGAAGAGCGTTAGCGAGAATATTATTTCTGTTTTGAAAGGTACAGCCATCTGAATAAATGATAACAGGAACTTCTCTCATCAAGCAATATTTTTCCAAATAACTGATCACACATGACACAAAGGTTGATGCTGTCAGTCCGCTCTCAACTTCAGTGAACCAGAAGCATGTAGCTTGGTGGCTAGCTATGTTGTAGATGGTGAAATTATGACACGCCAATTTTGTTCGAAAGTAGATTTTCGTTGCATTTAGATTTGGCGCTACTTTAACAGCTTGTAAATCCATGCAGAGCAAAATGCACTCCCCCCTAGATGCTTTATCTTTGGATCGTTCTTCCCTGCTTAGGTTCTTATCTTCAATATGTTGCTGCCATTTACCCTGATCGGCATTTTTCTTCTCGTGTTCAATACAGAGATCACATCTATTTTTCTTCGGGGTGAACAGACTCAAATTTTCTTTGTTAAATATTTCTTTGAAGCATTTTATACCAAGACACTTTTTATTTCTTTGCTCACAAGTTTTTTGGTAACACTCATAAAGCTGATGTAATGTTGCGAACTGCTGCTCCAGATACAACTTGTTTGTATCCTTCCTTACATAAAGTGATGGTTGCTTTGGCAAATCATCGAAAAATGTTTTAATGAAGAGTTTGCCTTCTTTGAAAATATTGTTCCGATAATTCCTTTTCATTCTCTTTTCGTTTTGTTCGCATTTGGCCTCTGTCATACCATGCTCACTATTTTTTACCCATGATTCTACGGTAAAACGACATAGTCCGGTAGTGCTCAGAAAAGTATTGAAGCAACCTTGTACATCTTGTTTTCCATTAGGTAATCTATAAATAAGAGTATGAGATCTTCTACTTGGTTCATCTCCCTTAGTTTTTCTCGATGAATCACAAAGACTAACATGAGTAGCAACAAAAACTTTTCTCTGGTCCCAGGACATTTTCTTCCAGAAGTTTGTGAATATCTCATTTCTCGTGTCTTCACTGATCGAACTGCAGAATCTTTTTTTTGATTGAAGGCACATTTTCGACGAGCAACGAGCTCCGAGTTTTCTAGCTGATCTTGGAGTATTGTTCTCAAATTTTTTGTTCTTATCGCGGGAGAGCCCTAAGTATTCTTGTCCCTTCATTCTGAGTTTTTGATTCTTTGCCCTTTTCCACTCGCTTTTATCTGCAAATTTTTTTCGTTTTCGACCTTCGTTATTATCACCAAATTCTATTAAAGGTTCTGTGGTTTGAACATTATTATCTACTGTACAACCATTGTCGCTGACGACCTCATTATTCATACTAAGAGAAGCACTATTTTCCTCCACGCAGATTGCATCATTATCATCAAACGTTGGTTCAACATTGTTGAGGTCTACATTAACAGCTTCTTGTAAGTTGACATCATTTCCTTCAAACATGGGTATATCTGCTTCAATATCATAGTCATATACATCTTCAATAAAATTCAATGTTTTTCCAGAATTATTATTTGAATCATGACAGGTATTGATATCTATTTCAACATCAGTAGCTAGATATGCAGGGTGTTTCACGAATGATTGTACAGGCTTTCAGGGCAGATGCAGGCCATTTTGGTGATTCTGAATCGGTGTTAGAAATATGTCCTAACAATATTCGTTTAAGAGATACAGGATGTCTTATGTATTTTCACAGAAATTTTCTATAGGCATAACTCTTGAACGCCTGCATGTATCTTCATGCAAATTTCAGGGAATGTGTATGGGCCAATGCCTAATATTCACACATAATGGCTTCCTGATAGCGCAGGCCCGGACTGAGAAAATGATTTTCTTTATTCCACATCCTATAAAACACCCTGTACATCAAATTTTTGAAAAGTAAAATCATCCTCAGATTGTACAATAAATACTCTTTTAAACAAGCCTATTAGGATCAATGGCACACTTCACACATCATATTATGAGCCATTGATTATTTGGAATTTTCAATTCATAGTAAACACGGACCTGTAAATCTCCGAATAATGAATTGATTCATAATTAAATCGATTCAAAGCCTAAGTAACATTACTAAGGTATTGTACTGCATCTTATTCCATCCAATACATGGATTTGGGGGACATACTCATCTTCGAATTATTATGCTTTGAAAATTCTTTCTTCGAATAAATGAAACACGGATGCATGGCAGCAACATCGAATATTCCTAAAAAAAACTAAATTTAATCGAAAACTTGATTTAACAGTGAATATTTAATTGTACTATTATAAAATGTACTTAAGAAAAAAATGTGAAATGGATCTTATGAGCATGTTGTGTTGAACTGAGAAAAATGGACAATAAATAAGAAAAAATTATAACTTGTTTTCGTCTGTTTCGTATAGCTTCACATGCAGCTTGAATACGATTAATCAAATGTTCCCTGTCTGTGATTACTTCGGAGTAAACTTCATTTTTCAAGTGTCCCCAAAGAAAATAATCCATGCATGTAAGATCAGGGGATCTTGCAGGCCAGTCATGAGGTCCCCCTCTACCAAACCAATGTACCGGATAAACTGCATTCAAATGCGATACAATTTCACGGGTGAAATGTGCTGGAGCTCTGTTGGAAGTACATTCCTCTTGGAACATTGCTTCCATCATTCAAGAGCCCTGGCAAAGACTATACTAAAAATTGTAAATATGTCGATCCATTCAGCCGGTGTGGAAGAATATATGGTCCAATTAAGCGATTATTGTAAATTCCACACCAAATATTTACTGAAAAACGATGTTGAGAATTGCGTTTCCTAGTTCCTCAAAGATTTTCTCTGGACCAAATATGTGAATTGCGGAAATTCAAAATGCCATCTTTCGTAAATGTCGCTGCATCAGTAAAAAGCGTTCTGAAGATAGCTCGTTGGTTCCGCAAAATCCATCTGCAAAATCGCATCCTCGGTAGTTCATCGCTTGGCTCCAAGGTTTGGACGGATTGTATATGAAATGGATGCCACTTTTCACGGTGCAGAACTCGCCAGACCTGACAATGTGGCCAACCTAAAACTAAACGGACATCTTTTATTATCTCTTCATGGTTTACCATCGAATTGGCTCTTTCTCGTTTACTTACTGAGGGAAAGTCTCCAGTTTCACGAAGTGACCGATTAACATGTTCGAATGTTTGGTGGTTAGGAATTCGACGATCCGGATATAGCCTTCGATATTCCCTAGCAGCTTCACGACCATTGCACTTACAAAATCCATTAACTATCAACATATCAGTATATTCGGCATTCGTGAATGATGGCATTTCGATAAATCTCGTATTGAAAATTTATGAAAACACAACAATCTACCACTTTTCTATTTCAACAATTACCTGACAATGGTCTGAAACGTCAAAATTTTTATCAGGAGCCCCTTAGATTTTGAAATGGGTTGAATTCAGAATGAACGAATTTCTTCTGTGATCCACATAGCATTGAGAATAAATGATATTTGAAGCTATAGATCGATTCAAGCTGCATGTGACTTCTCACATGGTAAAATAATAATGGTACCAGAAAGAAAGGCTAATGAAAGCTGTCAAAAAGAAATAGGAACTTTTCGAGAACAAATCACGTACGAAAATTGATAGAGGAAGAGGTGTGAAAGAATTTCTTTCCGAGAGTGTAAATAAGATATCTAAATTTATTTCGTTTTGTGTGTGTGTTTGTGTCTGATTTCAGTCAGTTATTAATTTTTTCAAATAATATTTATTTTTTCCCTTTGGTATGTTCGCGCCCCCTAGGGGGGTACACCCCACAGGTTGAGAAACGCTGCCTTAAGTCATGATACTGGGAAATTAAATTCATTCGATATGAATTAACACATTATTCGGAGATTTACTGGTCCGTGTTTACTATAAATTGAAAATTCCAAATATTCAATGGCTCATAATATGATGATGCGAAGTGTGCCATTGATCATGATAGGCTTGTTTGAAAGAGTATTTATTGTAGAATCTGAGGATAATTTTGCTTTTCAGAAATTTGATGTACAGGTTGTTTTATAAGATGTGGAATAAAGAAAATCATTTTCTCAGTCCGGACCTGTGCTATCAGAAAGCCATTATGTATGAACATTTGCAAATGGCCCTTACACATTCCCTGCAATTTTCATGAAGATCCTCGCAGGCGTTCAAGAGTTATGCCAATTGAAAATTTCTGTGAAAATACATAACACATCCTGTATCTCTTAAACGAATATTGTTAGGACATATTTCTAACACTGATTCAGAATCACCAAAATGTCCTGCATCTACCCTGAAAGCCTGTACAATCATTCGTGAAACACCCTGTATAGGTATATTTGCAATATCCAAATTTTCAAAAGGTATATTTTCTTTATTTAATTCATCACTTGAATTGTTGCGTATCTGAGAAACTTCCATACGACGACTGGATTCAGTTCTTGAACTGAATTTTCATTCGACTGAAGGACAATATCAAGAATTCTTCGTGCTCCTGAATTGATCCTGAAAGATCAAAATTCATATTGATGAGAGAGATCATATTTTCTTTTAATGTGAATCATTCATCTAAAAAACAATTATTTTGAAATGATGATTGATTTAAAGATGAATGCAATAACTGCTATCAAACAGAACATTAGTGGACGACTGTGTTAATACCAAATGCAATAGCTGCTATCTACAACATCTCAAAATTATTGCTTTTTAGTTAATAAATGATCAAATATTTACGAAAGCACTTGCATTATGAGTTCCTCTATAGGTTACACACTATATCAATACACTGTTTCGGGTTTTGAGCCAATTATAATTAGAAAATTTCGTGAGTTCTCACAGACAAGACCGTTCAACGCGGGAATGTATTAGAAACTGACGCTTAGCAGGAATTGCCGCTTGTTCGTAAGCGCGTTTCAGATGACAGAAATTGTTATACCACTACAAAATAAACATTTCATTTTTTTACAGATAGCTGTCTCTGCTATATCGTGCGCAACTATTCCATGAAGGGAAGTGAATAAAAATCTCATTTTCGAAGAAAATGTCATATAGCAGGTATTGTCAGATCACCGTCGTTATACTCCTTTCCCAAGCACCCTAGAATTGGTTTCGAATATTTCTATCTAAATGGTCTAAATTTATAGCAATAATTTCATTCTGGCTGGTCTGTTGAAGATAAAATTCTTGAGATTTCATATCATTTCCTAGTTCATGATTTTTCCAATCGATTTTCAATTTCAAGTTTTTCAATAGATTGGCTCCTATTACAGCCAGGTCAATTATACTCATAGAAGTACCACTAACAATTTTGCAAGGTGAATTTTCCAGTTTGATAATATATGGTAATGAGGCAAGATGTTTTTCTGAAATATTGTCTGTTATTTGGGGGCACTTGACGAATTTGACTACTACCGGGTCGTTTCATAGGATATATTTTAGTTCTTATGGACATAGGCTCTGGTTTTAGTCGGTTTAATTGTTGATATGGGATTGGTTTGAAGACATGGCGCGGTTTTCCGAAAACCTGATTGTTAGTCGCAGATTTAGGTTCCGGTACTTTGTTAAATCAATGGTATTCCTCTTAATATTCTGAATTGATCGTTCGTTTGCTATAACGGTGGGATTAAATATGGTTGTCTTTGGAATAGTCGGTAAATAGAGCTGTTGTCGTTTTATTTCTCAATTCTCTAATGAATTACATGTATCGTCAAAAGATTTTGGTTTTAAATCTAATAAGTTTTCATCCACGTTATTGTATGAAACGGTGTTTCCAATTTTGTCCGATAGATTTCTATAAACATAAATTTCAAGAGCAGAGGGTCCTTGTATGATAATCATATTGTAATTCAATTGCCTTTACCTCTTTCAATGAAATCTGATAATGACTCTCTTATAGTTTTCTCTTCATTTATTCGTATTCGATTTGTATAACGTCAAATTTTATTTTGAATCCGAATTTACTATTAAAAATATTTTTTTTTGCACGATAGAACGAATTTTATTAGTTACCGCGTTTGTTGCTAGATCGGTAGATCATTTTTACTGGTTTCTAAGGTAAACAGAACGGTAAGTGAATCACTTACTGTTATAACTCTTGATTTTGCAAGAGAGATTTAATATGAAAAATAACTAGGTATTTCGACAGCACTTTAATTCTCCCAATTCAAATTGTACAATGAATGAATATACCAACTGAAAAATGCTCTCACATGTTCTATCTACATATTATGTACAAAAAACGAGCGCGTTCTCGCAACGCGAAGAACGGAGAATCATAAACAGGTGTTCCTCAAATATACACACTGTAACACCTCTTCCCCGAATTTATGAAACATGAAAAAAAAATTGAAATATTTAATTACTAAGTAATATTCCTGATCTACTACAAATATTGTCTCTCATACTAACGCAATATCACAAAAAAAAATTAATATGTGTTTACCATAATAATTATGGGTATCCAAACCTATCAGGTATTTTTCTAATACGTTTTGGTCTGATGTTACTAGAAGTCGATTCTTGGGATACTGTATTTGAAATTGTTTCTTCACCCATATTAGAAACTGGCAAGGAAAATTTGTGGTACCTTTTTATTTGATCTAAATGACGTTTTGAACCTTTACATTATACACAAATCTGAAGTGGTGATCCAAAAATGTTTTATTCAAAATCGGTTGGTGGTGTAAGGATCAAATAAGCAGGAGAATGATACTCTGTCAGTTCGCCGACATTTCGGAAATATATTTTTCCATCTTCAGGGCTCTACAAAGGTTATGAAAAGATAAAATTTGAACATGAAATAAAGCATGTATACAAAAAGGAGCAAAGAATGAGCTACATTATAATTTGTTGACTAGAAAAGTATCACAGGAAGAAGATGATATGGTATAATCTATATAATAATTCGAACATATAAGAAACCTGTATACTTAATTAAAAAGGTTCTTCTCTTTCTCTCTTTTATAAAATTACATAATGTAATGAGATATATATTATTTACAAATACACATGAGTACTCACAGACAAGACAAACGTATCCTCCGAAAATCACTCCATGAAATTTCAAAAACCATTCCCTAATATCCAATGTTATAATCATATAGAAATGATTAAAAAGCGGGGACAATAACAGTGCGACCGATATGACGATACGCCGACAGATGGAGGTGAAATCAAAGAAACAGCCGAGATAGAACGAAACAAGGTAAAAAACATTGGCGTACCCATGCGTGTGATGTGCCGAGAAATCAAGAGTGAAATTGAGTGGATTTAAAAATAAAAATAAAACAAAAACAAAAATCGATCATTTCATCTTCCACTTCTTGTTCGTTGGTTCATTTTTAAGGGAGTAATAAAATCTGCTGAGTTGTTGAATATCAGATCTAGAGTTCACTGAGTCATGGACAGCTATTTGTAGCATTTCAAAAATCAATCGATTACTCAGGTATGGTTGCCTATTTAGTATTTGGACGTCTTTAAACTTAAAGGTATGGCCCGTGTTCACAAAATGCTCAGCCAAGGCTGTTTTAGGGTTGGAAATCGGCAAACGAACAGATCTAATGTGTTCTTGGATTCTAGATTTCAGGTATCGACCCGTCTGTCCTATATACACCTGAGAACAGTTCGAACAATTGATCTTGTAAACCACGTTGGAGTTCAGTAAGGTTGGTGTCGGGTTTTTAACAATGGTGAAGAAGTGTTTACCTAGGGTGTTTGAACTCTTGAAGGACACCCTAACGTCCTCTTTTTGAAGAATCTTTGAGAGTCTTTCTGAGAGACCTTTAATGTATATGAGCTTGTGGTAACTTAAAGCCGTATTTGGAGGTTCCTCAGATGAAATGTTCTGGGGTGTGGGGGAAAGTTTGGGGGACTCCCCTAAAATCTTGTCAACGAGAGACGCTGGATAGCTGTTGCCGAGTAGGATATGTCTGATCTTTTTAAGGTTTTTTTCATGAAATCTGCAATCAGACAGGTTTAAAGCTCTGAACTTTAGATTTCGTATGATATTAACTTTGTGTATCATGGCATGATGGGAGTGAAAACCTATATACCTACCAGAGAAAGTAGGTTTATGGTACCAATCAACATATAAAACATTTTCATTCGTACGTTCAACTCTCATGTCAAGAAAATTTATAGCACTATTTGATTCTAACTCTAAAGTGAATTGTAATTTAGGGTGAAAAGAGTTGAACGTGTCCAAAACAAGTTGTTCAGTGTAAACAGGTATAGCAATGAAAATGTCATCAACGTAGCGTTTAAATATGGGCACACAGAAAGGCAACCGGGAAAGACAAGAATTCTGCAGTTTCACCATTACAATGTCACAGCAAATCTCTGAAACACAATTTCCCATCCCAAAACCAAAAATCTGATGAAAAAATTGTCCGCCGAAACAGAAATAACTGCTAGTCATTAAAAAGTTGTAAACGGACTTGAAAGTATTAAAATCCAAATTAAAATCGGGTGAAGGGTCGTAAATTACATTCCAACTTTCTTCAATGATCTGTAGTGCTAAATCTGTAGGCGTGTTGGTATAAAGAGAAACGACGTCAAGTGATACCAAAATATAGTCAGGTGGTAGTTTGGTTCCATTAATCGAATTGAAAAAGTCAAAGGAGTTCCGGACATAATGTCATTATTACAGGTTAATTAACCTGTAATAATGGCATTTTCCCCAAGATGTATTTTCTTCCCAAGATACACAGGGCTGGCATACCTTTGCGACCAGTTTTGAGTTTTGTAGGTTCCCCTATTTATGAGTTGTCAAAATTTGTCGCCGATCTATTAAAGCCAATATTCGTTAAGGATGAACATTATGTCCGGAACTCCTTTGACTTTTTCAATTCGATTAATGGAACCAAACTACCACCTGACTATATTTTGGTATCACTTGACGTAAAAAATCTATATCTTGACTCGTGTTGTCAGATAAGCACTTCTTCAACCCATTTTTTATTATTTTCACTCCCGCTTCCGCCTCGCCATTTGATTGAGGATGGTTAGCAGAGCCCGTTAAATGTTCAATATTATTCGCTTTCAGAAATGTTTGAAATTCATGAGATACGAACTGCGTTCTCTGATCTGACACTATCATTTTAGGAAGTCCGAATCTTTTAAAAATCTCTCTTCAAACTCTAATAGTTGCTTGAGAAGTTATTTTATGCATAGGATAAGCCTCTAGCCATTTGGAATGAGCATCCACAACTAATAAAAAATATACATTTCGGAAAGGTCCGCAAAAGTCAATGTGCAATCTTGACCACGGTATTTTCGGCCATGGCCACGTAGACAATTCGGACTTTGATGGACTAGCACTCAACAAACTACAATTATCACAATTTTGTGTGATTTTTTCTATATCCTGATCCATTTTTGGCCACCAGAAATACGATCTTGCAATTCTTTTCATTTTTGAAGTTCCAAGATGTGTTGCGTGTAAATTTCGAAGACATTTGCATCCAAGTTTGTACGGTATGAAAATCCTATTATTCCAAAAAATACAGTCGGAAATTACTGATAATTCAAATCGTTTTCTAACAAATGGTCCGAATTTATCCAAACTATAGCAATAGGAAGGCCAAGTTTTATTTTGAACGAAGTAAATTATTTTTTTCAGGAACCTATCATTTTTCGTCGCATCTTGAACATCTTTAAACGCTACCGAATATTCCTTGGCTTCATCGATAAAATTAACATAGTTGAACTCTGAATCTATGTCAATCATATGTTCATTATCACCTTGTAAAGGTAGTCGGGATAAACCGTCTGCTCGATTATTTTCGGATTATTCGATTATTCGGATATTTCGGATGTTTCGGATTATTTTCATTCTGGTCTGAACCATGCGTTTCATGAAAGATCCCCCTTATATCGGGAATTCAAATTTATAATTGTCTGCCAAGATTCTTGGTCGTGATGCGGACAACTGAGTTCAGGCGTAAGTTGAGATCCATTCTTGTGGTAGGAACCTATTACAGTGTGGATGAATTTGTCTCAGCAATGAGGGTTCTATGAATTGTCTGTTTATGTGTACGTTATTCGTTTTATTTCTTATTGTTATATATTTAAGCTTTCTCTAATTTGTGTTACTTTTTATATTTTTCTGACTTCACCGTATAGCCTGTGTAATAAATGATTATTATTATTATTATTATGATTTAACGAATTTTATCGTGTAATTATAATTTGACAAAATCACCGCCCACCGATGTAAGCGGTTTGCGGAAAACTGGGGAATAGCTTTATTAGGCGAGAAGATGGTAGTTAGAGGTCGATGATCTGTTTCTAAAATAAAATGATTACCATATAAATAATCATTGAATTTACTCAATCCAAATATGATTGAAAGACCTTCTTTTTCTATTTGCGAGTACATTCTCTCGCTCGAATTCAAAATCCTAGAAGCAAAAGCTATTGCTTTTTCATTACCGTCCGGATATACATGAGAAATAACTGCTCCAATTCCATACTGAGAGGCGTCAGTAATCAGTTTGATAGGTAAATCGGGTTGAAATGGCACTAAAACATCATCCGACGTCAACTTGGATTTCACAAAATCAAATGCAAGTTGGCATTTTTCTGTCCAGCGCCACTCAACCGATTTCTTTAGTAAGTTGTAGAGAGGACCCAAATGTGTGGCCAAATCTCGAATGAACTTACCATAATAATTTATTAGTCCCAAAAATGGTTTCAATTGTGTGATATTATTCGGAATAGGAGCTGACCGTATTGCTTCGATTTTTGAATCCGTGGGATGTAAACCCTGAGCATCAATTTTGACACCTATATATTCTACTGACTCTTCGAAGAATTTACACTTTTCAACCGAAATTCTCAAACCTGCATCTTGCAATCTGGCTAGAACTTGATTCAATCTATTTAAGTGAATTTCCTCGGTCTCCCCGGTGGTCAAAATATCGTCAAGAAAAATTGCAACGCCTGGTATACCAGATAATAAACTTTCCATAGTTCGTTGAAAAAGGGATGGAGCGCTTTTGATTCCAAATGGTAATCGATTATATTGAAATAACCCAAGATGAGTGTTGATAGTTACTAATGGAATAGAATCCTCATCTAACATGATTTGTTGATATGCATAACTCAAATCAAGTTTAGAAAACCTTTTACCGCCACCTAATTTACAAAATAATTCCTCTGGTTTCGGTAGGGGATACGTATCATTTTCCAAAACAGGATTTACCGTTATTTTGAAATCTCCACATAATCTGACCGTATTATTTTTCTTCAAAATCGGAACTACAGGTGTAGCCCACTCTGAATATTGAACCGGTGTAATAATGTCTAAATCAACAAGACGTTTCAACTCGTTTTCTACTTTAAATTTCAATTCGTATGGAACAGATCTAGCTTTAAAAAATATGGGGGTGATATTTTCATTCTTTAATTTTAATTTAATTTTACCCTTATTGAAGGTACCAATGCCCGGTTCGAATAATTTATCAAATTTAGACTTCAGTCGCTCTATCAGACCAAAACTTTCACAATATTTTACAGGAGAAAGAACAAATTTGAAAATACGGAGAAAATCTCTCCCTAATGATGGAGGGCCTCCATTCTTAATAATGTATAATTTGTTCTCGGAGTAATTGTTTCAGTATTAATTTGGTGTACATTGACTTTAATAAATCCAATAGATTGGAAACACTCTCCCACATAGGAGGAAAATGTTTGGTTAGTCTCAAAAAGCTCATAACGGGAAAAATTATTTTTATGAAAAATTTCTGAAATAACTGAAACACTTGCCCCAATATCGAAATGAAAATATTTTCATTTTCTATTTTCAATTTCAAGGTAATAGGCTTATCACAATTGTTTTCAGAAATATTAAATAAAAAAAAATCAGACTCTAGAAAATTATGCTCTTTCTTATTTTTTGAATCATATACCTGTTTATTTTCACGACACATCGTTGCTAGATGTCCTTTTCTATGACACTTATGACAGCTGTAACCCTTGAATTTACAGTCTCGCGTCAAGTGATTTCTTCTACCACAAACTGCGAAGGCTGCTGTGTTCTTTTTAGAAAATGACTGAGATGGAGATCTTGGCTGCGTCGATCCTTTTCTATCTTGTGACGTGTTGCTCTGACGCACCTGGTGATTGCGCACATACTGCAAAGGTTCGGTTTTTACTGCTGAACGTTGAAAATCTCTTTTCAAAATGGCTGCCACCTTATTACTGGCAATTCTTATGGCGTCTTCCAAACTTATATTACCTTCTTCCTCGAAAAGTCTGTCCCTAATTTGTCCTTTCAGTAACCCCATAATGAAACGGTCACGTAGACAAATATTTAATTCTTCTTTAAATTTGCAATTAGCTGCTAGGCTTCTCACTCGAACAGCCCATTCTTTTATAGGTTCTTCTGGGTGTTGTATCGCACTATAGAACTAACTTCTCGCCGAGAAAATTGATTGTTGGTGCCCAAAATGCGTGTTGAATAATTCTAACAATTCATTATAGGACTTGGATTCTGAAGCTGCGGGCATACATAGGCTAAATATGAGCCTGTACGAATGGTCCGACAGCAGATTTAGGAATATAGCTCGTTTCCTGGCACCATCCGTGATTTTGTTCGCCTCGAAGAAATTTAATAACCTGGGCTTGAATATTGTCCAGTCATTGTTCACGACATCAAATTCTCTGAGATGTCCGATCGTTGCAGGTATTTCTTCAGACATTTTTGTCAACTTGATTTTTAATCACAATGTTGAAACACTTAAAAACCTCGTCGCCACTGTTATAACTCTTGATTTTGCAAGAGAGATTCAAATATGAGAAAATACTAGATATTTCGACGGCACTTTATTACTCCCAATTCAAATGATGCAATGAATGAATATACCAACTGAAAATGCTCTCACATGTTCTTATCTACATATTATGTACAAAAAACGATCGCGTCCTCGCAACGCGAAGAACGGAGAATCATAAACAGGTGTTCCACAAATATACACTGTAACAATCAGTACCTAAAGAGTCCAGTACACATTGGGCCATGCTGGCCCACTGCTGGCCATCATCAATGTGTACAGGGGTACTTGGCGTAGGATGGCCCATGCTGGCTTATGATGGCCAGCGATTTGTGAGTGGTGGCGCGCAATGGTCATGCTGTCTACCAGCCATCGCCAGTGTGTACAGGGGTACATGGCGTATGTTGGCCAGTGGAACATGGCTAGTGGCTCGCAATGGCTAGGTTGTCGGTTTTTGCGATACACATCAAAGGAATCGTGGCGTAGCCTGGCCTGTGGTGTTCCCACACTGGGATGCTGGCCCAATTCTCAGTTCGTAAACCACCGCTAGCGGGGTAGGTGTACCTTGCTTGCGGAATTCACGTTTGTTTATTATCATTTTAATCGTTGAGTGAATTGATTGGAATATCTCTAGAAATAATGAAGAAACTCTCAAGTTTCAATTTATACTAATCCGAGGCTATTTAGGACCGAAAAATGAAAGAGAAAAAAGCATAATTAATTTCCAAAGACCTAGTTGACATTCATAATTCTATAGTACTAATTTGGACAGTAGAGAGCGGGCAAAAGTCGTTGGCTACTGAGGGGATCTCGAGTAGCTAGAAGAAAATGGATGACACACTTTTCTCGACAAATCCAAATTCAAAAACAGAACCGTCTTATCATATCTAGATTTTGAGTTATCAACAAATTATATTTCATAAAGACAAAATTTGTACATTTGTACTGGGTGGGCAAAATTCGTTCTTCTGAGGGTATCTCGAAAACTATAACTGCAAGAAAAAACTGATCAATCTCTAGCTCTTTTTTTCCCGAATAATGGAAATCTGTCAACAGAAACAGCCCCCCATTTCTAAATTTTGATTTGTACTAAAATTCAATGAATTCCATTTTCAATAATCCGTAATAATTAAGCAGTAATTATTACTCGCATGACTTAACTCGTAATTGAAAATTATGTTACATTCTACAAGCACTTTTCAGGAGTAATTTGAATATTATATATTTGAATTTTTGTATCCAGCCAATATCAAGATATAAAATATAGATTCCTGATTTTTTGAATGTGGATCATAATTGAAAGTTCTTTCATCTATATATTCGATGCTTCGATAAATCTATCATATGAAACTGTTGATCTGAATATTTCATGAGAAGAAAAAATTCAACTTTTTTCTGTATACAATTTACCTTCTGATTAATAAGTGGGTAGGCGTTACCATAGGGGCCGTTAAATATGGTTTTATTATTTATTTATTTGCTGTTCTGCCTTCTTCTATTTTCAGGATGGAGTTTTTGTTTGGAAATCCTTCCTCCGAAGAGCCGTTCCGATAATCGTGATGTCCTTCAATATAAAACATTCAGATACAACAATTTTATTTTACTTTTTTACGGAGAGTCAGGTTTTTTCGGCTGAGGTTTTTGTCCCTGGCTCTATAGTATCGTATGATAATAGTGATGATAGTATCGTATGATTCTATAATATCATACGAAGAATGTTACCCCGAGGAACGGTACCCCGTTCTTTTTTTACCTCAGCTCAGGTATTTTTTGTTTCAACAATTATTGTATTATTTTAGGTCTCTAATTCATACTCGACAGATGAAATCAGATTTTGTCACTGAGAAGAGGGATAGACCAGTTGGACCTCATTTGGCCTCGTTAGTATCCCATATCTCTCAGAAAAGAATTATTCATAAGATCTCCCAGCCTTAAATTTACTACAGAAAGTCTTTCGTCTTTCGAGATAACATCTAGTAGCGTCCAAAGTGAGTTATATCTTTCCAGTTCTCAAGCTGAGAAGAACTGCTTATATACTCTCTGAAATATCAGCAATGAACCTGAATCAGGGCTCTCATACAAGTTTGTCCGAGTGATGGAGACTCAAAATTTTTTGCGAGAGCACCTATGTATAGGATTTTTTGTAATTTTGAATAATTCAGACCATTGATTATAATGAACAAATGAGCATTACTCCTCGAGAACAACGGAAAATATATTAGCCACACATGAATTAAATCGGCAGTAGGCGATTCTCATCTCAGGATATTGAGTTCAAGAATAATTTGAATGCATATTGAAGGTGGCACCTACTAACTTATTATTTAAAAGTGAAATGAAAAGGAGGTATATCATATTCGAATTACTCCTGATAAAGTGCTTGTGAAATGTAACAAGCGTTTTCAACTAAGAGGGGAAACAAACGATTGAAAATGACGTCTACTCTATTTTTGTTCATAACTCAAATCCATAAATGAGAGTTTGACAAAAACCGGTCCTTCTCAGGACCAACACCCTGAAGACGGTAGGCGAATGCGTGCCGAAACGTCGGTAAAAAACCAACCTCATAGATAATGGAAACAGCCCAAATAACATTTCAACAAATACACCATTATCAAGAATATCTCGTTCACAACATAGATGAGAGGGTGATTCTGTTCAGAGATTTCGTTTATACTGGAAAAAAGCTCGAGAATGAGTAATCAGTTTTCTTCTGTCTGCTAAGGTTCTCAGCCTCAGTAGACAACGAATTTTTCCCACCCATTACAAATTTTTTTTTCTGAAATATAATATATGCTCTTTACGGATTACAATTCACTATTCGGAATCAGTACTGAGTTCTTGTGAATTCGGACTTCCTAAACTGAATTTGAATTAGGTTTTTTTTCCTGATTGTGAAGTAACTATTCACGAATCCCATTTCTCTTCCCTAAATACAGTATTGCAGAAGTATCAGGTCATTCTGATGAGCTTGTGTAATAATTCAAGGGAATGTTTCCCGAAATGTCTATGGATACTATCGCCCCTGCGATAGTATCCATAGACATTTCGAAAGATCCCTATCTTTCGCTTTCTACAATGCAATAAATTGGAAGTAATTGCACAAGTGCATCAATATTACCTATAATTTTTCATGACAGCGTGTTGTCTGAAAACTGCAGGAGTTCATTTGCTACTGAATGCAGTTTTTCAAAAACAACTCGCTGAAATGCAGAATTATCAGTCTCTTGGATCTTTGTTTGTTTTGAGCTAGTAATATATTACTTTTACTCTATTGTCTTTAAGTGATTCTGTCTTTTAGTGGGGTTTGGTGGTGACTCCATGTGTCACCTATTGGTACACAGTGCGTTTCACTGGTTCATGGCTAATTTTGGACGTTTGATGATGGAGGGTTCTTCACTGGAGTAGTTAAGGGCAGCGATTACGGTTGGATTGGTGTGTCCTAGGTATTTTTCCAGAACTTTTTTGTTCCTGAGTCGGACTTGGTCGGAAATCTTGCTGAGCTTTAGGTCGGTGCGTATATTCCTGTTTCTGACATACCAAGGTGCATCTGTTATTTGTCTGATTATTTTGTTTTGAGCTACTTCAAGAATGTTCATGTTCGTTTTTGCTGCTTGTCCCCAGACGGTAGAGGCATAGAGAATCATAGGCAAGATGATCGATTTGTATAATCTCAGTTTGTTGCTGAGATTTAATTTGCTTTTCCTTGAGAGAAATGGATAAAGGGTGATGTTTCTCAGGGAGATTTTCTTCTTGAGTTCTTCTATGTGGGGTTTCCAAGTCAGTTTTTTGTCGAACACAACACCAAGATATTTGACGCTGTTCTTCCATGAGACTGGTTCTCCATCTATTATGATTTCTTCAGATGGGGTGGTGTTTTTTCTGGAGAAGATTATGGCCTGGCTTTTCGAAGGGTTGACTTTAATCTTCCATTTTGTCATCCAGTCCAGAATGGTGTCAGTTGCCGTTTGGAGGTACCTTCTTGCAAGGTTTGCATTTCTGGAGTAGGCTAGAATGGCAGTTTCATCAGCGTATGTGAATATCTTGGTGTCTTCATTCAGCACAGTTGGTATGTCAGAAGTATAGATGTTATACAGTGTAGGTGATAGAACTCCGCCTTGAGCTACACCTCCTGTTATTTTAGTGATCCTTGATGTGGTTGAGCCGACTTTCACTTGGAAAGTTCTGTTTCGCAGATAGCTAGCGATGATCTTGATCATGGAGAGGCTTATTCCTGCTTCATCCATCTTGAGTATTAGCCCTTGATGCCACATCTTATCGAAGGCTTTCGATATGTCCAGAAAGAGTGTCGCATTGAAATGTTTTCTGTTGCAGTTGTGAATAATGTTCTCCGTCAGTCTCAGTGTTTGAAGTTCGGTCGAGTGTTCTGACTTGAAGCCAAACTGTTCCAACGGAATGACGTCTTTTTCGTCACATTCCTCCTTCAGTCTCTTTAGAATAATTCGTTCGGTGAGTTTCGCCAACGTGCAAAGAAGACTGATGGGTCGGTGATTTTGTGTCAAAATTGGATTTTCTCCTGCTTTGGGAATCATTATCACAACGGCATTCTTCCAGGATTTGGGGAAATATTCAAGATGGAGGACGCTGTTGATCAAGTTCGTCAGGAATCTCAAGTACTCGAATGGTATATTTCTGAGGTGCGAGTTTGTAATTCCATCCTCTCCTGGAGCACTTTTTTTTTTCAAGAACTTCAATTCAGCTTGTATTTCTTCTGAGTTGATGGGTCTTAGTTTTTCATTGACGCCTTCATTTCTAAGAAGTATCTTTCGAGCTTCTTTTTCAACTCTTTCCTCGAAGATGATATCATCCCCTGGGGATCTATGTGGGCTGAATTGAAGTTCGAGTCTTTCTGCGAAAACCTCGGCTTTATCTGTATCCGTGTGCACTACACCTTGTGGGCCGTGTAGGGGAGGGTTCCTATTGTGTCTGGTTCTCATTATTTTGTTTAGTTTCCAGAGAGGTGTGTAGTTTAAGCTGGAGTCATCGCATTCTTCATTTATTTCTTCAAGGAGGTGTTGCCATTTTTCATTTCTGAAATTGATTATTTCTTTTTTAACTTTTGCCGTGAGTCTATTTGCTTCTGCTTTGTCCTGTGGGTTCAGAGTCCTCCTTGCTGTCCTTAGAGCTCGGTTTTTACAACGAATTAAATTTTTCAATTCTGCTGACAGTGCATTTCTATCTGGGGCTTGGTTTTCTGTCGTTTGAGTAGCTTCGGAGATGGCCCTCTTTATTTCATCCGTAATTCGATGCAACTCTTCATCGATTTCCGCTGTGGTTTGCAGATCTGGAGGAATAATAATAATAATAATAATAGTTTATTTCCCAAATTATCACAAAATAGTGACAAAGTTACGAAAATAGTCAAAATCACACATCAATTAAATTCTAGCCTAAAGAAGAAACAACAACTATCTTTTATAAAATTCAAAATATTCATTCATATTATAAGGCTCACAATTTAGTATCAACTTATGTATTTGGTTTTTAAATTCTCTGTGTACTCTTATTAATTGTATAGTTCTAGGTAAAGCATTAAATAATTTTAAAGCAGCATACTCTGGGTGTTTTTCAGTTAAGGATAGTGAATGTTTGGGATAGAAATATGGTTCTAGGCGTCTGGAGTTATTATTATTATTATTATTATTACATAACAGAAGAGTTGGGGTTCTCACCCATAAACTCAAAAATTACAAAATGAAATAAAACAATTGAATTCAATGGCCACAAGAAAAAAAGGAAAAAAAAAACTAAATAATGAGATAAACACCAGTCACAGTCACTTCAAAACAAAAAGAATCAAAAAAAAAGAATCAACTCTGGTCCCTTGTAAACTGGTCGAGTCTATTCTTGAAAGAATTCACCGTGAGAGCGCCAACAACACTATGGGGTAATCTGTTCCATACCTCAAAAACCCGATTGGGGAGGAACGTTTGGCGCTGCGTGGTCCTGAAATTCTCCTTCGCTAGTTTGAAGGCATGGCCACGCAGTTGTGTGCTGCTTCTCATGTAGAGGTGATCTAGGTTCACACCAAAGAATCCATTTAAGGCACGATAGGTAACAATAAGATCCCCTCTATTACGTCGATCCTCGAAGGTTTGTAGATTCATCAATCTCAAACGATCGTGGTAGTCAGGCCTTATCCTCCCAAAAGGAATTCTGGTATTCCAGCGCTGCACGGATTCGAGGAGAAGTTGGTCGCTCCTGAGAGAAGGGCACCACACCGGTCCAGCATATCCCATCAAGGGGCGCACATAGCTGCAATAGAGCATCCGAGAAGTTTCCAAACTACAACCTCTAAGTTGTTTGTATTTCTGAAAGAACTATAAAGTTGTTCGTTTTTATGGAAAAATAATAGTAGTCTGAATGTATACAGACCATAGATAGTCATTATATTATTTTTCTTGAATATACCTCTGCAGGATTCTCTACTAGAAAGGCCAAACATATTCCTCATTATTCTTTTCTGAATTATGAAAATTGAACTCAAATTTGCGCTTCCCCAACAAATGATCCCATACGACATTATTGATTGTGCATTCGCATAGTATATCGTTTTCAGAATGTTTTTATCCACTTGCTTTTTAACAACTCTCAAACTATAATCTACTGAACAGAGTTTTTTCAATACGAATTCTGTGTGTTCCTCCCATCTGAGCCGTGAATCTAATGTTACACCCAAGAATTTGCTCGAACTGCTGAAATTTATAGAAAAATCATTGAATTGTATCCCTTGAGCCCAATAATCACGATAACCAGGAGAAAACATTAGTAATTCGGTCTTTTTAATGTTCAACGCAAGATTGTTAGTGGCAAACCACTGACTCACACGATTTAGAATATCCTTTGTCGACTCAATAGAAGAAAATGTATTCTCATTCTTTACCAAAATATTAGTGTCGTCCGCATAGGTAACCAAATGATATCGAGTCAAGTCAAATATTTCAGCAAAATCATTTACGTAGACGACAAATAAGAGAGGTCCAATAATACTGCCCTGAGGCACGCCCATTAGAAGTTGTCTTTCATCAGATAGATATTTTTTGCCATCAAATTTCAAGGTTGTTTTCTGCTTCCTACCACTCAAATAACTTCTAATTAATTCTAGCTGATTATTTCTTATACCGCATTTTTCCAATTTACCAAGCAAAATGGTATGATTCACGCAATCGAATGCTTTGGTGAGATCGAGAATAGCCCTACTGGAACTTCCCCCGATTCCAAAGACCAAATAATAGCCCTTGTGAGATCATATAAAGCTGTTTCGGTACTCCTTTTTCGAATGAAACCATGCTGACAGTCATTAAGTATGTTGAACTTTCTGAAGAAATTCAATAATCGGTTTGAAAGTATTTTTTCAAATATCTTCGCAAAGGACGATAATGAACTGACCGGCCTGTAATTTTCTATGCTATTTTTATCGCCGTTTTTATGCAGGGGAGTTATAATTGCCATTTTTAGGGAATCCGGGAAAATGCCACCTTTAAAAGCACAATTCATTATGTGACAAAGGTGTGGTGCAATTATATGTAAGGATTTCTTTATTACACCGAGAGTAATGTCATCAAAGCCTCTTGCAGAATTATTTTTCAGTGAGTTGACACAGGCTACCAATTCACCTACATCAACATCGAACATATATATAGAGTTAGTGAAAGAAAATTTGGGCGTGAAAGAGTTTTTAGGATGAGGAAGAGTTTTACAGATGTTCAGTGCCATATCAGTGAAATAATTGTTGAAATCTTTCACTAACTGGGTAGGATTCCCTATCATTTTATTTTCATCAGAAGGTTTTTTTTTATTATTAGTAATCGTGTTAACGACTTCCCATACTGATCTTTCCCTAGCATCTACGGTGCTACGACAATAGATGGCGGTACCTCCGTGACGCCCATTGTCCCGACAGAAACTCGAAATCAGCTTGTAACCCTTCAGTTTGTAGTGTCCAATCTCCTCTTCACTTCTCCAATGTTCTGTCTCTGGATATTCTTCAGGGTTTTGTAGTATTTCTCCCAGTTCAGTTTTCTGTAGCTACTTTTGATGGGGATTTCGTCCAACTATCCAGTTGTAGGATTATCGGATTATGGTCCGAACTAAGAGCCGATTCTGTATAGTTAAGAAAAGATTCGTTGATATTATTCATAATGAAAATGTCAAGCGTGTCCGGTCTTCCGTGACCAAAGTAGGTTGGCTCTTCTGTGCCAATAACTGAATAGTTGTTACGTTCCGCGTATGCTGCCAAAGTTTTACCCCGTTGGGTGGATATTCTTGAATGCCAGTTGATGTGTTTGGCATTCAGGTCACCACCAAGAATTATTTTCTTCTGGGAGAGGAAAATTGTGTCCAGATCTGCTTCCAGTAATGGATGACTTGGCGAGTTGTAAGCTGCAATAACAGAAATTATGGAATTATCCGACATGTTGATGTCAACTACAACATTTTCCAGATTCACTGTACTGTAGTTGGGCATTCTCTGGTGGTTAATGCAGCTCTTTATTAGTATTGCCACGCCTCCGCATCTGCCAGTGAGACGGTCACTCCTGTATGTACGGTAATTCGGGATAACCATGTTATCCTGCGGTTTTAACCATGTCTCATTTAGTAGTATTATGTCAAATTTATGCTCCGAAATGTATTCACCGAGTTCTAAGGGCTTAGTTTTTACCGAGTTCGCATTCCAGGCTAGTATCTTCAGGGAGCTCGGTTTCAGTTTAGTTGCCATTGAGATTAGCTGCAATTTTGGTGAGTAGAAGAATCACTTGTGACAGCATGTCTGTCAAATCAGTGCTCTTCGTGGCTTTGTTTTTTGTAACATGGGTATAGGAGATACCTTCCCTAACTCCGTTATCTCTGCGGGTTGGGATGTATTTGGATTTTCCTTCGTTTTGCGTATTTTTCGTGTTTCCTGGATAGTAGCTGCAACCTCTATAATTGGCCGGGTGAGATTGTTTGCAGTTAGCACATACTGCAGGTGTATCTTTTGTTTTTTCACAGGTGTACGACCAATGGTCACCTGAACATTTAACGCATTTCGGTGACATTCTACAGGTTGATTGCGTATGTCCGTATTTCTGGCATCTGAAGCATTGTTTATGCCTGTTCACCGTTTTCTGGGTTTCCACTTTTATTTTGAAGTGGCCAAGAAATTGCAAGTTGTAGATCGACTTGCTCTTTTCCGATCTTGGAAGTTTGACCAACATCATGGGATAGAAGTGTTTTTCTCCCTCAGTTTTTCTGTACATCCTGTTTATGTCAGCAACTTCGAAGCCAAGTTCCGTCAGTTCCTCTTTCACTGACTCTTCTGTCTCGTGCGATGGTATCCCCCTTATTACTACGCGAAGGAGTTTATCTTCCGGTAGAGTATACGTGTAGAAGTCCTGCTTGTGGTCTTCTAGGCCTTTAGTTAATCTACGGTGATCTTCTGCTGTTTCCGGATGGATGTGTAACGAGTCGGGTTTCTCGACTGCATATTTTATTTTTATATCCCTTTGCTTCGCTAGTTCCGCGATTGAGGGATAAAATGCCTTGTTTCGGACTTTTACCGGAGGGATACGTTTGTTTGAGATTTTATTTACCGTCGACTGCGATGTGTCTTGGGTTTGTTTTTGGGGTAGTGGAGGAAATTCAATTTGAGAGGTTTGGGTTTTGTCTTCGGTTTCCATTGTTAAATCGTTGGAGTCGGATTCATTGTCGTCAGCTTCCGACATCGATTGCTCCTCGTTTTCTTCAGAGAGTTGACTGAAGCTGTTTCTGGTCTCGATGCCAGTTTCAGTCGAAGTTGTTTCTGGGAGAGAAAGTTTTGTTCTTGTTCTCCTCTGTTTCTTGTCATTCACGCCTAAGAGGGAGGAAATTCTGTGGAACACTGCCATAAGCATGTCCCGGTCGCTAGAGATGGCTCTGACGAAGTCATCCACGGTAATACGGGCTGTTTGGCCCGCCATGGCCGAAAAGTAAAGTCACTCACTAATGTCTATTGTTCATTCTCACCTGAGTTTATCACTTCCGACACAACACAAGGTCCGGGAAGGGGCACTCGCACTAACTTCACTTTTGCTTCTCACTTAAGTGTCTGTTTGAAACAAATCATACGGAAGATAGCAAGGTTTGCTTGCGCACTCGAGGACACGTCTGCATTCGTTGAACGCTGGGAATTATCAGGTCATTTTGGTGGATGAGTATAATTCGGGGGAATATTTCCCGAAATCGCTATGGATACGAACAGTGCAGGGGATCGCAGGAATCTTCCGCTTCCCACAATGCAATTACCGCTGTAATGTTTCGAAATCTGCATTCTAGACACTTGAACTCTTTGACAGGAGGGAAATTTTCGAACATAGACACTTGGTCTGTGTTCTCAACCAATATGCGTCATTCTGTCGATCGGTCAAGCTAGACGATGGTGGCTCATGGCCAAGCATGGACCAATGTGTACTGGCACCTGTACAAATTGGCGATGGCCGGCAGTGGGCCAGCATGGCCCAATGTGTACTGGAGCCATAAGATTATGTTTCGTTTTCTTCTGGGATTTATTTTTGTCGATCGTACGGGTATGAAGTCATCATTCTCAGAGAGATCAGTGGTATTTATCATGGTTTCATTTTTTCCACCAGATATTTTTAGTGAATTCAAAACATCCACTTGGGGCTCTGCAATATCCGAGGTTCTTGGCAAATCCTCGAGGTGTTCAGAGGTGAATGCCTCAGTAGTGCGCCCTTTGCATGATAAAACATGTTTTTTAAAATCTTTTCTCATCTTTTCTCTAAGAAAGTTGATACCACTTCCGGTGAAAGCGGAGGTCATTGATATTCAATAATAAATCATAAATGAAGTTCTTTTTAGCTTATCTCTTCTCACAAAATTTGGAAATGATCGAATTATTATTTCTCCATAATCTTCTAATGGGCACTCCCGGTGGGACACCCTGTATATGTGTGTGCTTTGGCATGCCTTGTGTTTCCAGGCAATCTACCCCCTATCTTGAATAGATAGCACCTTTCTCTCAAAATAAGATATATGGGAGGAAAGCCCACCACCACCTGCACCGCCTCAGCAGACACTCTGCGGTAAACAGATCCCACTCTGAGAACTGACTTTCTTTGCACTTTCACAAGCCGATCTCCATTACGTTGCGTTTTCAGGGCATCTCTCCACGCCGGAATTGCATATCCCAGCACACTATACACCATCCCACTATACAACCCCCTTTTCCTGTATCCAGGGCCCCCAACGATTGGCATTATTCTGCCCAGCGCTGCCATTTTCTCTTCAGCTTTTTTGCATATGTTCTCTACATGTTTGGAGAAATTTAAATTTTTGGAGATGGTCACTTCCAAATATTCCATCTGCTCGTTGCCGGCTACTTGTTCTCCCAGCAGGTGCAGCCCAAAACTTCTGCTGCTTCTTGGTCCTTTAACAACCAGTATTTCGGTTTTCTGGCGGGCCACTTCAAGCCCTCTACTCCGCGAACACATCTCTGCAGAGCTCACACAGAACTGGGCCCTCTGCTCTACCTCCAGTTCACTACTACCCTCCACCACCAACAGAAGGTCATCCGCGTGAGCTACCAGCTCCACTCCCAAGTCATACGATAATTCCAGGACTCCATTTTACTGTATATTCCACAGCTTTGGTCCCAGTACCGATCCTTGTGGGACTCCCATAAGGCACCTGTATTTTATGCCCCTCATCACCACGTATCTATCTTTCAGATAGTCTCGGATAATGTTCACCAGGTATCTGCTGATACCAATTCCTTCCATTGCTTCCACTATCCTGTCCCACTTTTCACAATTGAACGAATTTTTTATGTCTATTGCTATAAGGATCACCCATTTGCTAGATGCCTTCTCTATTTTTTCCTTGAGCCACATCAGAGCTGTAGTCGTGGACTTTCCGGCCCTGAAGCCATGTTGTCTGTCCGAAATGCCTTTCTTTTCATCGAGATCGGTGTCCAATCTTTTTGCTATAATATGCTCGTATAGCTTGGTCATAACATTTAATAGACAGATGGGCCTGTGGCTTGCCGTGTCTCTTGGGTCTTTATCTTTTTTGGGGAGTAGTATTACTTTGGCCCGCTTCCAGATCTTAGTGAAAGTTTGTTCCTGTAGTAGTTTATTCATCATTTGTAACAATTTTTCGGGGACGCAGCTAGAGACCATTCTTAGGTCTTCTCCAGACATGCTCTTCTGGTTTCAATCTTTCTGACTGCATCTGCAAGTTCTTCAATCGTAAGGGGTTTCTCACCAACGCTATTCCCCATGACCCTTCTACCTGTTCTTTTTCCTCTCCTCGGAAAGAATCGCTTTTCTGAATTTTAAAGAAAGAGCGTGCTGTTCTCCTCCACACAGATATCTCGTCACTATCCTTTAGCCTTCGTCCCATATATCCTCGTCTATTTTATTCATTATGGTCTTCCATTGTGCTCTCTTCGCTCTCCTAATTTCCTTCTTCACCCTTTTTCACTGTTTTCAGTTCTTGTTTGAATCCTGTGTTTTCTCCAGCCCTCATTGCCCTCCTTCTTAATCTTATGGTCTCCCTTCTAAGCTGCGCTATTTCTGCGTTCCATCAGAATGCGAAGGAATTCAGAGCTCCGCTCCCACTCCTGACTGTATCTTTCTGGACCTCCACTATTTTCTTATACACCTCCAGTCCTGCCACATCCTGTGTTATATCTCGCAGCTTTTCAGTAAACCTCGTCTCATCCGTGAAGTATTTCCTACAGTCGTACTTCCTTACATTCATTTTGATAATCACTTCAACATAGATGTGGCCATGTTGTGTTAACGGGTTTTCGTATTTGATATTCAATTTTTTTTATTTTGTTTGCTATATTTTCTGCTGTCATGGTGATGAAAGTATGGTCTCCGTTATTGATCACTGCGAGTGGTAATTGAGCAATCCATTCCTCGATCATCTCTCCTCTCGTGTCAGCCTCTGGGGATCCCCACAACGGTGATTGCGAGTTAAAATCTCCTAAAATTATGTGTGCCTTGTATTTTTTACCTTCATGGAACATTTCATAAATTCTTTTCTTGAAATTTGCTATAGTTATGTTCGGGCTGATATATGTGGCACACACATGAAGACCGTTCATTTCGGGGAATATAAGGCATTTCTTTTTCACTATACGATCAACCTCCACCATCCTATTCACGAAAGCAATCTCCACGTTTCCATTGAGGTCAGTCAGCCATTTCTTCTCTCAACTTATCTTTTTATTTGGTTCTGATATCCCCCTCTTCATAGCCATAGTCTACATAATGTCATAGGCTGCCTTTGCCCTTCCTAGATTTACCTGCATAATCTTAAGCATTTCGGAAGACTGCATCTACATTTCCATCTTGCTTCTACTGGAGATTCTCTCATATGCGACGAAATCAAGCTTCTTGGAGACACAAATACAAGAATTGTATAAAGGACAGTACGGAATAAGTTAAATGAGTTAACATGAATATAAATAAATAAAACTTTATCTGAGACGATACTTTAACAGATATATGTATATATAAAAGAATAAATTAGATAATGCCATGATTAAAAACTTGTATAAATAAAATATTCGTCCAAGGTTGACTTGCAGAAAGCGTATCTTAACCATAGATATATGTTCAAACGCTTTCTTCGTTGTCTTTCATGTTGTTTTTCATGATCTTTCTTTCCGTAGTCTTCTCTATATTTTGGGCAACTGGAAGTTTTTGCCTTGTGTTATGCTCCATTGCACGTGACTTTACCGTCGTAACCCCAGAATGCGCATTCCATCAGTTTTTTGGCTTTTTCTAGAGAGGTTTTTTCAAGATAAGCGCAATGTTGTCGCATGTTGACCTAATCTGCTGTCTTATCTTCAGAAAATGTATTCCTTCCGTAAGGTCTTTGCCACTCCTACGAAAAGGACATGTTTCTTTGCGTGAACTCTTCATCTCCGATTTTGGTAGTTTCACCTATTTTCATTACAATCGTTTTGCCCGCCGTTAGTTTTCCTTCGTTCATGATTTTTCTGGTCTTCTGTGCGGTTTCTATCAGGCGGATTATCAATTTGTGATCGAGGTTTGTCTCAAAATCTGCTATAATAACAATGTCCTCCTCGTAAGGTGTAGTTAGTACCGACTCCCATGAGTTCTGGAAATTCTGGTATTTTTCCAGCAGATCTCCATTGACGATATCTTCAAGATATCTTTCACACTTGATATTTTTGTATTTGTTCTCCCAGAGTCCTCCTGTTTGGTTCGTCGTTTATTTTCCCCGTATTCTCAGTTTGTGTGCCTATGGTTTTATGTATTTTCAACTCAAACGGAAAGCTGGGCGGGTTTCCTCTTTCACACGCATAAAGAGCCTCGATTTTCTCTGCCAGATTTTCTGTCTCTTGTTCCGTCTGCTCTAATCTGCTTTTCAAGCTTCTGCGTTCGTTAAAATAATCAGCTTCTTTTGCCTGCATACGGTCATTTATCCTACGGCTGTATTCGGAAATTTCCGCAGACATGTTACATAGTTTAATCGTAGCTTCCTTAACCCTGCGTCCGACATGAGGGGTGTGACAAACCCCAGCCATCGGAAAGTGCCTGTATCTTTATGAAATTGGCGTTTCAGTAGCGGAGATTTTCAGTAGCTTCCTTCTATAGTCCCCTCCCTCATATTTACATATCAAATCAGTCGTCGTTCGGCGTGTATTTGAATCGGACGCGTTTTAAATCCTCTGGGGTGCACCAAACCCCACCTGTCTGGAGAAGTTTTAAAACTGTACACCTATAAAAACAATTGAGCGTATAGTTTCTTTGGGTTTTACGATAATAATATTTTGTCAGCTGAACCGAATTATTTTCAAAAGACATACATACATACTGTGCTTTCCATTAAAAAAAAATGGGGGACTACGAGAAAGAAATAGCGCGACTTCAGGCTTTATGGGATGAAATAAGAAGTGATGATGAAGTTGATGGATCTGATGATGAAGAAACTCATGATAATGTGAGCATTGGTAGTGATTACCCAGATTTTGAACAAGATGCCGACGATATTGTAGGCCTTTGGTTATATTTTTTTCTATTCTGAATACTGCTGGTATAAACTCCCAGGTTATTCACAGAGAAAATAATGGTGGAAAAATAATAAGAAGAAGTGAATTCCTGATGCAACTTGGTTTCGAATTGATAAGTGATTATCAAAAGTATAGAATGATAAACGGAAGGATTCCTCGAGAACTAAGGATGGCAATCTGCCGGATAAGGAACGAAACTCCAGAGCCACCTAACAAAAAACATAAACCAAATGGTCAAGGAAGGTGTCAAGATTGCTTTCGTGCCCGTGACCGCAAGACAAAATACACTTGTGACACATGCAATGAATTTATATGCTTGTTCCGCGAAAATGTTCTGCGAAACCTGTGTAGGAATAGCAGAAGTTGATGAACCATAACTTTTTTCACTTGTTTTTTTTTATACGAATTTTCGATATTATCATTTTCTGATGTTTTATGAATAGTATGAATCAGTTGTTGAGTTTATATTTTGATATTTCACGTCTAATAAAGGTCTTTGAAGAAATCTTTGATTTTTTCATTCGAGAAAACCCTTTTGTTCTGAGAACTAGAGATATAATATTATTTTTTATGTTGTTCTAACAATTAGAACTTTATTTTTAAAAAGAGATATCACAGAATACAAATCCAATCACAAACATCACAAAATGGCAAAAACAAAAATTTCAGCGAAAAAATATGATTGGGGTTTCATACACCCCACCTGTCTTCCAATGTTACGGAATTTCACCTGTCGGACGCAGGTTAATCGGTACGTGTACGTTCCAATCACCTCGCCAGAACTTATCAAGTTTTTCCACCTAAGCTATTAGTTTTTTGTTCGCTCCTCTCAGTACTTCTACAGCCTCTCTACATTCAATTTTTTTTTCCGGTGTGCTCTTCTTCTTCCTTTTCTTTTTCCTCCCCTCGTCCTCGCTGCTTGAGATATGTACGGGCGATGTTCTCCTATCTTGGCAAAGAATTTCCATGTCCCCAACCGCCCATCTTTCCATGGAGCTATCTCTCTCAGATTGAGTTTCTTCTGATATTTTACTTACACAAGTCTTCTACCGGGTTAGTCTCGCAGTCGCTGGATTTCGATCGAGTTTGGCCTGCTCGAGCACCGTCGTCGAACGGCTCTGGGTTATCCCTTCCCTGCACCGTAGACCTGTTTACTTTGTTGGTTGCCATATTTCCATTTATGATTCGGAGCAGTGCATTGCACACATCTCCGTTGAGAGGAAGCCGAGTCATCAACGTGTAGTCCAGTCGCGAAGAAAAGGAGAAAAAATCCAAGGAGAAGGTATGGGTCAGTGTGAGGATACCTCCTAGCCCTCGGTTAACCTAAGAGCGTCGGAGGGGAACACCGGTGAGTTGAAGGGTAAATGAAAATATGACAAGGCTGGGAGTGACCTTGTCATAGTGGATAGAGGTGGTCAGTCTTAATTTCCCAACTCTCCAAGTACCTTCTCGACATGGGTGATGACCCTACCAGGAACAGGAGTTCCAGTCGCTGAGGTACCAAGGTCACTGCCGCTACTACAAGCCCTCACACCACGTCAAGTTGCTGACCAATTGAGAGACTATTATTATATTTATAAAAGCACACCTAAATAGTTGAAAATATATCATCTGGTGATCCTTTTAAGAATTTATTCATTTCTTCTCTTGTAAAAACAGCAGATTTTTTGGGTTTGTAACTATAAGGGTTGCAAACTTGGATATCTCAATATCGTCGTTCAAAAATATTGTGCTCTTCAGCATTGAATATTCCGCCCAAAGACTTCCAGGCGATCTCAGCTTTTCTTTTCTTCGAACAAAATAGGCCAGTAACACTTTTTCATTGATTTGGCTACTTTTAGTCTGAATCCATTCCTTGAAAGTATTGTATGTACTCTCGTAGCGGAGTTTAGATTTCTCAGGAATATCTGAAGAACAGCCGATTTCCCAGGCTGTTTGAACTTCATTATCTTCCGAAGATTCTATTCCGCTCATTGTCAGAATGACAATTCTCGTAATATGTCTTAGTTTTTGGTGCTGAAAAATATTCTGTTTTCTTGTGTTATAACATGTTTGGTTTATCTATGGGAGATTATTGCCTTTCATTGGGGTCCCGTAGCGGTCTTCAAACATCTGAAGTGCCGAAAAATCATCACCTGGAAGGTCGTATCCGGTTTGAAAAAACCCTCACGACCAGAGAGCAACAATTTGTGGATTTTGAATTTGAATATCGAAGGAATTTCGAAGGGCAAGTGTGATTACGTCTCCAAATTAGCTGATGAACATGGTATCAAAGAGATTCTTCTGCAAGAAACCCACACGGCAACAGAAAAAAATCATTGTGAAAGAGGACAGTTGAAAGTTATGTATTAATTGATTTTTTACAAGTTTAGCTTGTTATGTTGAAAAATTATCGGTTTCGTAACTTTCAACAGATTCGGAAAGAGGAAATTGGTGGAGTTTTTTTTTCATTTCTTTCAAATTTTGTGACATTTCTGTCATAAATATTTATAAACCTCCGAATATTATTTGGCCAAGAAATCTTAATGTTGATGTTTTTTAAAGTACCAAAAGCATTTCCAAAATGCATTCGAATTATTCTGAATAATCGGTTTTTTTTTCTGCTCTTGTCTTTTTTCATTTCAGATTAGGAATTACGAGTCGTTTTGGGAAGAATCTGTGTATCCGAGCCCATCGACGGATAAAATGAAAATGATCACACTGATGTCTTTCAAGATGTTCCTGATATTTAATATTTTATGTTATTTTGTTTACGGGGAGGCAGGTTTTTTTCGGCTGAGGTTTTTTCCCCTGGCTGTATAGTATCGTATGATACTAGTGTTGATAGTATCGTATGATTCTATAGTATCATACGAAGAATGTTATGATACCCTGTTCTTTTTTTACCTCAGCTTAGGTACTTTTTGTTTCAACATTTATTGTATTATTTTAGCTCTCTTTTTCATAAGAATATATAAATATATATATATATATATAATATATATATATATATATATATTCCGCTCATTTTCCAACGCTAATAAATACAATTGATTATTGTCATTTTGACAATCTACTAAGTTTTCATCACCAAGACAACGCCTTATGACATTAAGAGAGTCTTTCGGGCTAAATGGCCGTGGTCTATTAGGAATTATCTAACCTAACGTTTGGCCCACAACTGCGGAAGGCATCTTAGGAGGATTCTTGGTCTGAGGTTGTAACTCGACCGCTGAATTACCGAAAGAGATGCTGGATTCGATCCGTTGGCCCAACTTACACCCTGACCATTGGCGGGAGACGGTAGTGGATTAACGCGAGCGATGTTGATTGGTCCATCGCTCCCACCTCGTATTGGCTTGATTTTTGTCTTTTCCAACACCGGCAACCATTCGCTATGTACCAAAGGAGTTTCTTTCCTTCAGTTCATGTTGTTCTTATGTTTATATATCTCAATGTCTTCCATGTTCATCCTAGGATAGAAACTTTTGATGTTCGAACTAGCGTCTGCCTTTGAGAAAACAATATTGTGTGCATCTGTTAGAGCATGTTCCGCTAGTGCGGATTTTCCTGTCTGATTAAGTCGACAGCATCGTTCTCGTATCGATACTTCGCTTCGTTGTACCAATGTAGACTTTGCCGCAGTCACAAGGTATCCTGTAAATGCCGGGTTGAAAGAGTGGGTCGACTTTGTCTTTGGTAATTCTGATTATTTCGCCAAGTTTTTGAGTTGGCTTATAGACAGTCTCTATATTGTGGCCCTTTAGTATTCTACCATTCTATCGGTGACCTTGGGGATAATGGCAAAATAGCTCTTCCATTGGTGGTGAGTTGTGATGTGTTATCATCACGTGTGGAAAATTTTGTCTTATTGCACTCTGAATTTCCTTAACTTTATATCCGTAAGCGACGAATGCATGCTGTAAAAGTTCAAGTTCATCCTCCAGAAATTTCGGCTAGCACAATCGTCGGGCTCTGTCTACGAGTGTTTTGATAACTCAATGTTTTTGTTGAGGGTGATGATTCGACTGCTTGTGTAGATACCAGTTAGTGTGGGTTGGTTTTCTATAAACCCTGTGTCCTATCCCGAAACTATTCATTACAACCCCAATAGCAATTTATGGCAAATCTCGGACACTATTTACTTGTGCCTGGATTGTGTCGACTCTTTTCGGAGCACTTCTGCCACCATGTGAATTCTATCTAAAATGTTCAAGTTTCGTGTCGACACATTCCGAACTTATTGCGTCAAAAGGATGAGCGTGTCTAAATAGCAACATTTCAAACACATGTGTTTCAAATGTCTTTACTTTGTGTCAGTTTGGACTCTTCGAATATATTTAGACACAGGCGAGTCGACACTGAAAAGACTCAAGTTTGACTAATTTGTTTTCTTAACAAGATGTTACTATTTTGTTACTGAAATGAGTTCAGTAGACTCAATAATTTCTATTTGGGTACATTTTAAACATTGATTTTCTTCATTGTTTCTACAATGCGTCGTTCGGACAGATACCTATTCATAAGGAAATATCGTACCCATATAATTTCTTTTTTGTTCCTTCAATGTGTCTAGTCAAACTGTTAGTGTAGGTAGGTACTCGAAATGGCGCATATGATAAATGTTGAATATTGTGTTTAAAGTTTCACAGAGATGGTGAGGATAAAAAAAAGTGCTACTCGAAGGGTACACACTAGCACTTATTATAGACGTGTGAAAAGAGAAATAGACATTACTCAGAAGAAATTGACCGAATTTTTGAATGTAAGAGCAAGTGTAGTGCAATTTCCAATAAAAAAAAAACAAAACGGGAAACATTGCAGATGGCAATGAAGAAGAAGTAATTAATTCAAAGATTTTCCATAAGTTCAGCAGCGAAATAGAGCAATCAACTTCTGAATCTCTAGAAAATTCATTCGAAAACAATATTAGTGAAGAACAACATTCTGAGTATGGAAGTGATGTTGAAATGGACGAACTAGAAACAAAGTTAATGTTCACTGAATCTTTGAGAAAATGGGCACTCAAAAATAAAATCACACATTGTGCTTCAAATGAGTTACTGCAGTTATTGTGAAAATCCAATCATAGTTATCTGCCTAAAGACATCAGAACATTTCTTGAAACGCCTATAAAATGTGAATTTCATTCCAATGGGCCAGGGTCAGTACTGGTACAATGGCCTGAAAACATGTTTAGCTCAGAGTTCTCAAAAGATTTCAGAAACCGTTTACTCATCTAGAATTAAGCTTCAACATCGACGCCTTCCTGTATGTAACAGTTCCAAGACACAAGTATAAAAGACAGTATAAAACACCATCTTTTTCCCACGCTGTTGGCACAATGCACAATGCAAAAATTGCACTGTATCATTTTCTATTGTTTTAACGACTTTAAATGACATTATAAATATTCGGAAGTGAAAATAACGTCCATGCAAATAAAGCACTAAAAAGTAAGGTTATGAGGTACAAGTCTGTTCGAATGTCGGCATTTCAGACACAAACTTTCCGAAATGTACCCACTGCTAGATAAGGACACAGTATGGACACTAACTTGTTGTCTATACTGTGATAAAGACGACGCATTTTGGGCCATAATGAACTTCGGTGACTAATTGGTTGCTAAAATGTGTCTGTGTGACATTTTAGTCATTATTCAGTAAATTTTGAATTTTTGGTCTCTATTCGGAAACATTACTCTGAATTGTTTCAACTATCTACAAATGTTTCGAGATAGGCAATTTGTAGCCAA
>JAVSIQ010000123.1:0-206033 GCA_038502775.1 Hippodamia convergens | reverse complement strand
TATATACAAAAAGTTTTGTATACAAAACCAGATCCGGTGATATGTTCCTGATAGATCGACATCCTCGGCTGTATAAAATGATGAATTGACAGTTACTCGAGATCCAGCGATGTCGCACGATTTGTACAAATTCCTTAAAATGGGTATGAAAATAAATACGAGTTGGTATGATACGGATGCGGTAATCTAATGTTTACATTAAACAACCTTTTTGGATGTGAATTCTGATAACTTTATTCTTTCAATGCCATGAATGAATGATCCCTTGTTAATGCAAATACTTATATTATGTTTTAATCGAATCGTTTGAATACAGCAGTCGAAAGCACGAAAGCAATCTGAAGTTTTTCCATTTATAAAGATTGCTGGTTAGAATAACTCGAAGAAAACACTCGAAATGGACACTCGAACTTATTGAATTTCAAGTTAAGTTATTGAACTATTTGTAGTCGAAAGATTTCTTGTGAGGAATTCTAGAATCGTTTCACTTCCGATTTCATCAGTAATGACACCTTCTTAGTTCATAATCAGACTACTCATTGAGTTCTGAATTGATTGAATGGCTATTTGCTCATTTTTTCTGAAGAATTTTCAAAGAGCAATTCATTCCAATGATAATAATGTATTATGTTTCCGTATGAGAATTTCTAATTTCATGAGTTCTGTCAGAAAACATCAAAATTTTTCTCCTGACTTCATAAAACATTCAGCTGAACATTTTCTATTTCAATGTCTGAGTCCACGATGACATAACCCTCAAGACTAATTTTTCCCAAAGAGAACCAATCATGTTTAATTGGTCGTGTGGAATCTACATCAAAAAAATATTGTAATTATTAGTTGATAGTACTTCTGTTCTGAAATGTGTATTTACCTAAATATCCATTCTTCAGAAGCCTTGATAGGAACAACAAGAGATTGCATCACGGATTTTCACCGATTCTTGTCCGAAATAATAAGCCAAAACACAAGTTTTTTTTTCACTTATGTGAATTCCTGTGAGTCTTATTTTCCAGTCACAGGAATTGTTTCTTTAATTTTTGGGTGCATCTGTATAATTCTTGACCAGTTATTAAACATTCAGCTGAATATTTTCTATTTCAATGTCTAAGTCTACCATGACATAACCTCCAAGACTCGTTTTTCCCAAAGAGAACCAATCATGATAATTGGTCGTGTAGAATCTACATCAAAAAAATATTGTGAGTATTAGTTTATAGTACTTCCGTTCTGAAATGTGTATTCACCTAAATATCCATTCTTCAGAAGCCTGGATAGGAACAACAAGAGATTGCATCGTGATGCAACCGTTTTTTGTCCGAAATAATAAGCCAAAACACAAGATTTTTTTTTCACTTATGTAAATTCCTGTGAGATTTATTTTCCAGTCACAGGAGTTCTTATTTTAGTTTTGAGTGCATCTGTATAATTCTTGACCAGTGGTGTTAAGTAATACACCATTTCCAATTTTAATTCAGAAATCGTCAATTGAAATTCAGAAAACATCACTTATATTCCAGATCAGTCAATTGTATTTCAGAAAACATCAGATTAGTCGATAGAATGTCATATGAAATTCAGATTAGTATTGAATTTCAGAAAATATCAAATGAATTTCATATTAGTTGTGACATGTTCTTTCGAGCATTTAGGCCGTCGTCGTAGATTAGTTCTCGACGTTTCGCCAGTTCGAGTATCTGGCATCTTCAGGAATTATATTTCAGGAGATGTTCTCACTGGACTGAACAGGCTGAGTGTGACGGGGACGCAGATTGTACTTCCTTATATAACCTCGGTCGGGGCGTGCTGCGCTTGACGGTCTCGTCCCGATAACGAACGCGCGCCAGTGTCCGAACGGTTCCAACCGTTCCCGATCTTCATTCACTTCATGAACCGGTTATTATAATAGGGAAGTGGTTTTGTGTTTTTGAGTACTGGCACCCATGTTCTATTGATTTTCAAAGATTCCTCCGATTTATTGAAATTCGTTGGGTGTTTATGAATTTCGATTGCTTTCCTGTAGAGCCTGGGGTAGTATGCGGTAGTGGTGCACAACACTTGGGTTTTGTCGAATTCTATTGCATGATTCGTGTTGTTCAGTGTGTGCTCTGCGACGGCGGATTTCTCTGAATGACCCAGTCTACAATTGGCCTTGTGTTCCTTGATCCTCGTATTGATGGATCGCTTCGTTGTACCGATGTATACACTTCCACAGCTGCACGGAATTCGGTATACACCTGGTGTACTGAGTGTATCCCTTCTGTCTTTGGGGGAGTTGAGATTGTCCTTGATCTTCTTCGACGGTTTGAATATTGTCTTAATGTTATGTTTCCCCAGAATTCGTCCGATTCTATCTGTCACCCGTGGGATGAACGGCAAGAATGCTTTTGTTTCCGATTCTTGGCGACGTGATACATTGTCGTTGTTGTGTTCAGGCCTTTGTTTGATGTATCTATCTATGTCGTTTTTCGTGTAGCCGTTCATGTTTAGGGAAACTCGCAGTAATAGACCAGGAACTGATCTCGATATTCTATAGATTGAGCAACACCATGTCAAAAGCGGATTGGGACAGAATCGATTCCATCTCCTACAGATCAATGGAAAATGAACATCTCCAAATACCAAAAATCGAGAGAACAGAGTGAATCATCGGAAGACAATCACACACTCGACCTAGGGAAAACCGTTATCAATCTTTCCGATCGCTCTCTCACTAAAGACGAGGTGTCCATACTTTCTAAGGGAGGAAACTTTGCCATAGCTCCAAGAGTAATTCCAAAAGAGGAAATAATAGCAAATCATGAGTCGGCTATCAGGTGTTTGCCCGAACTTGTAGCCGAAGAAATACGAACGGATTGTTCCCAAATCTTGAGAAAGGCGAAACCACCTAAGCCAAACATCTCAACTAACGAGGCACTTGCTATCAAAGAAATCAACAAGGACGATAGCATACTGATATTGGGTGCCGACAAAGGGAACGCCACGGTAGTCATGAACAAGAGCGACTACAATAAAAAGATCAGTGAGCTCTTAAAACCACCAGTTTACAAAAAGCTCAAAAAAGATCCAACACAGGCAACCATCAGAAAAGTCAACAAACTGATAAAAGCATCTTCGTTGGAGGAATCACTACAGAAAAGATTGTGCCGAAGCGAGGCCTCGCTTCCAAGATTTTATGGATAACCTAAAATTCACAAGAAAGACATACCTCTCCGTCCAATTGTCAGCACAATAGGTTCTCCAACATACAACCTAGCAAAACATCTTGTCACAATCCTACAGCCACACGTCGGAAAAACAACCACGTACATAAGAGACTCCGCTCACTTCATAGAGAAGATCAAAAATATCGAAGTCGACACCAATGATATTCTGGTCAGTTTCGATGTGGTTTCAATGTTCACAAAAGTCCCACTTAATGAAGCAGTGGTAGAGATAGAACAGAAATTTCCAAGGGACATCAGCGAGCTGTTTAAAATATGCCTCACATCATCCTATTTCACATTCAACCAGGAAATATACGAACAAACCGATGGAATATCAATGGGTAATCCACTGGCCCCAGTGGTAGCGAACTACTTCATGGAGAAATTAGAAGAGAAAACTCTGAATATCGCACCTCTCAAACCGAAAGTATGGTTTAGATATGTAGATGACACATTCGCCATATGGAGTCATGGAAGAGAAAAGCTCAATGAATTTCTTACACATATAAATAACATGCACCCAAGTATACAGTTCACAATGGAATTAGAAGACCAAAACAGAAATTTGGCTTTCCTTGATGTACTTGTCACACGGAAGGAAACTACTCTAGGACACGAAGATGGCTGTTACGTGCTGCAAGTGTTCTAAACCGATTAGTCGTTATGACGATTCAGTACCCTGTTTTAAGAATAGTTCGCACCTGTTTCATACACAGTGTGTAAATATAAGTGTGGGAAATATAGAGAAGATGAAAACAAGCGGTGAAATTAAGACCTGGCTATGTGAGTTATGCATTTCTGCCGACATAACCTCAAAAAGTGAAAATTCTTTTACTCCAGAAGAAAATCAAATACTTACATATAAATTACTCAACAAAGTCACCAACATTGTTGCTCAATCTTTCGAGAAAATGATCCTAACTGTGATTGAAGAATTGAAACTAGAAATATCTAAATTACACAATGAGGTTAAACATCTAAGAGCCGAAAATACAAACCTTTTGAACCGCACTGATATGGGTCAGAAGAAGCCAAAGGGGAAGAAATATTCTGAGGTTGTCGAAGCTCTGGACTCCATCGTCAAGAAAGCTGAAACCTCAGCGAATAAAATACCGATAGAACAAGACACAATTTCTACAACTATCGATAAGTCTACGGAACCTGAAAATAGTTCAGTTCAGAATATCCCAGTATCCATACAGAATAGTGGATCGGGAACTACAACAGTCAGAGAGGAACAAGAATTTACCTTAGTTAAAAAAAGGAAATCTAGGCGAGTTGATAGAAGTATCATGGGCAGTGGAAAACCGGAAGAAATGATCATTAAAGGAGCTCCCAAGTATGGATATCTGCATGTCTGCAAGTTAGATCTAACATTGCAACCCGGAGTACTACTTCAGTATCTGAATAATAAATAATTCACCAACGTTAAATGTGATAAACTAGAATCAAGAAGACCGGAAGAATATTCGTCCTTCAAGATCACTGTTCCGGCTAACAAGTTTGAATCGATGAAAAATCCAGATTTATGGCCCGAAGGTAGTGAAACAAATAATTTTTTCTTCCGTCTCAACAGAATCCGAGCTCAAGATTCGAAAAAATTTGTGTAATCATCCATCAAAATGTTCAATCTTTAGGTAATTGTTTGGTTAGATTAGAACAATTTATAAACAATATCAACGCATGCGTTGTTTGTATTACTGAGCATTGGCAAAGTTCTATGGAAATTAATGCATTTCATATTAACGGTTATGAACTCGCATCAAAATATTGTAGACCGTCCGGTTGCCACGGAGGATGTGCAATTTATTGTAAACAGGAGATATCGTATAGGGAGCGATCAGACTTGGTCGATCACAGCGTTCCTTATGTGTTCGAATGTTCAGCAATTGAGGCTCGCATTAATTCGATAAAGTATATAATACTATCGATATACCGTCCGAATACTTACCCCAGATGTGATGTAGAATTGTTCTTTGATAAAATGAATATTATTTTTCAGAAACTCATATCTGATAACAGTCAGTATATTATTGCGGGTGATTTCAATATAAATCTTTTATCGGATGATTCAGAAACACGGAATTTCGTCTCACTTCTGGAAGGTTTCAATGCGAAACCTACGATCCTTGATCCAACGCGAATTACACCTTTTTCATCAACGTGTATTGATAATGTACTAACAAATTTAGATGTCTATGAGGTTGCTGTGATTCCATCCCATCTGTCAGATCACACGGCCCAGTACTTCTCCTTCCCATGTTCATTGTCTGATTTTCGAACAGAATTTAAACTGATTCGTCTTATAAACGAATCAACAATACAAAAATTCATGAAGTTGATAACCGATGAGAAATGGGAAAAATTTCTACAAGACTATGATCAAATGGATGTTGAATCTTTGTGGGACTAGTTTTTTCACAATCACAAGCGCATTTTCGACACCTCTTTTCCTTTAATTAAAATTATGGAACAAAAATTTGTGAAAAAATATGAAGACAGATCTACACATGTGGAGGATCTCAAAAACCGCCTAGACTACCTGTTTGTTCCATCTCGTTTTCATCCGGAATATGCTAATATTTACAAAGAAATCAAAAAAATCTTATGACAAAACTCTGAGAGCAAATAAAAGTACCTAATTATTTAAAAAAGCGTATTATCTCGTCTGATAATAAATCCAAAACAGTATGGAATCTGATAAATCAATTAACAGGACGTAAGAGGAAAGATTCAAATAAACTTTTAATTTCAGACAATCCTCAACAACTTTCAAATTCATTCAATCATCACTTCATAAATGTTGCCAATATTCTGAACATTAATTCTGTAGCGGATTCCACAGCGGTTGCCCCTAGCACCGCTTTTTGTAACCCTAAATCATTCTATTTATTCGAGGTAACGGCAGAGGAGGTGGTAGATACTGTCAAAAAGATGAAAAATAAAGCTTCATTCGGACATGATGAAATACCAATAACGGTCATTAAAAGATCTATCTCTATTATTGCAGAACCTTTAGCCCGCATCATACATAAGTCTTTCAAGGACGGTGTATTTCCGAAATCTTTGAAGATAGCTATTGTGAGACCACTTTTTAAAAAAGGAAATATCGAAGATCCTAGTAATTACAGACCAATAAGCTTATTAACGTCATTCTCTAGAATTTTTGAGAAGATCTTGGTAAGTAGACTCTTGAGTTTTTTTCACAAATCCCAAATTTTTTCGAAATGTAAACATGGGTTTTGTGAAGTCCAAAAGTACAGAGACAGCACTTTTTGAGTTGACGCGGTCAATTCTGGAGGTTCTTGAGGGAGGAGATGTACCCATAGGTCTCTTCATTGACCTCTCAAAGGCTTTCGATAGCGTTGATCACATTAAGCTCTTACATAAACTCTTCTGTTGCGGAATAAGAGGTAACCAGTTGAACTTGGTTCAAAGTTATCTAAATAATAGAGTACAGAGGGTGAGCATGGAAATTAATGGAAAGAATTTCATATCCTCATGAAAGTTGGTGTTCCACAGGGAGGTATTGTCGCACCAATACTATTTCTGATCTACATTAATGAGCTCCCAAACCACGTTTCAGAAAAGGTAGATGTATTTATGTACGCTGATGATGCAAATACGTTGGTGTCTGCATCTGATATACCAACAGGAACTACAATGACACAAAACACCCTGTCATCTATAGCAGACTGGTGTTCACAAAATAATCTCACCATTAACGTGGACAAAACTGAGTGTGTGTTTTTTTCTACAATGCATGCAAGGTGGCCGAGGCCTGAAACTATCACTCTTCTTCATAACACCGTGAATATAGGAGGCAGATTCGTTTCGTTCGCTGTTGAGTGCAGACGTTCGTATCACAGTTCCTATCCTTCCGCTATTATTTTCAGTTTTATTTCGTTCAAGGTAAATATTTAATTACTATTGCGAAGACTGTAGTATTTCAACTGGGACAAATTTCATTTTCGTAATCTATTAACGTTCAGATAAATACATAGGTATAGACATTTTTTGTTTGGTGTCGATAAGAATTCAATTGTTTTGATTTTATTGGCTATCAGCGCAACCCGCGGAGCTAACACAGCGCATCGCACATATCCCTGTGTGACGGGTGCGGCAACTGTTGATCTCGAGTTCAGGAGTCGGCGTCCGGCCGTCATTTCCCTCGTACCTTTCACAGGCACGGGTACGTACGCTTGCATCCCTTCTGTCATCGATCCTAATTCCGTGGCCTGCCTCACTTTCTGTCCAAGACTTTCTTATAGGCCCAAGAAAGTGAAGAGTTGTTTCTTGTTTCCATTGACCCTAACTTGTACGATAAGTTTGAAATAAGGAACGTTACTAAAGATGCCGCGAACCTGTTCTACATGCGCCAAATCCATTTCGGGTTCCCATAGGTCTATCTCCTGTACTAAATGCTCCAAGCATTTTCACCCTGACTGCGTTAATCTAGCAGATCGCGACTTAGATTACCTGGAAGAGACGAAAGAGAGATGGAATTGTCCTCTGTGCACCAAGAGTGACCGTTTGCTCCGCAGTGGTTCAACGGGCTCTGGCCAAATGCCTTCTCCCAGAGATAACCTCGTCAAATCTCAAGGATCTGAACAGGACAATAGCCCTATAACTTTAAAGCACTTCAACGCTCTAATTGAGATGATGCAAAACATAACGTCTAGTATTGAACGCATAGAAAATCGATCTGTTTTCCCAACTCGCGAGCTGCAATGCTGCTCTGGCAGATCACACGGAAATTTTAACGCAACATGAGTCTTCATTGAAGGCTTTCAGGTTTGAAGTGGACACTATGCAACATCAACATACATCATTATCGTCGAGGGTCTCTGACCTTTCAACCGAGATGAACAAAATTCATCAAGAACTTATACCCGACAGGTCTAACGGAGCTGACACTTCCTTCGATGTATCTGAGGTGTTGGATCGCGTGACCAAGTCCCATAATTTGATAGCACTGAATGTACCCGAGGGGGGTGATAGTTCTGGGGACGTGGAGGTGGTTTCAGAGATGGTAGACTTTATTTGTGGATCAGCTAGCCGATACTTGGTGAACACTGTGAGATTGCTATCTACAGATGAGAATCGCCCTAGGTGGTTGAAGATGACGTTTTCGAACCCAGAAACTGTAAGGAACCTTTTGAGAAACAAATCGCGTCTCCATGCCAGCCAGAAATATCGAAAGGTCATCATACGAGATGATAAGACGAGAAATCAACTGGATGATCTGAATAAACTTCGGGAGGAATTGAGGAGAAGGCAGTCGCTTGGTGAGGATCGCATCACCATCAAATATGTGAAGGGATCTCCTAAAATGGTGACCCTGGCTGAGACGTCGAGTAATACCCGTTCAAAAAACTAGACGAGTTCCAAATATGGCCTTTAATTTATAGTAATGTCCAATCTCTGTCATCCAAATTTCCTGAAATCTTAACATACGTTCAATCGCATCAGCCCTATTTTTTATTTTTCACCGAAACTTGGCTAAAACCGATGATAGACGATAGTGCATTTTCTATTCCTGAGTACACCCTATATCGTGATGATAGTGACGTAACGATAGGGCATCGGGGAGTTTATGTGAAAAATTCTGTCTTTGAAGCTTTTAAACTAGATGTATCCCATTATGATTGGGCAGGAATCAACAACTTGTTTTTAACGGTTTCCTGCAGAAATTTTTCCAGTATTGTTGGGCTGCATTTATCGTCCGCGCTCTTGCCTGGCTGATCAGCAGCTTGTTCAGTTTCTCTACGATTCACTATCTAGAAGCGAAAATGTGATCATCACGGGTGACTTCAACTGCCCAGATATTGATTGGCCTCTGAGAGATCTCCCTTCGTTCAATTCACCCTCTTTTCCATACGCAGAACTAGTTAGCAAGTCTGCATTTCAACAACTCATAGAACAGCCCACAAGGTACAGATCAGGTCAGACGCCTTCTCTGCTCGATTTGTTCTTGGTCTCAGATTCCAATTTAGTCTCGGATATACATTACCTACCACCTTTCGGAAAGTCTGACCACCTCACACTCTCTACAGAGCTTCAATTTCGTCTTCCTTCAGTCGACAGAGACTGTTCCAAGGTCGTTCAAAGTATAAATTACAGGAAGGTTTCTGAGATGATGTTGGCTGAGAACTGGTCGAGTATATGTCCTAGTGACAACAATGTGGAGCAGATGTGGAGTGCGTTCTTGAGTATTGTGAACAGAACTGTTTTGGCTTGCACTACGACGCGAGTTATTAGACACAATAAGGTACGACCGTGGATTGATGCTGAAGTGTTGAAAATGGCCCGACGAAAAAGATCTTTATGGCAGAGGTATCTCCGTGCCCGATCCGATAGAGAATACCAGGTGTATCGTTCTTACTCAAACTACTTGTCAACTTATATACATCAAGCGAAGATCGAATACGAGAGAAAAATGGCATCTCCCGGAAACAGAAAACAGTTTTATAAGTACATACGATCCTCTATGTGTGGCAAGGTCAGCATTCCAATGATCCGCAATGGGTGTGGTGAGTTGTGTGGTAGCCAATCAGAAGTCGCGGATGAGTTAGCTGAGGCATTTTCGTCTTCATTTTCCATAGAGCCACATGGTTTACTTCCTAAGGTTCAGGCTCCCCGGTGTGCTGTTGAGGTGTCCGATGTTGAGGTGGATGAGGAGCTGGTCAGGAAGTATCTTCGCAGAGTGAGAGTCGACTCGGCTCCTGGTATCGACTGCTGCAGAATTGCGCCGACTCACTGGCGTTGCCTTTAAGTAGGATATTTTCATGTTCTCTGAAAGCGTCCAAACTGCCTGCCGACTGGTTGAAGGCTTCCGTAACCCCCATCTTCAAAAAAGGCGATAAGTTTTCACCTCAAAATTACCGCCCCATCTCTTTGCTGTCCACTGTAGCGAAGGTGCTGGAGAGAATATTATGTGACCACATAATTCAGTTCGCGGCAGAATATGATATAATTCCTAGGGAGCAGCATGGTTTCACACCCGGTCGTTCGACTTTGACGAACTTGATGTACTGCGTAGACGCTTGGACGAGGGCATGAGACCTGGGTTTACCAGTTGACGTGTTGTATTTGGATTTTTCCAGAGCCTTTGACAGAGTACCACACCGCCGTTTATTACACAAACTTCAACATCTTGGTATCAGAGGCAGAATTTTGGCTTGGATAGAGGCGTTCTTATCCAACCGTTCATTTCGTGTGAGAGTGGACAAAACATTATCAACAAGGGATTACCCTGTCACTTCTGGTGTTCCTCAAGGCTCTGTGCTTGGTCCGGTTTTGTTTTGTCTCTACACCTATGACCTACCCCGTCTGATACGCTCAGATTGCTCGCTATTTGCTGACGACACAAAGATTTACAACTTTCCACTGAGTCATTCACATATTCTACAGCATGATCTCGATAATATTTCGGCTTGGTGTAAAGATTGGCTTCTTCCTCTGAATGTGGATAAATGTTGTGTCATGCATATCGGGAAGAACAATCCTCGTAGATCGTACAACATCGATGGGAGAACTCTCGAGGAGGTATCCAGTCATTGCGATCTTGGACTTACAATAACCGGGGATCTGAGATGGACCGAACATATCTCCACCATCTGTGCCAAAGCCAAGCGGATAACATATGCTATCCAGAAAACCTTCAGGGGAAGCGACGTTACAACTATCCGGATGTTCTACACCACGTATGTGAGACCAATTCTCGAGTACGTGGGACCAGTATGGTGGCCTTCTACCAGGGGTGATGAGGATCTACTGGAGTCGGTCCAGCGGTGGAATACCCGCATTCCGTACCGAGCATATCGTCCCTCCTATGAACACCGCCTCCGCCTGTTCAGACTTCCTTCATTCAGAGATCGACGCGAAAGAGGAGATTTAATCACGACCTACAGATCCCTTCATGGTCATTTTGGAGAAGACTTCTGCCGCATGTTCGAAAGAAATACCAACAACTTGAGGGGCCACAGTTACAAACTTCGCAAGGAAAACTTTCGAACAACGCAGCGTCAGAATTTCCTGCCTAAAAGGGTATTTGAGTCTTGGAACCGTTTGCCCGTTGGTGTGGTCGAGGCCGAGTCTGTGAATCGTTTCAAGAACTCTCTGGACGAGTGGACACTTGTTCGAGTGAATACGTGAATGTCTTTTTTAGTTTCTTCCTTTATTTCACTTTGTATTATCCAACATGTGAACGATTCGTTTAAGTTTGTTTTCTGAGTTTATAGGTTTGACCTAAACTCTTACTTGTATAAATAATAATAATAATAATAAAATTTTTGGGTGTGATTTCGGATCAACATTTATGTTGGTTTGAAAACATCGGACTATTACAGCGAAGGTTGAATTCTGTTCTCTACACACTTCGCGTTTTATCTCAGCAAGCTGACCTGGACCTACTCAAGACAGTGTATTTTTCAAATTTTCACTCGATACTATCGTATGGCATTATTATATGGGGAAACAGCTCGGATATCAATAAGATATTCATAATTCAAAAACGCGCATTAAGAGTTATGCTTCGGCTGCCTTCTAGAGCTTCATGTCGTGGGAGGTTTAAAGTCGGGGGGATATTAACAACAGTAGGACTTTACATATTCAGATGTCTTGGTCACTACTTTGAACAATACGAAAACTCGAATAACACTAGGAGAATGAATTTCTTTCATCTTCCGAAGAATTCTCTAACGCTGTCGCAAAGGAATGTAGAGTACATGTGTCTAAAGTTCTACAACCATCTACCGAAAAATATTCAGTCCATATCGGAAGGAAAGAAGTTCAATGACACTGTAAGAACTTTTTTGACAAAGCTTGAACCATACTCAATAACCGAGTATTTCAACTGTGATTTCCAAGTCTGATCGTTCTCATCGGTGATTTTCTTCTGTTTTTCTTGTTTATTTCATATGTATATTTAGTTTGACTCGTTTCCCTTTCGAATTGTATTCAGATTATGAAAATAAATGGTGTTGTTATTATTATTATTATTATTATTATTATTATTATTATTATTATTATACCGAAAACCTACACACACGTACAGATATCTACACAACACCTCAAATCATCATCCATGCCAACGTAAAGGGAAAATCAAAACGCTAGTCGACAGAGCGAGAAGGATTTGTGAGCCAGAACAACTAGCAACCGAGTTAGAACACTTGAAGCGCGCTCTCATGGCTAACGGCTACACGAAAAACGACATAGATAGATACATCAAACAAAGGCCTCAACACAACAACGACAATGTATCACGTCGCCAAGAATCGGAAACAAAAGCATTCTTGCCGTTCATCCCACGGGTGACAGATAGAATCGGACGAATTCTGGGGAAACATAACATTAAGACAATATTCAAACGGTCGAAGAAGATCAAGGACCATCTCAACTCCCCCAAAGACAGAAGGGATACATTCAGTACACCAGGTGTATACCGAATTCCGTGCAGCTGTGGAAGTGTATACATCGGTACAACGAAGCGATCCATCAATACGAGGATCAAGGAACACAAGGCCAATTGAAGAGTGGAAATTCAAAAGGGTCTAAGTGCCACTTTCACGAAATTTTAGATTTCATTTGTTATGGGGTCTATGTGCCAAGGCCAATAGCCTACGGAACGGTCAATGTGCTATCCGCTTCCGGCAGTCATCATTTCTGATGGAAAAAACTGCGCATGTTCTAAGTGCCATCATCTGTTTCACGTTAAAAGGGTCTAAGTGCCAAATTATCAATATTTTAAGTATACAAAATGGACACACAAGCCGATAATATTGCAGTGAAAAGGCGGCAAAAAGGGACCAAGAGTGTCAAAACAGAAAAAAAAATATGCAGAGTTGTTGTTTGCAACATACAGATTATAAAAATATCCACTTGAACAAGAGCAAATTCAATACGAAATCAGCAGACTCACTTTATGCTCCTGTTGCAGGTGGCATGTTCTAGTGAATATTTCTGCAATTAGAACATTATCATCATTTTTCTTCGCAGAATCCAACGCAATCATAAAAAAATAGGGTTCTAATTTGAAAAATGAAAGTTATGAGCTAATCTTGATCCCTATTTTTGAACCAACATTCGAAACACCCTGTGACGGGTTATTCAAAATTTTGTAAATGTACAATATTTCCACAGTCTTCGCCTTCAAAAACGTGAAAACGGTTTGTGCCTACGATATCTAGGTTAGGAATAACAAACGTAACACCGAATACTCTCATCTCCCTTTTTTCTTAAGTTTTTTCTCGATATTTTGAAAAGTATTTTGACGAATGCAACGATTTGAGTACGAATGTATTCAGAATTGCGGACTCTATCAAATTCGAAAACAAAAAAACAGAAAAAAAAATTTTTGAAATTTTTTTTTTCTCCCTTTACAACTGAAAGTGGTCAGGCTCCAAGAATATTTTAGATCGGTACACCCTGTATATGTAGTTTATTTCATTGTGTATTTTGTACCGAATAACAGTTTTAAATTTTGTTTCAAACTTTTTCATAAGTTCTAGACATGTTTTATGTAATATCTCAGTTCGAATTTTTTGGCACTTAGACCCTTTTGAATTTCCACTCTTCAATTGTAGACTGGGTCATTCAGAGAAATCCGCCGTCGCAGAGCACACACTGAACAACACGAATCATGCAATAGAATTCGACAAAACCCAAGTGTTGTGCACCACTACCGCATACTACCCCAGGCTCTACAGGAAAGCAATCGAAATTCATAAACACCCAACGAATTTCAATAAATCGGAGGAATCTTTGAAAATCAATAGAACATGGGTGCCAGTACTCAAAAACACAAAACCACTTCCCTATAATAATAACCGGGTTCATGAAGTGAATTAAGATCGGGAACCGGTTGTGAACCGGTCGGACACCGGCGCGCGTTCGTTATCGGGACGAGACCGGTCAAGCGCAGCCACGCCCCCCGACCGAGGTTATATAAGGAAGTACAATCTGCGTCCCCGTCACACTCAGGCAGTTCAGTCCAGTGAGAACATCTCCTGAAATATAACTCCTGAAGATGCCAGACACTCGAACTGGCGAGACGTCGAGAACTAATCTACGACGACGGCCTGAATGCTCGAAAGAACATGTCACATTGAACGATGGCCGCGAAAGCCTCAACCAATTCATATTAGTTATTTGAATTTCAGAAATAATCAATATTATTTCAGAAATCATCAAATATAATTTAGTGTGAGAGTATAATAGGTTTTTGTTAATGAATATAATGATACCAACACTGTTCGGTATTTCCGAGCTCATCCAAACTGAAGTCCTTCAAATCAGCTTTTGCAAATTTGGAAATGGTTTCCGCTCCTCTGGGCCTAGAAAGAATTTTATGTTCATATAATATAATTCTTTGTAGGCCCAAAGTACATAATTTTAAATCAATAGATTACAACAATGTATGCTCGTAGAATGATTTTTTAAGGTATTTACCTGAACAAAGAAAGCCAAATTTCACCAAAACGAAATTTCAGCGGAAGTAATCGTTTTTTTTTGCATAAGTGAATCCTCGAGCAGAAATGGGAATTGGGAACCCGTTCCAATGTTAATGTATTGTCTATCCTAATGTAAAATCAGGCACATTATTACATCTTCTTCTTCTTCTTCTTGAAATAGGACGGAGTCCTGTCATTTCTGTCATGTGCCTTCTTGTGACATTAATAATGTCCAGCTGTCATTCCAACGTTTTGGGGGCCTACCAACTGGTCTTTTCGTTCCTGGATTTTGCGTTTTGGCCCACTTCGCAAGTCGCTCTGGACCCATCCGATCTACGTAATCCCTCCAATAGCAGCGCCTTGTTCTCACCCATCGAACAACGTCCTGTACTCCTAATTCAAGCAGAGTGTCTGTATTGCGTATTCTATCTCTCAGTGTTATTCCTTTTATTGTTCGCAATATTTTCATTTCTGTTGTTCTCATTTTTCTTTTTGTTTCTGATGTCTCTGCTCTCGTTTCAGCAGCGTAAGTCAATATGGGTCTTATACAAGTTTTATAAATTCGCGTCTTACTTTCAGTGGTCATATATCTGTTTCTCCATATTACATCTCGTAAACACCCTGATATTCTTGCGGCCTTCCTCACCTGAGTGTCCACCTCCTTCGCTATGCATCTGTTGCTTGATGTTACTACACCCAAATAGCTGATATTCATAACCTGATCTATGATTTTGCCATTTACTACTAATTTGCATCGTATCGGTTCTTTGGATATTACCATAGATTGCGTTTTTTCCCACGAAATTTCCATATTGAGTTTCTGAGCTGTCAAGTTGAACCTATGTAGGAGGCACTGTAAGTCGTCCTCATTTTCAGCCGTCAGAAATGCGTCATCCGCATATCAGAGTATCCTCAGACGACGATCGCCCATTTTGAAACCGGCGTTAATCTGGGGGCACGGTAGTGCCCCCGCCAAGACGAGCCTTGCGAGGCGCGGGCCGGGGCACTACTATATTATCTAGAAGTGTTTCGTCGTAATTTCGGACCCTCATAACTCGAGTTTGGAATACAGCAGATGAATGAAATTCTCAGGATATGATGCCATTAGTGAACTTATCAAACTTGCAAAGTTTCAAGTGCATAGTTCGTACACTTCAGATTTTATAGATATCTAAAAACCCCCGATTTCGTCACTCATTCACTGATGATCATAAAAACTGTTAGGGTACTTCCCGATGTCCTGTGAAGTTGAAATTTGGTATGTGAGTTAGTTTCAGTACACAAACATCGGAAAAATTCCCAAACTTGAAACTTTCATCCCCCAACCCTTAGAACCAGTGGATGTATAAGTGTAGATACTTGGGATCTGAAATTTATGCATAGGTACTGCTCGTTATGAATAATAAAATAGATATTTCCTAATTTTCAGTAACTCAGTTCCCACATTTCAAATAAGGGGGTGAAGTCTGGGAAAACGCCCCATAATGTAATTTTAACAAATAGAATTTGGCGTCTTTTCAAGTAAATGAATGTAACATTGTGGTTTTATATTCGTCTTGATGTGGTTCCCCACGTATAATCACAATCACATTTTTCAATGTATATAAATATAAATAATTATTATACTCGCGTCGCGGTTCATACATTCGGGATTCAGCGAGGGAGCAGGGAGCGTGCTACTCTGCGATTCTAACAAACAGAGGCGAGAGTTGCCGAATACGACCGAACTCAATAGCAGAAAGTATAAATTCACGTCACATCATATCGGCTGTTCACTCAAAGGAGAGGAATCGTTCTGACTGGTTCTCCGGATTTAAAATTCGACGGATTAAGATTTGAATGCGCTGAAGTGTCTTTCTCATTGAAATATTGAGTACTGAATGTTTTTAGATAGATAAAGCATACAAACATTATCCGTCTAGAATATCTTCTGAAGGGTTGTTTGAGTTTAAGATAGTTTTATTTAGATTTGATAGGCTTGAACCTAGGTAGATACCTACAGGTATTGTCTTCACTTTGTATGTTGTTGTTTTCAAACATGGATTGTCAATTAGTTTCCCTTGAAATTGATCTGGGACCTCGTTGTCATCGTGAGGTTCATATGTCGGGGGATGGTTCCTGTCTTTTTCATTCCTTGGCATATTTAATGTATGACAAAAAAGACCTTGAGGTGGCCTTGCAAATCAGAACTGCTATTGTGCGATATGTTGTAGTCAACTGGAATGACCTACAATTGTATACTTGTTCCGAAAATGGGGACTTCTATCGTGATCCTGATTGTTATTCACGGGAAATGTTGAATAGCAATACCTATGGCGGTACCTCTGAACTGATGGCTGCGGCAGCTATTTATCCGTTCACCTTTGAGGTCTATCAAGATAACATTTTGAGAGGAACTTTTTCTCATATTGGCGGTCCTGTTAAACGTTTACGATTTAGTGGACTTTCTTTGAGTGGACACTATGACGTCCTCGTTCCGATTAATGTTTGTCCAACATCCAATAATGTCGTTTCCACCCCGAAGAAGGCAGGGAGGCCTAAAAAAAATAAGGGAGGAAGACCAAAAACCTCCGAATTGTCCCTAAGTGAACAGATTCGGCAGGCTGCAACAAACTACCGTAAAAATCATGCTGAAAAACGGAGAAATACAGTTCTGAGTTATTCTCAATCGCACGCTGAGCAACATCGTGAATCTGTAGCGCGATATTCAGCTTCTCATCCAGAGGTTAATCGTGAGGCAGTTGCTCGATACTTGGTGTCCCATCCGGAGGTTAACCGTGAGGCAGTTGCTCGATACTCTGCCTCTCACCCAGAAGTTAACCACGAAGCAGCGCGTCGTAAAAGATTGAACGAAAAATTGCTATTTAAAATGAAAAATGTTGAGCAAATAATAAAAAGTTTAAGTTTTAAAATAAACGATAGGCTGGAAGCTGAAAGATTAGTTAAATGGTCTCTTTACAAAAGACAACGAACATTGGGTAGTCTTTTAAGAACTGCTGAAAAAATAAAGAATACGTGTATGTCTGCTTTAGAAAGGTTGAAAGAATGTCCTGATAATATAACGGTATATGAAAAACTTGAAATGTTTCTCGGAAAACTTGAGCATCGAGATAACCAGGAAACATTTTATAGAGAGTATGCTTATAAAGTTTACAGTGACCAAAACCCAATCGCAATTGATGAAACAGGCAAAGCTGTCTTTGAAAAAACGGTAAAGCATGGTAAAGGTTTAGTATGGAGTTGTAATAATGCCATATGTGCATTGAATGAAGAATTAATATTTCAATTAAGAAGTAGATTTGAAGAGTTTTACTGTAAATCACCAGCAGAGCTGTATCCACTATATTTGAACAGACGTCTCAAGGCTCATATTTCTTATATTAACAAGGTAAAGTCCCATTCTCCACGATTAAGAACGATCATCAGAGAAATGTATCAACTACAAAGTGATTGCGATCAATTGAAAGAAATTGATACTGCATTAAGAACAGTAAACCCGCATAAAATAAAAGAATTAGGAGAAAATTCCGTACCTGAGAGTATAGACATTGAATGCACCGAACATGGAGAAATTGTGGAAGATTTTATTATCAAAGAGTTTGGTGATGCATTCAAATTACTTTCTAAAAAAAGTTTGGATAAACCTAAATTGGAATGTATGTCCTGTAATAAACTTTACTGCTCCAAATATATTTCTAATCTGAATCTTTTACGAAAGCCCATTTCTTCGAATGCTTGGTTACAGCTCATTGAATACTATAGTTCTAAAAATATGAATCATAGCCCATATATATGTCACACATGTCTCACTAAGATGCGCGCTAACCAAATTCCAGCTATTTGTGTCCTTAATGACTTGTTTGTCGATGCAATTCCATCAGAGATAAGCCAGTTAAATGATTACGAAAATATCTTAATACAGCGTGCAGAGGCATTCCAAGTAGTCGTATCGATGAATCCAGTAGCGAACAAATCTTTGCCAAACCGAGAAATTGTGAAAAAATGTAAAGGTAGAACTTTTCATTTACCTTTGCCTTTAGAGGAAACATTGAATAAATTGCCTAAGCCACAAGATCCCATAAACAAGAACCAAGAACTTTACATAATGATACGAGGACGACCAACAAAATCTAAGATTATTTGGGAAGATATAGTTAATATTGATAAAGTATATGCTGCACTCTGTTACTTGAAGAAAATGAACCCGCTTTACTGTGAAATAAAATTACCAAATATTCCCAAACATTTATTCCAAACAATCAATAGAAATCTACAATATGTAGTAGAAGAAAATAATGATAAATTTGATCAAAATAATAAGAAAGCTTTTGATCCACTTTTGACACAGGTAAAGGTAGATAGTAACTCCATAGATTACGAACAATATCCTATATATCCATTGTATGAAAAAAGAAAAAAAGCATTAATTTCAGATCTCTATCAAATGAAGACAGTGAATACAACACCTATCTATTCCACAGACAAGGATCTTGATGTGAAATGTTTTCCCTATTTGTTCCCAAATGGAAAATACGGCCAATTTCATACACGTCCACGAAGGCTAACGTCAAGTGAATATATAAAATCCAGATTGATGTCCAAACATTCAAGATTCAGATTAGATCAACAATATTTGGGGTGTTGGGTTAGTTGAACAGACGTTCGGGGTGTATCAGTGATAAACCCCGGCGAACTGAACCTCGCCCATTAATATTACTGTAATAACTTTTAATATTTTCTTCTTCAATAAAGGCCTTTATTATTATTATTATTATTATTATATATTTTTTTTACTTCACGACACGAATGTCCGCCAGTTAAATTCAGGTATATTCTATAAAATGAATACAGTCAATCAGAAAAAAATGATAACTGCTGGACAGTATCTACAAATGTTGAATAATGATGAATTGGAAGGAGATCTAACTGCTCTATTCGCTAGGCTGCGAAACACTGAGCAGTATTGGAAAAAACCCAGAAACGACGTGAACTGCATGACACAACACTATGGTCCAGCCACTTGGTTTCTGACTATGAGCCCGTCAGAGTGGTTGTGGGACGATTTGAGAGAATATTTACTGGAAGTCAATTCGAGCGAGATGGCCAATAAGACAACCAGTGAATTGGTAGCCCTAGATCCGGTTTCCACTTCTCGTTATATTGACAATAAATTTCATGCAACATTAGATTTCCTTACTTCCACCAGTAGACCTCTTGGAGAAATAGAGCACTACTTTTGGAGGCGTGAGTATCAATCGCGTGGAGCTCAACATTTTCATTTGATGTTGTGGGTCAAAGGAGCTCCTGTGCTTCAAGATTCACCAATTGATGAGGTAGCAGCTTTTATTTCGAAGTATGTTACATGTGCTGTACCAAAAAAAAATCTTGCACCAACTCTTCACCAACGGGTCGTAGGATACCAAACTCATAAACACAATAAATATTGTATGAGAAGAAAAAAATCAAAGAGAGGGTTTATATCAGTGTGTCGATTTGGTTTTCCACGACCCGTTCTGATAATCTCACTATCAGAGATACAGCTGAAGCAGTCGCGGCCAGAAAAGCTCTTTGTCCAAACAAAAGGTTATATAATATTGTACGCAGAAAGGAATCTGAGATGATAAATGATTACAACCCAGCTGTATTACTCGCGTGGAATGGCAACATAGATATCCAGTATGTAGGAGAAAAAACAGCTATACTTAACTACTACGTTACTAAATACACAACAAAATCCGAAAAGACCCACGCTCTTATTGATTTCGATGATATAAACTCTACAAAGAGCTTGAGAGGTCGATTGTTTAACATTGGGCTAAGAATGTTGTCAAATCGAGAGTGCGGTGCATTAGAGGCCAGTGATACGTTGTTGGGTATTCCGTTGTATGCCACTGATCCCCAAACGACAATAAGGTGGCTTGATGTCAACTGAAGAGAAATCGAAAAGTCAAGTCTAGAACAGAAATGGCAATGCTGGATTCCGATTCCACAAACATATATTACGAATCGTGGATAGACGATAAATATCCAGCTCGGCCCTTTGAGTTAGAAAATGTTAACTTGTATAATTTCTCTAAATTCTATGATGTTGTTAAAACACGACCGGTTTCTAAACAAGCAGAGTACTATACGTTCGATGGAGGAAATTCTTATTTGAAGAAAAGAGACAGGCCTTATCTTATAAACTTTTACATGTACGATGTTGAACAAATGCCTGAAAAGTATTTCTTCTCAATGCTTTTATTATTCAAACCATGGCGTAACCTAGCAGACTTGAAAATCGGATTTGAAACATACATTGAGGCGTTCAACTTTGCTAAGGATGATATGAAAAATGAGCTAGAACATGTCAATTTACGCATGGAATTACAAAATAAGTTACAGAAGGCTTTCGAAATGGTCGAAACTAAATTGGCCGAACTTAACGAGGAGGTCGAGAATGACGATGATGAAGACGGAGGCCCTAATAATCCTTTAGATTTTGAGGCACTTGAAGCGGTCAATGCCATGGACGACTTCAATAATATAAACAATGATGACGATGATAATAATTTACATGAAATGATAGGTAAACTTAATAGAGATCAAAAGACTGTATTTAATATAGTGACGGAAACTATGTCAAATGGAAGCGAAATTCTTCGTTATTTCATAAGTGGTACTGGTGGAACCGGTAAAAGTTTCATTATTAAAATTCTCAAAGCTTGGGTACAAAAACATTTAAAAAAAAAGTAGCTGTTGCAGCTCCAACGGGTATCGCAGCCTTCAATGTTAATGGATTGACAATACATAGATTATTGCAATTGCCAGTTGAACACAAACAAACGCCTAAATATAAGCCACTTACTGATGAGGTCCTTAAAGTTCTGCGGTCAGATTTAAAGGACGTTGCTTTATTTATAATTGATGAAGTATCAATGATATCGAACATTACTTTGTCTTATATACATATGCGACTGGCCGAAATATTTGACACCATGGACGAAGAAGACGGTTGGTTTGGTAAAAGGAATATCTTAGTTCTAGGAGATCTTTTGCAGCTTCCGCCTGTAAGGGAAAATTCTCCTTTTATAAAACTAACCTCTCGAGAAGTAACGAAGCTAATAGGTGCTCTTAGTTTCCCAAATCTGTAGAAAGATCTTTTTAAATACCAGGAGTTAACACAAAACATGCGGCAGTTGAGTGATATGAAGTTTGTGGAAATGCTTTTGAGAATACGAACAGGAGTCACCACAGAAGAAGACCGCCGCATGTTATCAGACCGTTTAATCAAACTGAAATCAGGTACTAACGAGAGTAGATTATATGAAATAGCAGAATGTCTCAGTCTGCTTCCTACAGATACAGTTTGTTTGTTACCCACTAAAAATATGACCCATCAACTCAATGATGCCATGTTGAAAGCCATTCCTAATCCGGAAATTATACTAAAAGCAAAAGATAGTGTAGATTGTCTTAGGTAGATACCTAGGACCTTGCCAGATGGCAAAGAGAGCTCGCGAGTCCATTGATAAATATGAGGAGGATGCTTCTATGACAGCAGGCTTAGAAAAAATTATAATTATCAAGAAAGGTGTTGAAGTAATGCTTAAACGAAATATAGACGTTTCTTTGGGCCTTGTGAATGGTGCTATAGGCATTGTTGACAAAGTGGAATGGGATTTGAACGACAAGGACAAAGCTAAAAAAGTCGTTATCATATTTAATAACGGACTCAGACACGAACTAGCACCTGTGACGTCCAAATTTGAAATCATCAATAGAGCATTCGTTCATCGTGAACAGTTTCCCATTTGTGTAGCGTATGCCATCACTATTCATAAAAGCCAAGGATTAACTTTGAATAATGCTCTCATTGACATAGGGTCATCCACGTTTACTTGTGGGCAAGCATATGTAGCACTCTCTCGAGTGAATAATTTGCAAGGTGTTCACCTTATAAACATAGACTATAGTTGTATAAAAGCACAACAATCAGCTATAGTTGAATATAACCGTCTGAGAGCGAAGTATCGGCCTGAAAACCAAAATGAAAAAGGCAAAGATAGGGAGTGGGCTATGAAAAGAGGCACATCTGAAGCTCAAGAAATTAACCCGAAAAAAAAAGGAGAACTGATCAAAAAAGGAAAAAATGAACACAAAATAAATCAACAAGAAAAACTGAACCTTATAAGCAATTCATTAGAGTCCCTGAATTCCAACTGCTAGGATTATTCATGCTCATTTGTATTCCATATAATAGATGATGCCCTAATACTTTCTAAAATTGCTCAATCTCATTAATGAACCCATTTAATATATTATTTATTATTTGTTGTATTAAACCATATCAAATCGTATCGTATTAAATTATTATATTCATATATTATCAGGAAAAAAAGAGAAAAGATATTGTCGTAAGCAACTTACAAAAAGCAGTGAAATCCAACCAAAAACATTTTCATGTAAAATATTGCCAAGACGAGGCCGTATTTCTCACGTTATCAAAAAGTTATCAGATCTCATGTGGAGCCAAGCTGCTAACTCTATACTCTTTAACTTCACAAGTCCCTATTTCACAAACTCTACGCCTTAGACAAAAAGAGTGACTTGGCCGTTTCTCTTCCGCTAAATAAGCGTAAGATGAAAAATCCATTCGATGTTCGAAACTTTTCTGTTATACAATATTTCTCATAGTAAGGAAACGGCCAAGTTACTCATTTTGTCTAAGGCGTAGAGTTTGTGAAATAGGGACTTGTGAAGTTAAAGAGTATAGAGTTAGCAGCTTGGCTCCACATGAGATCTGATAACTTTTTGATAACGTGAGAAATACGGCCTCGTCTTGGCAATATTTTACATGAAAATGTTTTTGGTTGGATTTCATTTACACTTTCAATTATCTGGTCCATTATTGTATTGAAAAGGCACGGACTAAGACTATCTCCCTGTCTGATCCCAGATAAAACCTTAAGTTCTCTCGTGAGGCCATGTTCTGTTCTTATCTTCGTTTTATTGTTAGTATTGAGTTGCCTCACTAGGTTAATATGATGTTGATTCACGCCTTTTTGTTTCAATCCATCAATAACATCCCGCAGTTTCACTCTGTCAAATGCTTGCTTCAGGTCTATAAAACATGTGTACATAGGCTTATTGAACTCTATGGATTTTTCTATTAGTTGACGTAGTATGAATATTGCATCCACAGTAGATCTATTTGGACGGAAACCTTGCATGTGCGATGAAATGAAAATTTGAATGATGTACCTTATTTGAACAATCTAAGGCAAATTGAAAAATATTCTTCTGGATGATTTGCGACTCGATTGTATCGATAATCGCAAGTTCCGAATGCATGGAGCACCAACTCATTCCATTTCAGAAAAAGTTGCGTAATTGCTTAGCTATCGAGATCTAGTTGAAGATTCTGCTCGATCGCCGGATATCATTTCTTTAAATTTGTATTTATGAGGACGGATCAGGAAATTAATTCATAACGATCATTTCATGAAATGCCAGAAACTGAAAATCATTATTGCTACAGCTTTCGATAGTATAAGGTACACTGAAATTCTGAGAGCAACAGAATTCATAGAATATTCGGAAAATGCGGTATAAATATGGAAAATTTTAAATCGAAAAGTCATCATCATTAAATTGTTTATTTCTCAACCACATTCGAATTCAATGCACACCACACACATTTATACCTGGTGATCAATAGTTTTTCTTTTGTTTAATTTTCTACAGTCGATGGCTATGCAACGCGAAACAAGCAATTTTACTCAATGTGCCCAAGCGGAAGTTTTGCGAGAAGAAGGGTGGGCATACACAAGAATTGCAGAAAGGTTTGGTGTTTCCCATAAAATTGTGTCCAGAATGTTGCAGCGATTCAGGGGGACAGGCATGAATGTCCGAAGACCAGGACAGGGTAGACCACGGGTTACAACTGCCATTCGAGAACGTTACTTGAGAGTTTCTTCGTTGGGACAACGGTTTGCAACCGCTCGCCTCCTTCAAGCTTGAACAAACTCATGGGGGGCAAATTAGCACTCAGACAATAAGAAATCGACTCAGAGAATAAGATTCAAGGCCTCGTATCGCGGCAAGAGGCCCAGCTCTTATCCCAGCCCGTCGAAGGGCGCGTTTGGATTTTGCGAGAGAGCATTTTCATTGGGAAGAGGCAGATTGGGAAAGAGTTCTCTTCACAGATGAGTCTAGATTCTGCCTCTACCATTGTGATCGACGTTTTCCTTGTATACAGACGTCCACATGAAAGATATGCTCAGTGCAATTTCCTAAATACTACTGGTTTTGGGGGAGAATCGATTATGGTATGGGGTGGAATATCTTTGACTGCTCGCACAGACCTAGTGGTCGATCAATATGGAGCTATGGATGCTGACAAGTATATAAGGAACATTCTTGAAGAGCATGTAGTTGCCCCATGTGAAAATTTCATTTTTTTGGACGATAATACCAGACCCCATCGTGCGCGCATCGTTCAGGAGTACCTTGAAGAGGTTGAAGTCTCTCGAATGGAATGGCAAGCCAGAAGTCCAGATCTCAATCCGATTGAGCAGGTTTGGGACAACCTCAATAGAAGGCTGAGAAGTTCAGAAAATCATCCAGCTACTCTTAATGACTTAGGAATCCAACTCGGAGAAATCTGGGAAGGATTAGATCAGAACATTCTAAGATCACTCATTTTGAGTATGAACCGTCGTTGTCGAGCTGTAATTAAAGCAAGGGGTGGAAATACCAAGTATTAAATCACTTATCAGCATTTCAGTATTTTGAAAATTGTTCATTTCTCTTCTTTCACAAAAGATTCGGTGAAATCCTGAATTTTTCTTCCATTTCATGTGTCTTGTTTCGTTCAAAACCTTCCCGAGAGAACATAAAAAATAAGTTATGAAGTCAATGTAGAGTTAACTTTCATTAAAATTGAGATTTCCAGAATATGCGTTAATTTTTTTGCGCAGAGTATATAAATAAATATTCAAATATTATGGCGATTATTCGACCAAGACCAAATGTTCTTCAATAAATATAAATGAAATATATTATCATTCAGATTATTGTGATAGATACCATTCAACTTACTTTTAAAGTTGTATTGATTGAATTTCTGGTATAATTATTTGAGTATAATGTTATGACTTTGGTCCATTATAAATTATTTCACCTAACGTTTTACCTACAATACGCAAAAGGCTAAATTTATGAGAGTGTCAGAAATCGTGATTGTTACATATGGACAAGTTACAAGAAGAAAAATGTCACAATTATTATTATATGAATAGAAAAACAAAAAATTTAATGGGAAGAATGAAATACCGAAAAGCCTATACACTCAAACGAAACTTTTTTTTTCTCTGCGAATTTCATCACTTTTAAAGGCATATATGTTCGGAGTCGAACCATTGTCTTGGAGGAAATTCTACAAGCAGTATTATCTCAGTGTAGCTTTCAATTACGACATAATTTCATTAAAAAAATTTAGGCTAGCGTTGTTCCAAGAATCGACCCGAAATCATTTATCTTGAAAAGCGAAAAATATCAACATTATTCATTCATTTGAATTTTATGAGCAATATACACACTTTCATAAGTGTTTAAGCCTCGTTAACTTAAATCTTACCCCGGTTTTATTAGGTCAGGGTGTTTGTCCGTCCGAGTTTCGCCTATCAACCAGAAGTACCTAACTCCGCCTGCAGCACTGGAGGGTGGATCGAGTAGCTCGACGGTGCTGTTGCCGGTCCCAAGCCCGGAAAAAGGAGGAGGGTTTGTGAGCAAGGTAAGCAACCTACTCACAGTAAAACCATTATAGGGCTCATAGACCTAACGCAATGCCTCGGAATAGGACGGATAATTTGATGACGAACCCGGCGAGAAAGAGGAGACGGAATGGTTATAGGAAGAGGAACATAATGCGGATGGCAACATGGAACGTGAAAACGCTGAACAATAGAGATCAGGAAGTTGTGAAGGAACTAGAAGACAAAAACATAGACATATGCGCACTACAGGAAACAAGGAAGAAGGGCAAAGGACAAATGTGGCTCGGTGAATACTTGTTGATATACAGCGGAGTAGAAAGGGATAGGAGAGCGAAAGAGGGTGTGGCATTGATGATTCACAAAAAGCTAACTCAAAATATCCGAGAGTGCAAATACGTATCATCGAGAATAATAGCGACAAAACTTAGATCACAGGGACAAAATGTTAATATAATTGGAGTGTACAGTCCAGAAAACTGCAAACCAGAAGCGGAGAGAACAAGCTTTTATGAAACATTACAGGGGACAATTGACACAATACCAAGAAACGAAACAGTTATTCTAATGGGGGATTTTAATGCCAGAGTAGGGAACACGATAATACCTGGAGTGAATCAGAGATTTAATGAAGATGTAACTAACGAGAATGGTGAACTACTGATAGACTTTTGCTCACAAAACGAGCTCCGAATAAACAATACTTTCTTCAAACACGAAGAACAACACAAATATACATTTCAAAACACAAGAGGAGATAGATCAATGATAGACTACATTTTGACAAACAGGAAGATACATTGTACACAGATACTGGACATAAGATGCTTATGTTCTGCAAATATAGGAAGTGATCACAATCTGGTCTTGGGAAAGATAAGAATGGCAATACAGAAACCCCAAAACACAGACCTAATAATTTCCGAAACAAAGATAAAAGTCGAAAGCCTACAAGATGAATCAACAAGAAATCTTTACAAGTCAAGACTGGAGAATGAAATAGACAAAAATCCTGTGACAGAGGAGGAGGACATCGAAGATAGTTGGAGAAAGATAAAAAATAACATCATCAAGGCAGCAAGGGAGGCACTTGGGGAGCGAAAAGTAAATGGAACATCAAGAAGAGTGAAAAATACACCCTGGTTTTGTGAAGAGGTGAAATTAAAATGCCAGGAGAAGACAAAAGCTTATCTCAAATATAGATCAAGAAAGACCAGAGAAGCCTATGAGGAGTCAATATGACGGAAAGCGAGAAGGTCGAGGACGAAACGCTCTGCAAATATTGTCGTAGAACGGTTGTGAAATCCATAAAATGTGGAAAATGTGATAGCAATTATCATCCATCGTGCGTTACGCGTATGAAAGGTACCAAGTTCAATAGTGAATCAACTTTAATTTGTTGTGAATCGAGAAAAGATAACGAGGAAATGTCAGAGGATGGTTATGTCAATGATACAAATGACATCCCAATCAAATCAAAGACTACGATAACAATCGAATCATCAAAATTAGAATTAATGATGAAAATAATTCAAGAACTAGAGGAGAAAAATCAGGTACTGAGTAAAAATAATGAACTTCTCAGATACAAAATTTCAGTTCTCGAAAAAGATATATTATTATCAAAACATACTGAAAAACCACCTAATAAAGCAATGAAATATGTGACCGCAGTAACAGGCAATCAGGTTGAATTGAATAAACAAACGAACCAGATGGGACGTTCCATTGAAAATACCGTAACTAACAATCCTAAAGAAACAATAATGAGGAAAACAAGGGATTATGAGCAACTCCAAAGGGAAAAAATGACAGAAATTATAAATCTCGGAAAACTTGACAATGTAAACAAATGTGAAGAAATTGAAAAGAATACAAATAAAAGTGGGAAATCAATGAGAAAGGAAAATGAGGAAGGATGGAACCTAATACAAAAGAGAAAACCGCAACAAACCCTTCTAGGAACTTGTAAAGTTACCGACAATGAAGAAAATTTCAGTGGCCAAGAGAAAAAAGCATGGTTTTTCGTAAATCGAGTCAAGGAACATGTAAAATCCCAGAAACGTAATGAAAACTCAGAAACCACCAAAAACATCCTTTGGAATCATCCACCAAAATATTCAATCCATAGGAAATGCAGTTGAACAGTTGGAAATTTTTCTTCAAGACCATGAGGACTGCAAGGTTCTTTGTTTAAGTGAACATTGGAAAACTGAAGAACAATTGAACAATTACTCAATACCCAATTTCAACCTTGTGAGCAAATTCTGTAGAGAAGAAAATAAACATGGTGGATGCGCTATATATGTAGCAGAACACTTGAAAAACTTTCACAATAAGAAAAACGTAGGGAAAATATCAGAGACAGGACATATCGAATGTGCTGCAGTTGAGGGAAGGGTGGGTGACGATAGGACCGTCATAATCAACGTATATAGGCCCCCTAACGGTGATATCAAGATTTTTCTGGAAAAGATTGACAAAATTCTCAGCACTCTGATACATGAGAAGGTAACGATATTCCTTGTTGGAGACTTCAATATCGACCTCCTAACACCAAATAAGAATATGATAGAATTTATTAGTTTACTAACATCCCATAACCTCCAGCAAACAATTTTTCAAAACACTAGAATAACACCTATATCACAAACATGTATTGATAACATCTTCACAAATTGTAACAACCATAATTATGAGGTGCGAGTTATAGCTTCTAAACTTTCAGATCATACTGCACAAAAAATTAATATATGGAACAAGGTAGACTGCCAATACAATTCGTACAGAAGGTCATACACAGTCCGAAACAAGCAACTATTTAGGGAATGGCAGGAGTTCTACTCAAAGTTCCTTCATTTGTTTGATGAGACATTTCCCAAAAAAAAACAAGAAGAAGAAAAAAAACTTACATCAATAAAAGTTATCCTGAAATTGTGAGTATCAAAACTAAATTGGACCTTTTATATCTCTTGAGTATGAAAGATAATAAATTTAAAGTACAGTACAATCAAACAAAAAAAGAATATGATCAAATTTTGAATAAACATAAAAGAAATAGATTTGAAACGATGATTTCTAACTCTGATGATAAGAACAGAACAGCTTGGAGTATTATAAAGTGTATCAAAGAAAAAAACCATACAGAGCCACTAACATCAAGTAATTCATTCAAACTGGCGAATGACTTCAATGAATACTTCATAAATGCAGTACAGAATGTCGAAGGTTCACCTTTAACTGGGGAATCATTTTCAACAACACGTAATAGCAAATCTATGTTCTATAACCCATTATCTCAAAGGGAACTTGAAGAATTGATAAAAAGACTCAAAAATAAACAGAGTAGTGGTGATGATGATGTTCCAACTAGCATAGTTTAAGCCTCAATTAGTGAAATAGCCGAACCCATGACATATATAATAAATAACTCGATAAAGCATGGTATATTCCCTGAAAGTCTAAAATTAGCCATAATAAAACCGATCTTCAAGAAAGGGGACAGATGCGTTCTTGAAAATTATAGGCCAATAAGTCTACTTTCATCATTTTCTAAAATTTTCGAATTAGTGATGGGATCTAGACTAATAAACTTTCTGATGAGTAGTAAACTACTAAGTAACAATCAACATGGATTCATTAGTGGAAGGTCAACAAAAACTGCCATTTATCAGTTCGTTGATAAAGTGTTGGAAGCACTGGAGGAGAAGGTGTACATATTTGCATTATTCTTAGATCTTTCAAAGGCATATGACAGCGTTGATCATAAGATACTGTTGGTAATAATGGAGAACTATGGGATCAGAGGGCAGCTATTAGAATGGTTCAGATCATATTTAACAGAACGTCAACAGAGAGTGTTGTTAACAGAAAAGGGAGAAGAAATAAAATCGCACAAAAGAGAAAACAAGCGAGGTATACCACAAGGAAGCATATTAGGATGTATATTTTTCTTGATATACATAAATGATTTAACACGAGTTGTGAGTGCTGAAGAACTGATGGTATTGTTTGCTGATGATACCAATGTATTGCTGTGGGATGCAAATCTCGAAAAACTAATAAAAAAAATATCAATGACTTACATCAAAATAGGAGAATGGCTACAAACCCGAAAACTACAACTCAACGCCGGAAAAACGAGCATTTTGTGCTTCAGAACCCAACACTCAACACAAAATATACCAGAAGATTTAACGATAGGTGAAACACATCTCAGTCTACAAGAAACAACAAAATTCCTTGGAATGATAATAGACGAACATCTTAATTGGGGAGAACATATTAAAATTACAAACAGCAGCTTAAACTCAGTGTGCTATACAATCAGAGTACTGTCCAAATACCTGAGGAAAGAACTATTGAAAACAGTCTATCATGCCAACTTTGAGTCAAGAATGAGATACGGAATAATTTTCTATGGAGCGAATAGAAATATAAATACATCTTTGTCACACAGAAGAAAGTTCTAAGAGTTATACTCGGTCTTAAGTATAGAGAATCCTGTAGAGGTTTATTTAGAGAGAATAAGATTCTTACAGTGTATGCAGTTTACATCCAAGAATGCCTAAACTTCGTTATCCAAAACAAACGACTTTTTGAAAATGACATGAGCCAAAACAGTTATGAGAGAAGAGACCCATACTTTATATATCCTAAGCATCACCTTACAATGACTGAGAAAGGTTGTCACTATACTTGTTTGAAAATGTACAATAAACTGCCAAGTCACATTAGGAGAGAAACAAATATAAGAAAATTTAAAAAAACCATATATGAAATGTTAATGACATTAGAGCCTTATGATTTAGGAGAATTTTATAATAAATTGTAATTTTTTTTTCTTTTGACACTATTATCTTCTTGCTGCTTGTAGCTACTAGAAATAAAGATTTTTTCTATTCTATTCTATTCTATAAGACAATCCGAAACGAAACAAATGCTTTAGTAAGAAATAAAAAAACAGAACATTGGGAAAAATTCTCTAAAGAAATGGAACATGACTTCTATGGATTGCAGAAGGAGATCTGGAGAATGATACGTGGACAGAGAAAGGAAATGAAAGAGCTAATAGAAGTGAGGCACATCGAAAAGGATACATGGATAGACTACTTAAAACAATTACACAATGGAACAGAAAACTTAACACCGGAAACACCAGAAATTGTAACAGATGAAACACTACAAATAGAGGAGCAGGAAGTCGAACAAGCACTCAAAAAATTAAAAAATCGGAAGTCAGCTGGTAAAGACGGAATAAAAAATGAACTATTGAAGTATGGAGGAACAAAACTAACTAGTGAATTAACAAAGTTTATAAATAAGATAGTACAAGAATCGCGGATACCGGAAGAATGGCGAACAAGCATAATGATACTACTCTTTAAGAAAGGTGAAAAGACCGATCCTAACAACTACAGAGGAATTAACCTCCTGTGCACAACGTTAAAACTGACTACAAAAATTATTAGCAACAAAATAACCTCACTAACACAAATTTCGGAAGAACAACAAGGATTTAGGACCGGGAGATCTTGTAACGACGCAATATTTGTAATTAGACAAATCAATGAGAAATCAATTGAATATAACAGACCAGCGTTCCTATGTTTAATAGATCTTGAGAAAGCGTTCGATAAGTTCGATTACAGGACGTAGTGCACATACTCTACAATAAAAACATTCCATTGAAGATAATAAAACTTGTCGAAGACATCTACACTAGAAATAAAATAGATGCAAGGGTGAATTCAGAGTTAACGGACCCAATAGATGTAACAACTGGTATCCGACAGGGAGACTCATTGAGTCCATTGTTATTTAACATCATATTAGACGAAATAATTAAGCAAGTTAAAACAAAGAGGGGTTATAGAATGGCTAACAGAGAGATACAAATATTGTGCTACGCCGATGATACTGTGCTAATAGCTGAGGATGAAGATGACCTGCAGAGACTACTGCACCAGTTTAATATAACCGCGAAAAAATTCAATATGAAAATATCAGCAGAAAAAACAAAATCAGTAGTAATCTCTAAAGAACCAATAAGATGCAAATTAGAAATCGATGGCCAGATGATAGAACAAGTGATGTCGGTTAAATATTTGGGAATCAAGTTAACATACAACAACGATATAGAAGAGGAAGTGAGAGAACAGACAATGAAAGCCAACAGAATAGCAGGTTGTTTGAATGATACGATATGGAGGAATAAGCACATAAGAACGGAAACAAAATCTAGAATATACAAATCTGTTGTTAGACCAGTTATGACCTACACCGCCGAGACGAGACCACAAACAAGTAGAACTCAAAGATACCTAGAAACAAGCGAGATGAGAACACTGAGAAAGATTGCAGGAAGTACATTGTGGGACAGAGAAACAAGTGAAAGCATAAGACGCATATGCGAGGTTGACAATGTTAACACTTAGGTAAAGAACAGAAAACGGGAATGGAACCAACACATAAACAGGATGACGGAACGGCGGATAGTAAAGATAGCCCGAGATAAGTCGCCGGGAGGTCGAAGAAATGTAGGACGCCCGCGAAAACGATGGAACGACGACTTGTGACGACATTGCATTAAAGAAAAACAGGCAGAAAAGCCTATATATAAAGAAGAAGAAGAAGAAGAAGAAGAACCAGAAGTACCTAATATGATCGGAAGGCGATTCACCAGTGTCCGGAAAATGTGATAGAACCTATGCTTCTCTGTGTATTAGCGTTGATCAACGGTATTACTCAAAGAACTTTTATCTTATGATAAGTCTATGGTATTCCTCCTTGGCCGGTTGACATCAGGCGAAACCTCGAACAGGCAAACACCCTCACCATGTGAAACCAGGCTGAGACAGTTCAAGCTGGTTGCAATCGAACATTTGTCATGCAAATATTCCACTTGAAAAGAATTACTAAATCTTGCGCAAAAAAATTACCGCATATTCTGAAAATCTCAATTTTAATGAAAGTTAATTCTACATTGACATTAACTTATTTATTATGTTCTCTCGGGAAGGTTTTGAACGAAACAAGACACATTAAATGGAAGAAAAATCCAAACGCGCCCTTCGATGGGCTGGGGTAAGAGCTGGGCCTCTTGCCGCGATACGAAGCCTTAAATCATATTCTCTGAGGCGATTTCTTATTGTCTGAGTGCTAATTTGCACCCCATGAGTTTGCTCAAGCTTGAAGGAGGCGAGCGGTTGCAAACCGTTGTCCGAACGAAGAAACTCTCAAGTAACGTTCTTGAATGGCAGTTGTAACCCGTGGTCAACCCTGTCCTGGTCTTCGGACATTCATACCTGCCTTCCTGAATCGCTGCAACATTCTGGACACACTTTTATGGGAAACACCAAACCTTTCTGCAATTCTTGTGTATGTCCACCCTTCTTCTCGCAAAACTTCCGCTTGGGCACATTCCTCTTGAGTCAAATTGCTTGTTTCGCGTTGCATAGCCATCGACTGTAGAAAATCAAACGAAAGAAAAACTATTGATCACTAGAATTGATCGAGAACAACTGATTTTAGAATGGAGCCAATACATTCAAAATCTGATAATATCATCTTTTTTCATTCCTGCTGGGAAAAAACATCTGTATTGAAAAAAAAAACGTTGAAAGTGGATAACAAATGCATGCATAATTCTGATAAAAATAATTATCATTGAGAACACCTTCAGTTGTAGAATAAATTTGAGATTTCCATGATGTGCGTTAAGTTTTTTGCGCAGTGTAGTTTGAATTGATGATGCATTCAGGTATAAATGTGTGTGGTGTGCATTGAATTCGAATGTGGTTGAGAAATAAACAATTCAATGATGATGACTTTTCGATTTAAAATTTTTCATATTTCATCCGCATTTTCCGAATATTCTATGAATTCTGTTGTTCTCAGAATTTCGGCGTGCTTAATACTATCGAAAGCTGTAGCAATAATGATTTACAGTTTCTGGCATTTCATGAAATGATCGTCATGAATTAATTTCCCGATCCGTCCCCATAAATACAAATTTAAAGAAATGATATCCGGCGATCGAGCAGAATCTTCAACTAGCTCTCGAGAGCTAGGCAATTAAGCAACTTTTTCTGAAATGGAATGAGTTGGTGCTCCATGCATTCGGAACTTGCGATTATCGATACAATCGAGTCGCAAATCATCCAGAAGAATATTTTTCAATTTGCCTTAGATTTTTCAATTAAGCTACATTATTCAAATTTTCATTTCATCGCACATGTAACAATGTGCCTGATTTTACATTAGGACAGACAATACATTAACATTCGAACGGGTTCCCAATTTCCATTTCTGCTCGAGGATTCACTTGTGCAAAAAAACCCGATTACTTCCGCTGAAATTTCGTTTTGGTGAAATTTGGCTTTCTTTGTTCAGGTCAATACCTTAAAAAATCATTCTACGAGCATATTCTCATTGTTGTAATCTATTGAGCGTAATGGATTTAAAATTATGTACTTTGGGCCTACAAAGAATTATATGATCATATAATTGTTTCAGAGCTCAGAGGAGCGGAAACCATTTCAAAATTTGCAAAAGCTGATTTGAAGGACTTAAGTTTGGATAAGCTTGGAAATACCGAACAGTGTTGGTATCCTTATATTATTTCGGACAAGAATCGGTGAAAATCCGTGATGCAATCTCTTGTTTTTCCTATCCAGCCTTCTGAAGAATGGATATTTAGCTAAATACACATTTCAGAACAGAAGTACTATAAACTAATACTTACAATATTTTTTGATGTAGATTCCACACGACCAATTGAACATGATTGGTTTTCTTTGGGAAAAATGAGTCTTGAGGGTTATGTCATTGAAATAGAAAATGTTCAGCTGAATGTTTTATAAACTCAGGAGAAGAATTGTGATGTTTTCTGACTGAACCCATGAAACTAGAAATTCCTATACAGAAACATAATACATTATTATCATTGGAATGAATTGCTCTTTGAAAATTCTTCAGAAAAAATGAGCAAATAGCCATTCAATCAATTCAGAATTCAATGAGTAGTCTGATTATGAACTAAGAAGGTGTCATTACTGATGAAATCGGAAGTGGGACGATTCTGGAATTCCTCACAAGAAATCTTCCGACTACAAATAATAATAATAATAATAATAATAATAATTTTATTCGGTCACCAAGTTACAATAAGTATATACATTTTAATTTCAGAAAACTGTACAACCTAAGCTGAAGCTTGTGTGTTGTACAGAGTTTCACAATTACCGAACACTGTTACATCTAAACCAGCCATAACATCACACATCCCAAATACATTCACACTAAATTTTCAATTCAGGAAGGGGAGAGCTATAAATGAACGTGAAAATAACATAGGCATTCTATGTCAAAACTTCCGAGAATTCTCTATGGTGTAGTTTTATATACTCCGCTAATTCTTGTTTATTGTATTTCTTTTTTAAATTGACATTTCTGAGAGCAGAAGGCAAAATATTGAAAAACCTTGGTCCCAAATATACCCAACAACGCTGTAAGTGACTTTTGCAAACAAAGGGAACACGCAATGATTGCACACATCGATATCTGGTAGGGAAGTCGTGGTCAACGTAGTCACTATTATTCTTTATCTGATGTACTATACACTCAAAAATATATAATTGTCTGATAGTCATTTTGTTGCAATCACTGAATAATAATTCGGTACTATACGTCCTGTCAACCTTCATAATAATTTTCAAGATATACTTCTGAATGATTTGCAAACCCTCCAGAGCATTATCGTATAAACCTCCCCATATAACTACCGCATATCTCAACACTGACTCAACCAAGGAATCGTAAACTCTCAGCATAGTGGAAGTATTAGCTACATCTCGAAGATTGTAAAAAATGTACGCCAAGTTTTTAAGACGAGTCCTCAAATACTCCACATGCACGTCCCACCTCATATGTTGGTCCAGGAAAATACCTAAGTATTTAATACTCGAAACCCTCTCAATTCTTGGACAGGTGCAGTTAAACACATCACAATCAGCTCCATGCACAGTTAACAATGACATGTCAGGCTGTTTGTGCTTCATGAGAGAGAACGTAGTTCAATAACTTGAAATTCAATGAGTTCGACGGTCCATTTCGAGTGTTTCTTCGAATTATTCTAACCAGCAATCTTTATAAATGGAAAAACTTCAGATTGCGTTCGGTGCTTTCCATTGCTGTATTCAAACGATTCGATTAAAACATAATATAAGTATTTGCATTAACAAGGGATCATTCATTCATGGCATTGAAAGAATAAAGTTATCAGAATTCACATCCAAAAGGTTGTTTAATGTGAACATTAGATTACCGCATCCGTATCATACCAACTCGTATCTATTTTCATACCTATTTTAAGGAATCGGTACAAATCGTGTGACGTCGCTGGATCTCGAGTAACTGTCAATACATCATTTTATACAGCCGAGGATCTCGATCTATCAGGAACATATCACCGGATCTGGTTTTGTATACAAAACTTTTTGTATATAAAAAAAACAAAAATTAATATCCCTCTAAGTGTTCCCTATCTCTAAACATATTATTGGTTGTGCTACTCTAATAATATTTCAGATATTCGAACTTGAACTGCCGGATCTCTGGTATGTCTGAATATATAACGGATCTCATGTTGATACGAATATATATATCAACATGTTCGAATTTATTCGTTGGGTGTCTAGGTTACAGTTGAAAAACGTGAAATAATTTATTTATTATTTATTTCACGTTTTTTAAGAATATATAAATAACTAGGTAAAAATGAATTCAGATATATATATATATATAATATATATATATATATATATATATATATATATATATATATATATATATATATATAGATATATATATATAGATATATATATATATATATATATATATATATATATATATATATATATATATATATATTTATTAGACTGATGCAAAAAAAATCGACTTTTTTTGTTTTCACGAAACCCCCCTAATTATCTTCGGGGTATCGAAAAAAAACCTTTGTGAAAATATCAGCTCCAAATAATAACATTTAGAGGTCGCTCATCAATTATTTCTATTTTGCCTACTAATAGCAGGGGAAAAATTTCTTTTTTCAATAAAAAATTCCTAGAACACAAACCAATAGGCGGATTTCTTTGTGTGATACATTTTCGTGTAGGCAATCAGATACTCTACAAATATGTCCCTTACGATATTTCGATGAAACGGCCGCTTCAAAAGTTACTCGATTCGATTCTAATATTGAGGTATTTTTGAAGAAAAAAATTATTCAAAAAAATCGACTTTAGTTGTTTTCACGCAACCCGCCTTCTTATCATCTTCAGGACATAGACAAAAGCCGTCTGTGAAAATATTAGCTTTGAATATTAATATTTAGAGGTCGCTCATCGATAGTTTCCATTTTCGCTACTGATGGCAGGAAAAAAATTCTTTTTTCAATAAAAAATTTTTTGTTCACGGACCAATAGACGGATTTCACTGTATGATACATTTTAGTGTAGGGAACTAGATACTCTACGATACGATATCTCGATGAAACCACTTATTTGAATTTTTTTTTCCAAAATACCCCAATATAAGTTATTATTATAGAGGTATTTTTGAAGAAAAAGTTCGAATAACTTTTGAACGAGCGGTTTTATCGAAATATCGTATGAGACATTTTCGTAGAGCATCTAGTTCCCTACACGAAAATGTATCACACAATGGAATCCGTCATATGGTTCGTGAAGAAAAAATTGTTTATTGAAAAAAGAAAATTTTTTCCTGCTATCGACAGCGGGAATAGAAGTCATTGCTGAGCGACCTCTAAATATCAATATTCAAAGCTAATATCTTCACAGACGCCTTTTTTCGATACCCTGAAGATAATTAGGAACAGAGTTTCGTGAAAACGAACAGAATCGATTTTTTTTCTTCAAAAAATCATCACTATTAGCATCGAATCGAATAACTTTTGAAGGGGCCGTTTTACCGAAATATCGTAAGGGTCATTTTTGTAGTGTATCTGATTGTCTACACGAAAATGTATTACACAATGAAATCCGTCTATTGGTTTCTGCTCTAGGAATTTTTAATTGAAATAAGAATTTTTTCCCTGCTATTAGTAGGCAAAATAGAAATAATTGATGAGCGACCTCTAAATATTATTATTTGAAGCGGATATTTTCATAGAGATCTCTTTTCGATACCCTGAAGATAATTAGGGGGGGGTTCGTGAAAACAAAATATGTCGATTTTTTTGAAACAGTCTAATATACAGGGTGTACCAAGTTCGACGGCCTATTAGGCGTTTCTGGAGAACTAGACTTATTTGAAATCTGAAAATTGGGATTATGATATTGTTCGACATAATCTACCGAGCTAAAATATTCTTGGAGCTTGATCACTTCCAGTTATACAGGGAGCGAGAAAAAAATTTTCAAAATTTTATTTTTCTGTTTTTTTCTTCTTGAATTTGATAGAGTATGCAATTCTGAATACATTTGTACTCGAATCGTTCCATTCGTCGAAATACTTTCAAAAATATCGAGAAAAATCTGAAGAAAAAGAGAGAAAAGGGTATTCGGTATTATGTTTGTTATTCCTAATCTACATATCTTAAGCACAAACCGTTTTCACATTTTTGAAGTCAAAGACTGTGGAAATATTGTACATTTTTAAAATTTTGAAAAACTCATCACAGGGTGTTCCAAATGTTGGGTCAAAAATTGGGATCAAGATTGGCCCATAACTTTCGTTTTTCAAATTAGAACCCTATTTTTTCATGAATGCGTTGGATTGTATGAAGAAAAATGATGATAGTGTTCTGACATGTTAATGCTCCTAAAATTGATAATTCTTGAGTTATTTAGGATTTTCTGAATTTATGTGGTACGTAGCGTCAAATTCATTTAATCTGTTTCATTTCAACTATGACCTGGGTCATAGAAGATGAATTATTCCACTAATGATATACACTTGAATACATCCGTACTGAAATCGTTGCATTCGTCAAAATACTTTCCGAAATATAAAAAAAAAACTGAACAAAAAAAGGTAGATAAGAGTATTCGGTATAATGTTTACTTTTTCTAATCTAGATATCTTGACCACAAACCGTTTTCACGTTTTTGTAGTCGAAGACAATGAAAATATTTTACATATTTAGAATTTTGAAAAACTCGTCACAGGGTGTTCTAAATGATCGGCCAAAAATTGGGATCAAGATTGGCCCATAACTTTCGTTTTACAAATAAGAACCCTATTTTTTTATGATTGCATTGGATTCTGCGAAGAAAGATGATAATAATGTTCTATCATGTTGATACTTCTAAAATTAATATTTCTTGAGTTATTTAGTATTTTCTGATTCCATGTCGTACATTGCGTCAAATTCTGTTCCATAACAACAATGATGAATGAATTGAACAAAAAGGTGTGTCACTAGTGAGTTATTGAAATAATTTATCTTCTATGACCAAGGTCATAGTTGATATGAAACAGATTTAATGAATTTGACACTACATACGACATAAAATCAGAAAATCCTAAATAACTTAAGAATTATCAATTTTAGGAGCATGAATATGTTGGAACATTATCATCATTTTTCTTTGTACAATCCAACGCAATCATAAAAAAATAGGGTTCTGATTTGAAAAACGAAAGATATGGGCCAATCTTGATCCCAATTTTTGACCCAATATTTGAAACACCCTGTGATGAGTTTTTCGAAATTCTAGAGATGTACAATATTCCCACATTCTTCGACTTCAGTAATGTGAAAACGGTTCATGCTTAAGATATCTAGATTAGGAATAACAAACATAATACCGAATACTCTTTTCTCTCTTTTTTTTCAGGTTTTTCTCGATATTTTTGAAAGTATTTCGGCGAATGCAACGATTCGAGTACGAATGTATTCAGAATTGCATACTCTATCAAATTCAAAAAGAAAAAAACAGAAAAATAAAATTTTGAAAATTTTTTTTTCTCTCCCTGTATAACTAAAAGTGGTCAGGCTCGATAGATAATTTCAAACAATATCATAATCCCAATTTTCAGATTTCAAATAAGTCTAGTTCTCCAGAAACGCCTAATAGGCCGTCGAACTTGGTACACCCTGATATATATATATATATATATATATATATATATATATATATATATATATATATATATATATATATATATATATATATATATATATATGGATTCGTAGTGCGTTGTGACCTCCGTTAAGTTCAGTGGGCGACCTGACCTCCGGGTGAAGGAGTGGTGTGATTGAAATTTTTTTTGTCAATATATTTAGAGGGGAAGGCAAAAAATATAGGGACCTTGAGAGGGGAAAAATTTTGCTCGAAAAAATTTTTTTCATATGAGACAGACCTTGCTACCTCCGCTTATATTTTGTATGGGTCGTGCGCTGTGTCCTCCTGCAACGATGCCAGATTTTCGGAGGACAGAAGGTAAATTAGTTCAGAATAATCATATATGGAATGCAGCTGTTCTTTCAACACATGTTTGGAAAGATAAGTGCTTTACGCTGCTCATTCCGGAGCATCGGAATAAATAAAGAAACATCGTCTTGTGCCTGACAAAGGCTTCGTGAACTAATGGTTCCTATACACGGCTATGAAATAGAACGAGAGGTTTCTCAAAGTTTCAAGCATTATAAATCGAGCTATTTCTTAAAGAAAAAAACAAATTCTATTGAATTGGGAAACATGCAACTGAATGTTGAAAAGATAAAGAAAAGTTAATTACTCACAACATTGATGGGATTAATCATAATTGAACCTTTCTAGCCAAAACAAATATTATACGTTATATTAAATTATAAAAACCATTAGATAACCTTCAGTTTTCTATTCCTTCAATGCACGGTTGGAAAATTTTCGATGTTTCCGCCCTCCCAAAAATTTGGTTTCTTCTCGTTGCTGGACATCTTTAACGATATTCAATGAAGAAAATTATACTTCTGAAGAACAATAATGCTTTCGAGTATAATATGAAAGTCTATGGTTTCGTTAGTTTGTTTATTTATCTTCACAGAAATCGGGAAGCAAATGTCCGGTTTGATTGTGGAAATGATTTTAATATACTCAACGAGGAAATGGGGCAAACATAGAATTTTCATGAACAAGTTGTTATATGAACCATTTGATTCATGGCTTTTACGGACGACGCTGGATGAACTACAAGAGATAGTGGAACTCGAAAGGGACATTTTTGTAGTGTAAGAAAATTCATACATAAAAGTCCGCGACTACATATGTCTAACTCTCATCGGGGATAACCCTCGATAACCAATTTTAACATATTCAATTCAATCCAAATCAATGTTCAATTTGAAGGGACCTTTTGACTGGTATGGAATGAATTAAAATTTAAATAAATATGACTGTTATCATTCCTTATAAAAAATGCTTTTCAAAGCATAGTTTCCTGAAGAATATTTCCCGAGATATGACGAGAGGCTGAAATAAAAATTTAGACAAGAAATAAAATTTACGATCTATCGTAACGAAGCGTTCTAATGCTTCATTTGATTGATTCTAACGAATCATTTGATAACTTGATATTGTTTCAAGTTTTCTCCATCATTGAGGTTTAAGATTTCTCACGTTCATCTGATGCACAATATCTGCAAGTTGAAGCATCTAATGAAAAGTAGCATAATATAGTGTACGTGTACAGGGTTAATATTGGTCGTAAAAAAAAGTTTGAATGAGCAAAATTGACGTACCTATTTTTCATGGGCATTCAGAATTAAGTACTAGGAAATACAGTTTTCGTAAACCTAAAAATTTGTTCTAAGCTATTGTTGTTTTCTTAATAGTACAGTACGTGATCAGGCATTCAAAGTTTTGTGAATCCCACCTTGAAAGTGGTTTTCCGTCTATGATCACTTCAAATGAAAAAGGTCCCTCTTATTTTTTAAATTCGCAATATGATTAAATTAAAATTGATATGCTGAATAGTGAGTAGTAAGGACCTCTTGAAATATTGACCTTTGAAATAGCATTTTTAGTGTACCTGGGCGGACTAATCTTAATTCAGCTTCTTCGAAATGTACTTCTGTAAAATTCTTTACTTTTTCATAAAACTTCACTGCACTTTGACTGGCGCGCATCGACAAATTAGGCTTGAATTTATCGCTACAATGCATAAGAGATTCGAGTTTTCTCTGCGCGCCAGTGAAAGTGCAGTGAAGTTTTATGAAAAAGTGAAGAATTTTACAGAAGTACATTTCGAAGAAGCTGAATTAAGATTATTGGAAAAAGGTTTGAAACACTGTCCGAATATGTTTAACAATAAGGACCTCAAACATTTAGCAGTTAATGTAGAATTAGCATTAAATAAGATCGAATCTCCTGAGATACAAAACTTTGAAAAATCTGTTTGTGCGAGAATGATATCCAATGCTCGTAGTAGACAGGATAAAATAGAAGTTGCCGTTTTGAAACAAATCAAAAAGAAAGCCTCTGAGAATGATCTGATAATTACAAAAGTTGGCAAAGGCAATATAGTTACAATTTTGAACAAGACTGATTATTTACAAAAAACAGAATTATTGTTGAACTCTGATAACTTCCGAGAACTGAGAGTTGAACCAACATCGAAATTCCAAAATTCACTCAAAAAGTATATCAAAAATTGCCCAAACGTATTATCTGAAATAACTTTTCCTTTGACGATAATGAATCCCAGAATACCGCAATTATATGCTCTACCTAAAATCCATAAAGAGAATTGTCCTATGAGACCCATTGTTTCCTCTACTCATGCACCAGCTTCAAAACTCTGTAGATATCTGAATTCTATTTTACCAAAAATGATTCAACATGAACCAATTTACTCCATCAAAAACACCATCCAACTTTCAGATGAATTAAAGTCAATGAAATTCCCTCCGAATGCTAGGTTAATTTCGTTCGATGTAGTAAATTTATTCCCATCAATACCTCATACAGCAGTTAAAAATTTAATCAACGAACAGCTTCATAATAATTTTTCCCTCAGTGCAGAATTGATAGATGGAACAAATAAATTTTTGCAGTTGTGTCTTGAACAGAGTTATTTCAAGTTCAATGGAAAATTCTATCAACAGTTGGATGGTCTACCAATGGGTTCTCCTTCATCTCCTCTTTTAAGCGAAGTATTCATGACACATTTGGAAAAGAAAATATTCTCGTCAATTAATAACAATGTGACTGAATTTGTACTATACTGGAGACGATATGTAGATGACGTGTTTTGTAGTTGGACTGGCTCAGATTTTGAGCTTGAATTGTTTTTCCAACTGATTAACTCTTTGTTTGTGTCGGTCCAGTTCACATTTGAAAGGGAAAATGAAAATAAGTCGTTAAACTTTTTGGACATTCAGATAAAAATAGTAGAAGATCATATGGAATTTGATGTGTATAGAAAACCTACTTTTTCAGACATCCTCATCCATAATAGTAGTTCACATCCATATAAAATAAAAATGTCAGCTTTTCATTCCCTGGTACACCGTCTAATATCAATACCACTTTCAACAGCTGATTTCGAAAAAGAAGTGGAAGTGTTAAGGACATTGGCATTGAACAATGGTTTCTCTCCCAATATTATAGATAAATTAATTGACAGAAAACAATATCAAAAACTATTATCAAGTATATACCCCACCCAAATTAATAACTGTATTGATAAATTTGCTTATATAAACTATATCCCACAAATAAGCGACAATATTTATAGTAGATTAAGACGAAATAAAATTGACATTGTATGTATATATACAGGGTGTTTCCTTAACATGCGGCAAAAATTCAGGGGGCTGTTCCTTGGACTATTCTAAGAATATTTTGTCCTTTGATGATTTTTGAAAAACCTCTTTGTTTCGAAGATACAGGGCAAACAAAATTTTAGATAATAACATTTTATTATGAAAAATTACATGAAAATTTAACTTAACCTACAAAAACTGTTGAAAATGACCACCTCCAGCCAGCATACAAGCATCCAATCTTCTCCTCGTTGACTGCCGAACCCTTTCAAAAACACCAGGATCATTTCTTATTAAGTTACACCCAGCAATGATCCGATTTCGCAAGTCTTCCACATTTTCTACTGGAGTGGTATAAACTAATGATTTTAGATGGCCCCATAGGAAATAATCTAAGGGGTTCAAGTCCGGGGAACGAGCAGGCTATAAATGAGGTCCACCTCTTCCAATCCAGCGATCTCCGTATGTTAATGTTAAAAACTCACGAGCAACCAAACTAAAATGCGCTGGTGCACCATCGTGCATAAACCACATTGCATGTCTTATTGCCAATGGTACATTCTCCAAAAACAGAGGTAACGTTTGTTCTAAAAAGTTGCGATACACGTTCCCGGTAAGTCTTTCTGGTAAAAATATCGGCTTTATTAGCCAGTCACCCACAACACCAACCCAAACATTCAATGAGAACAGGTGTTGAAAACGATCTTCAATTATCTCATGTGGATTCTCGTCGGCCCATACATGGTTGTTATGAAAATTTCTTATTGCATTTCTTGAGAAATTCGTTTCATCGGTAAAAAGAATCAGCGTCAGTAATTGAGGAATTTGAACTAATGTGGTTAAAAGCCATTGACAAAATGCAATACGTGGGGGAAAATCAATAGGAATAAGTGCCTGAACGCGTTGCATATGGTATGGATATAACAAATTGTCTTTAAGAATTTTCCAAACAGTCTTATTACTCACATTCAAAGTATTGGCAATTTTTCAAGTAGAAGTTCTAGGGTCTTCTTCGATCATGTCCAGCACATTCTCTTCCAGTTCCACCGTTCTTACTGTGTTTGGCTTTCCTGGTCCCCCAATTTGTTTCAATGTGCCTGTTTCATGCAGACGTTGATGAATATTTTGAAACAATTTTCTGTCAGGAATATTACGCCCAGGAAATCGTTCAATGTACAACCTCCTAGCTTTTAATGAATTTCCATCAGCAAGTCCATAAATGAAATGCATGTCAGTCATCTCGGCATTTGTAAAGCGATTCATAATAGTGAAAGATAAAATGTTAATTGCTAATACATCACAAAACGAATTCAAATGAAAACCGTGTTTAATCTGTATTCCTTTACCATCTGAACTTATCAATTTTAAGTCAAAAAACTGGCCGTTTTTTATAGTTGTCAAACACATTCAAAAATAAATTGTACCTACTTAGTAAACACAGTGCGGTACGCATTTTTATTTATACTATTATCAATTTTAAAAATATGAAAAATGTTGTTCGCCCTGTATCTTCGAAACAAAGAGGTTTTTCCAAAAACATCAAAGGACAAAATATTCTTAGAATAGTACAAGTAACAGCTCCCTGAATTTTTGCCGCATGTTTAGGAAACACCCTGTATATATATTCTTTTGAATAAGAGAGCTAAAATAATACAATGAATGTTGAAACAAAAAGTATGTACCATCTAGAAAAACTTAAAATCAATGTTTTGTAATGGAAAGGATAGTTAAACAATTTTTGAAAAAAGTGGTATCTATAAAATTTTTTGTGACGAATGCCCAGCTTTTTACATGGGTCAGACTAGTCGTTCTCTTAAGATGAGGGTTGATGAACATAAAAGTCAATTCTTCAAAACAAATTAACAACTGGTTTTTCTGATCATTGTATCACTTGTAACCATTTCATAGATTTTAATAAAACAAGAATATTGCATGAAGGGGAAAAAAGCAGACGCCTAGATCTTCTAGAAATTTTGGAAATATTTTCTGCGTCCAAATATAAACAACCAATTGTGAACGATCAATTAGATTTCCGCTTATCTCCGGTTTTAACATCTGTTGTTTGATGTTTATTTCTTTGACTTATACGTTCACTTTTCAGTCTTGAGAATGGGATAAAACCCGAAACATGTCGACTTATTAGATGTTTAATTTATTAAAATATTGTGAACGTAGTCTTGTGTTTTTATTTTTTCAATTGACCAAAGATGTTTCACCAACAATTTCGTTAATCAAGGGGCATTTTTCATCAAGAATAAATGTCGCAGATAACAATCACATTCATTTTTATAAGAATTCATTCCATGCCAGTCGGGAGTCCTCTTCAAATTGAACATTATTCTGAATTGAATTGAAAATGTAAAAAATGGTTATCGTTGGTTGGTTGTCCTCAGCATTTAGACATATGCCGTCGTGGTCTTTCATATAGAATTTTTCGAACACTACAAAATTGTCTCTGACAATGTTTCTCTTTCCCTTATAGTTTACACAGCGTCGGCCGTGAAAGCCTGATAAAAACGACTTTTTCATGAAAGCTCAATATTTTTTCTCATTTCTTCGTGACATAGGAATGTGAACCCTACATGAAAACCCCCCAAAATATATTTTCTACATTATTGTGAAAGTTTCATCAACGGACATTCACATTTATATTAGTATATGGATAGATTTTCTTCAAATCAGACTGGGTAGTTAAAAATTTATTCCAGTAAACTAGTTTTTCAGTGGCGTCATTTGGGAGGCCGTATATCCGTAGGGGGATCCGCTAGGAGAAAAAAATTATGGGAATATGTCATATTATTTTTTTCAAACTATACATGATACGAATGATGTAAAAAAAAGAATAACGTTAGCAAACAAAAATTTTCCCGCGAAGTGTTGAATTTCAATATTCACAAAAATGAGCTGCGACATTCAAACAATGAGCAATCCGAGGGGAAATCACTCCTTCCCATACAACCGTTCACAAAATACATTGGGACTTCTTCTATATTCCCGAAATTCAAATGTCACCGCAATGACATCTCGATGACCTTGGCTGTCCCGACGGGCCAAAATTCAAAATCTGTTATAACGTGCATTCGAAAAAATTCGGTGTCAAGTAGGCTACTTGGAAAAAATGGCACGTTGGGATATTTTACTTGACAGTTATTGTTCAGAATGTAGGTGCCACCGATAATATTGCATAAAGATACTCCAGTATTTCTGACGAAATGCACAGGGTATTTTTTAAGGGAGAAGTTTTTTTTTGACAGGTAGTAGAACTCATCAAAATCAATCATTCAAACTTCCATATTGCTCACCTGTTATGAATCAATGCCGCGTTTTTAGGAAGTTGAACATCAAATAAATTACTCACTAGACTTTTTTGCGATCTGTTCGACGCACTTAAATTTTTAGTAAACATGTAGAATTATTTTTCAACTTCTATCTGGCGATTTTTTCTGAGAGAAATAGTTAATTCCAAAGTGGGGACAAAAAAATTTCTTTATTAAACAAAAATTCACAAATCCAGCTATAAAACTCGTCTAAATTGTTTTCATGAATTGGTCGTAATGATCATTGTTCGATCAGATTGAATTCATCATCGAATTCGATCAATTTGAATCATATCAACAGGTCACTATTGGAATAAATCTGCAGCATATTCCAAAACTGATGTTCGAACATAATCAATATAGAAGTTTCAATACGTTCAAGTCAGATTTGGACTTGGCATTTCTCACATTTGCGGGTAACTCTGGTTCAAATAAATTGGGAAGAGTGAATATTCAAAATGTTTTCATGTTGATGAGATCTATTACCTGTCAATACAAAGCGTTACATTTGAAGATACCGTATGTATTCAGATTGATTAGAGAAAAGGATTGTATCTAATTTAATAATTTAGATTTCATTAAACAAATGTTCATATTTTACATCTATATTGGGGACAAGCTATATTCCCCATATAGATACGTAAAAAGCTTTCATTCTCTTTCAGTTATGCGTGAATAGTACAAAATGAATACGTTGGACGATGGAAAACAAGCATATATGAATTCCCTCATAGGACCAAGTTAAAGCTTGTCTTTCCAATGCATCACACCATTCCACTTGAAAAAGCGATAAAATAACCTTTGAGATATGCCACCTGTTGACATCTGCTCTGAGGGTGTACCAATACACATTGTTGCCATTTACGGAGGAGGATACGTCTTTCGAGTCTCTCAGAGTTATTCATCCATATATGGCGCAGCACACTAGCGCCCGTGATATATACCCGAACTAAAAGATTGTTCAGTACATAAACAGGGTGCCTTGTGACCTCAAAACGATTTTTTGATATGTTGATCCCTGAGTCATCCTGATTCCAACAAGCTAAAAAACAAGGCGATACGTTGTCACCTCCGAAATCGGAGGTGACAGCGTTATATATGAGGTCAGAGCGTAAAACGAGTTTCTGTTTTGGAGGTGAAAATGACCCTTTATAACTATATATATATATTAATATATATATATATATATATATATATATATATATATATATACAAGAAATGAAGTCTTTGCTGATATAGTTGAAACAGAGAATAGATTCTTGGGATAGCAGCAGATTGGATGAATTACTCTTTTTCCTTTATAGCTTAAGCTTTCGATAACTTTATTTTTATCTTCTTCAGAAGCACTACAAACATCGACAAAGTGAGATATGCATGTAAAATGGAATAAATATAACAAACTTACAGGATTTGAGATTATAAAATTCAAAGGTGTTCATATATCAGAATATCGACATATATATATATTTGAAAACCATGAGAAGTTCGGACGAAAACGAAAAATATATTTTTTTGGATTGATAAATGTCAGTATTGACAAATATCATTGATATTTCTTGGCGATGTTACTGAAATGATTCAAAGGAGTGATCGTTTACAAATTGAGGATTGGTTTTACTTATTTTATCGATCTCTACTTAATTAGCATAAATTGAACTGAAATCTTCTACATCTCGTATTTTTCGTTTTCGTCCGATGTTTGTAGTGCTTCTGAAGAAGATAAAAATAAAGTTATCGAAAGCTTAAGCTATAAAGGAAAAAGAGTAATTCATCCAATCTGCTGCTATCCCAAGAATCTATTCTCTGTATATATATATATATATATATATATATATATATATATATGGTTCATCACCCTCACGCGTCGAGTGTTCGGCTCTACCTCCCGCGACACCATGGAGGTAGAGGACTGCTAAACCTGGAATCCCTCCATGCAGATAACATCGATATGCTCAGGAATTATATCTTCTCCGCCATACGTGAAGCTGATGAACGTATATCCCCATTGAAACTAGCTGAGCCAGATCATCAGGTAGCTAGAAAATCAGTAAAAGAACAGCTAGAGGAATGGAACTCTAAAGCCCTGCATGGTAGATATCCAACTCACCTATAAAAGTGGGGATGTAAATAAGATAGAGTCTACTACTTACCTGCGTGCGGGTATCTTTTTCCTGAGACAGAAGATGTTCCCAAGCGACTGAATCCATCCATATATATATATATATATATATATATATATATATATATATATATATATTATATTTATATATAATTACATAATAGACCCCCTGTATTCTGAAATACTCGATACATTGTAACCTCATTCGTTATTGAATATGTCCATACCAACTTTAGCTGACTCAGCACACGTGTCCCTTATCTTATGCTGAATGCATCGTAAATACCGAAGGTATAAACAGGCATAAGAATAATTGCATCAGTTAAGAATAATCTGTCTCTGAAGAATAATTAGTCATTCAAGAATAATTGTATCATCTCATTGTTCCTTAATTAAACTGTTTTTAAAAACGGTGTCTTCAACTCAAAATACATAATTGGCGACGAGGTCTGGGATTTTGCCGGTCTTCTTAAAAGTGATCCAGAACCAATTGGCGACTTCAGAAGGCTGTAGTTTCAACTGCTAAGGTGCAACCGAACGAGAGGAAGAAGACGACGGAGAGTCCGATCGACAGGTTAGCAACTGCGACGACATCCACTAGAGCACTAGAGAACAAAGGTAAGTGAGCGATTATACTGACAATTTTCCTGACATTATTCTTCCCAGTTTTTAATTGACCTGGCCTAAAGTCAATCACCCTTTTTCCCAAGTTTTGTGTGTAAAACTTGTACAGTTTTTTAAAAGTTTTTCTGATATAAAAATTAGGTATTTTACTCAAATATTACTGATAATTGATAATCAATCTAAATATTTCGCATTGAACGAATTGATAAATTCAATATCCGAATTAAAACTAGAAGACACAATTATGGCAGATTTAACATTTCCTAAAGAATTTGGAAATCTCCTACCAAAATTCGACGGAGATAGAACAAAATTAAATTCATTTTTAGCTGCATGTGACGACTATATCGCACAATTTCAGAATGCTTAAGCAATCGTCAAATCTTATTGCCTCAATCTAATAAAAAGTAAATTTATTGGGAATGCGGAAGCAGAATTCCACAGTTCCAATGTTCCAAATACATGGATCAATAGAAGAAATTTCCTCATAAATAAATTTGTTGATCATGCAAACCTCGATGTACTCAAAAATCAATTGCAATTTCTAAGAAAAAATACCAAAGAAGATATTTTAAATTTTATTGAAGAAATAAAAGCTCTGAGAATCAGAATAAATTATAGAATAGACGCAGATGTTATGAAAGCGCAAATGAAAATTTTACACAAAGATCTAACTAACGATTTAGCGAAAAATGTATTAATAAGTAACAGTTCATTCGAATTACAGACAACCCTGATTACTACACCTGATTTAACTTTCGATCGAGCCATAAAAATTGTTGAAAATTATGTCTCACAAAAATCGCAAATAGAAATGATGCGGTCGTGGAGAAATCCGCCCACGAATAATTATAATATTAATAAATCGAAAACTTATTCCCCATTTAGAAATCCAAATAATGTTTCCCAGTATCAAAACAATCATTTCAGAACACCTCACTATTCCTATGATCCAAATCCCAATCAAAGAATTACTACCCCTCCAGAAAAAATGTCTATCCAAACAAGAAATTATCCTAAAAAACGAAACGAGTATTCAACTCAATTTAATCCAAATCCCCAGAGAAATTTTTATAATTATCGAAATACGAATTATCAAAATAATACGAACAATGACATTGTTGAGGAACTAACGAATGTTAATTCGAATGAACCAAGTCGAAATTTTCCAAAAGCAGGCCCAAGCAACGAATTGACCTGAATCATGCCTTAGATAATAAAAATCAGTTACCTCATATCCAATTCCGAAACCCTTATTGTAAATTATTAATTGATAGTGATTGTTCAGTTTGCTTAATCGATCGCCTATAATAATTTTCCAGATAATATCTTCGAAGAAAACACTTCTTAAACAGCTTGTATGAGAACGGAAAATTCGAATGAAAAAGTAGTATTACCAGTTTTTGATGAATTTCGCATTAATGATATGCATCCTTTTATTCTTTATGAATTCCATAAAAATTATGATGGCCTTATACGAGCCGATTTCTTAAATAAATATGGACTTAGCTTTGATTTCAAAAATCAACTTCTATATAATGAATATTGCAGAATACCTTTCCAATATCAAAAAGTTTGTCAAAATCCAATTGACATTCCAGTAGACCTATCCCATTCAGATTCTTATATCAGAAATCAATTAATGAAAATTTTTCAAACAAATATCGATGCTTTACAATTACCTGGTCAACCCTTGAATTTTTCTAATCGAATAAAACACAAGATTCGAACGGTTGATGAAACACCTGTTCATTGCAAAATTTATAGATATCCAGAAATTCATAGAGAAGAAGTACAGACTCAAATTGAAGATATGTTAGCGAAAAAAATTATTAGACCTAGTATTTCCCCATGGTCCTTTCCTGTAGTTATTTTTTCTAAAAAACAGGATTTATCAGGAAAAATGAAATGGCGTATTGCTGTTGATTGTAGAAAATTAAATGAAAAAACTGTTGATGATAAATATCCCTTACCTCAAATTGAAAGTATTCTAGACAAATTAGGAAACAAGAAATATTTAACGACCCTCGATCTAGCATCGGGTTTTCACCAAATTGAACTAGATGAAGAATCTATAGAAAAAACGGCTTTCACAGTTGAAAACGGACACTATGAATTTTTACGAATGCACCTGCGACTTTTCAAAGATTAATGAATAATGTTTTAAAATTTTATTGGAAAAAATTGTTATATTTATATGGACGACGTGATAATTTTTCCGGACAGTATTGAAAAACATTTAGCGGACATACACAATATCTTAGAGGCTTTCAGAAAAGATAATTTGAAAATACAACTAGACAATTGTCAATTTTTCAAAACAGAAATTGAATTCCTTGGTCACATCATCACTCCAACAGGAATAAAACCTAATCCAAACAAACTAGAAGCTGTAAGTAATTTTCCAATTCCAAAAACTCAGAAAAAAATAAAATCTTTTCTTGGTCTAGTTGGATATTATAGAAAGTTCATTCCAAGTTTTGCAAAGATTACGAAACCTTTAACCATATGTTTGAAAAAAAAATGCTAAGATTGATATTGATGATCCTAAATACGTTGAAGCATGTGAAATTTGTAAACGAAGCTTATTGAATTTTCCCATATTGAGATATCCGAATTTCGATTTAACTACAGACGCCTCCGGATTCGCGATAGGATCCATTTTATCTCAAGGTGAAGATGATTTACCCATCTGCTACGCCAGCAGAACTCTGAACTCGAGCGAAATACTATATAGCACAATGGAAAAAGAATTATTAGCGATCGTTTGGTCATGCCAGCATTTCCGGCCTTATTTGTACGGGAGAAAATTCACAATTTATAGGGATCATAAGCCTTTAGTTTGGCTGTTTTCACTTAAAGAACCGAATTCGTGTGTGATGCGTTGGCGTATTAAATTGGAATAATTTGATTACGAAATAAAATATAAAAAAGGATCGTCGAATAATGCGGACGCATGAAGTAGAATAATTTTGGACAATGATAGGAAATTTGAAGATTTTTTGAAGCAACATGAATCTGGAAATTTGGTAGATACTAATAATATTGAAATATTAAGAGATGACTTATTGTTTAATAACCCCGAATATTTTGCATTAGCGCATTGTGTATCAGAAGATTTTTACATGAATGAAGGCATAGCTCGAGATTTTAAAAAGAAATTTGGAAATGTAAATGAATTGAAATCGCAAAAAAAAATTGAGAAGTAGCATTTCTGAGACAAAATAACCGAAATATTTATTATCTTATTACTAAAAAATTCCATTATGATAAACCAACGTATGAAAATGTTGTTAATTCTATTTCATACTTGAAAAAATTAATGAAGTTAAATAATGAAACTCATTTAGCTATACCACGAATTGCGTGTGGTCTAGATAAATTGAAATGGAATAAAATATACGATATGATTCAATACATTCTTGATGATTCAAATATAAAAATAGTTATATATCACTGCAATGATGAAACTGAAAATAACAATTTGATAAATAGTTCAAATGGTTTAAGTAATAATTATGAGGATGATAATGTTGAATATAATCGTATTAACTTACCAGACGTAAGAAATGACATTCATGATGATATTGATTATGAATCAAGTTTATTTGGAAATGATGAGATATCCTATTGAAGATGATCAATTATAAATAATGTAACAAATGGAGAATTAGATGATTGCCTAGAATTATTAGATCCAAGTGATAATGGAAATTATGATAATATTGATGATATTGTTGATGATGAAGATAATGAAGATTCAAACAAGAAATCAGGAAATATAATTATTCACAGTGATGTTACAGTACATAGTGATATAGAAAATCCTATTCTAGAAATCCCTTATACGGAAAGAAGTGTTAATTCATCTCAGTCACAAATTATACTCAAACATGGTTCTACTTATAGCGTAGCAAAAATCAAATTATTTAATGATAAATTGAGATTCCGAGTAGTAATAAATTCTGTGGAAAAAGATTTATACAATTTCTTACATGAGTATCATCCATATCAACAATCTCGTCCTTGCATTTAACTATAGAAAAGGGGATATTGGCTTCAGGATTGCGAATGGGGTGAATAACACACTCTCTTCAAATTGTCGACGTTTCGATCCTGTTTGGGATCTTCTTCAGGACTAAAAAAGTTTATTAAAATATTAGACAAATGAACAATCTGGTCACAATAACACAACACAACATTACATAAAGTTCCCTGAGAAAAAACTAACATTCAGGTGGAAATTTTATATTCAACTTACCAATTTGGTCAAATGTATTACGATGTGGCAGAACTTGCTGAATTTCATCGGAATTGTGCGTATAATTCCGTCAGATCTATAAAATTTATTATGAATCGTATGTGGTCTTGGCTCGGTTAATATGGTACTGATCGACGGTGTCTTGTTTTTCTCCCAAACATGTTACGGTGAAACTTCCACGACGCAGATTTATTCTTTATTAATTTCTCTCATTGAGTTATTACAAATTATGCTCAATTTTTGAGTATCTGTTCGGATATTAACTGTGTTACGTATAAAAATGTGTATCATTTCACTAATACATCTTTTGTGGTAGTTGTTTTCTTTATCCAAAATTTTTACATCATCAAAGTCAAAATTATGATTTTCTAAGAAGTGGTGTAAAGCTAGTGCGGTTTTTTCGTTTTTGTCTCTATTATTTTCTTTGCAATCATATGTATGCTGACGTATACGATTTTTCAGGTATTGTCTGGTCTTGCCGACATACGATAGGTTGCAATCTTCACATGGAATTTTTCGTAGAACACATGAAACATATGATAGATATTTCATTTCAATTAAGAACAATAACTTGAATAAAATCCAAAGTTTATGTAATGAGAAGGCTACATTCAGGCTGGAAACGAAAAATAATTTTGTTTTCAATTATACGAACATACGATTACCTGAATCAGTTTTACAAATTCTTAGTGTAGGTCCAAAATTGAACATCCCTGTCAACTCAGGTCCTAAATATAAATTAAATATCAACATAATAAAAGACTTTGAATACATTTCGAACAGTCAATCAGATTTTTCTGAGGAAACAAAAAATGACCTTAGATCCTCTTTCACTAACATCACTACAAATCATTGTAATAAAATGAAAAGAAATAACAAAAACGAAAATTTATTCTTGACGAAACTTATTATAACAAGAAAATTTCTTCAGGATCATCCTGAATGCATTATATCTAGATCAGATAAGGGAAATAGCACGGTTTTCATGTATAGAGATGATTACACGGCAGCCATGAGTGAATTAGTGAATGATGAGGCTACATATACGAACCTCAACAAAGATCCTACCACTATTTTTCAAACAAAAAATAACGAATTAGTTAAGGACCTTTTTGATCAACATATAATAAGTGAGTCCACAATGAAAAAACTTAAAACACATAACTCTTTACCACCAAGAATATATGGACTGAGAGAAACGCACAAACCTAATCTCAGCATGAGACCTATTGTTAGTTGTTTAAATTCCCCTACATATAACTTATCCAATTATATTCACCAAATTTTATCTCCTTGGACTACAACTTTTGACTATAATGTGAAGAATTCATTTGAGCTTGTTGAACTAGTAAAAACAGTGCAGTTACCTCCAAACTATGTTTTGGTGTCTTTGGACGTGGTCTCGTTGTTTACCAATATACCGAAGCAGTTAGTTTTGCACATCATAAAGGAAAATTGGTCACATATATCAGCCTATACAGAATTAAGTAGAACTATGTTATGTAGAATAAAATAAAAGAAGATAAAAACACTTGACAGAGTTTCACAGTTTTATTAAAGGATTTGTTGACACGCGTGTTTCGGGTTTTATCCCATTTTCAAAACTGAATACATATCAATACAGAAAGAACACATTCGTACACATATCAGGTAACACATGTTAAAATCGGTGATAGGTGGAAATCTAATTGATCGTTTACAATTAGGAGATTTTGTTTTTGAGCTGAGGATATTTCTAACATTTCTAAAAGATCCAAATGTCTACCTTCATCACCCTTATGTAGAATTTCTATTTTTTTGAAATCAATAAAGTGATTGAGAGTAATACAGTGAGTGGAGAAACCTGTTGTTGGTTTATTTTGTAGAATAGATCTTTTATGTTCATCAACTCTAACTCCGAGAGAACGACCAGTATGACCAATGTAAAATGTAGGGCACTCATTACATGATAACATATAAACACCACTCAACTGCGAATTATTCAGTCGATCCTTCCCATTGAAAATACAGATCTCAAATTCTTCTTATTGGTGGTACACACAACATCAATTTCATTTTTTCTGATTCTTCGACAGAGTTGTTCACTGATAGATGGGATGTAGTTGATATATACAAATTTCTTAATTTCATCATTAATTTGAGGTGGATAGATTAGAGTAAACAATTTAGTTTGTTGTTTTTTGAAAATTAATTTGTCTATTATGTTAGGGGAATAGCCGTTGTTTATGGCTAATGATTTAAGAACTCTAACTTCATTTTCAAAATTAGTTTTTGACAATGGAATTGAAATCAACCTATATACCAGGGCATGGAATGCAGACATCTTAATCTTATAAGGGTGCGAGCTTCTGTTGTGAATCAGAATATCCGAGAAGGTGGGTTTTCTATATATATCGAATTCAAGATGTTCGTTCATTCTTTTAATCTGAATATCTAAGAAATTTAAACATTTGTTGTCATCCTCTGCCTCCAGAGTGAACTGAATAGAATTATAAAAGGAGTTCAGTAATTCCAAAAATGCTTCAAGTTCTGAAGTTGAGCCGGTCCATATACAAAAAATGTCATCCACATAACGTTTCCAGTACAATACAAAAACAGTCAGAATAACATTGAACATTGAATTTGAAATAACTTTGACCTAGACATTTCTTTTATAATACCAATTTAGGTAGAATGGCAAAAAATTACACGAACCCCAACTCTGTCATAACTAATTTGATAGCACAAGATAACTTCGTGAATATATTTACTGACGGAAGCAAATACCCGTTGGGGTATTGGCGTTGGCCAGATCAGTTGGTAGTGCAGTAGTATCCGAAGAGTTGAAATTAGATCTTTCCAATAGTTTTCCTGAAGAATCCTCAATATTTACCGCTGAGTGTGTAGCTGTCTATAAGGCAATCAAAATAACGCTATCTAACCCAAATAAGAACTAAAGAATTTTCTCCGATTCCCTCAGCGCATTACAATGTTTGGCTGACATCAAGTTAGATATAAAAATAAACCCATATATTTTACTCGCCAAAGAAAAATACTAACTGTTTCTAGAAAGTTCGAATAACTCAAGAAAAATAGAGTTTTATTGGATACCGTCTCATAGCAATATAGAGGGTAACGAAAAAGTTGATAAATCTGCTAAAAACGCAGCTCGGAAAGAAAGCGACAGTAAAATAAAAATACCATACACTGACTATAGACAACATTAAAAACAGAAAATGTTTAACTACACAAAAAAGGAGAATGAAAATGATGGAATGTATAAAGGAAAACTGTATTTTCAGAATTTCATTTCCGGGTCAACCAAACCTTGGTTTTGGAAAAAAAATCTACCTAGAAAACTAGTGGTTAGCATCAACCGGTGCAGAAGTAACCATTACAATTTAGCTTCATCTTTAGCAAGAGTTGGAATTATAGAAGACCCATCTTGTTCTTGTGGTTATGAAGAACAAAACCTAGATCACATATTATGGCAATGTCCTTTGTATGACAATCAAAGATCTGTACTTTACGGAAATTTAGCAAGGTACAAACAATTCCCACCCTTCATCTCCAATTCATTCTTATCAGAACTGAAAATAAGTCATATAACTTTGATAATTAAGTATTTTCAAGATTGTAATTTGAACATTTAGACATATGTATTCCAAATTTTTAAAGGATAAATCTGAAATTGTTAATTATTCAGCTGTATAGTCCCTAGGGACTTTGGTAAGCTTAATAAAAAAAAAAAAAATAATACCAATTTTAAAGTTATATGTGGATGATACATTCATGGCTGTTCCTCATGATAAAGTCGATGAACTTATCAATACATTCAATTCTTTCCATGAACGAATTCAGTTCACTTTAGAAAAGAAAACACAGAATAGAATTTCATTTTTAGATGTCCAACTTATCAGACAAACCGATGGATCAATCTCAACCAATTGGTATAACAAACCAACTTCTTCAAACCGGGTTCTCAATTACCTATCACACCATCCACAAATACATAAGATTAATACAGTCAGGAATATGTTATTCAGATGTTACAGTCTCAGAAGTGAAGAATTTTGGTCAACTAATGAGACTAAAATGAAAAATATCTTAAAAATTAACAATTACCCCAGAAATTTAGTGAACAAGACTATGAATCTCTATAAAAACAAGTTTGTTAAAACCACTATACCGAACACGGAACAGCCTGATGATAACCATAATTAAATCTATTATAAATTTCCATACATTGAGGGATCATAAGAAAAGATTGAAATTTTGGTAAAAAATCACTGAACTAACATCAAGCTTGCTTTCTATCCTCTAACAAAACTTGAGATGATATACACCAAATTGAAAGATTCTCATCCAAAACTAATGACCTCTAATTTGGTGTATCAAATTCCATGTAAAGATTGCAACCTATCGTATGTCGGCATGACCAGACAATATCTGAAAAATCATATACGTCAGCATACATATGATTGCAAAGAAAATAATAGAGACAAAAACGAAAAAACCGCACTAGCTTTACACCACTTCCAAGAAAATCATAATTTTGACTTTGATGATGTAAAAATTTTGGATAAAGAAAACAACTACCACAAAAGATGTATTAGTGAAATGATACACATTTTTATACGTGACACAATTGATATCCGAACAGATACTAAAAATTGAGCATAATTTGTGATAACTCAATGAGAGAAATTAATAAAAAATAAATCTGCGTCGTGGGAGTTTCACCGTAACATGTTTCGGAGAAAAACAAGACACCGTCGATCAGTACCATATTAACCGAGCTAAGACCACATAAGATTCATAATAAATTTTATAGATCTGACGAAATTATACGCACAATTCCGATGAAATTTAGCAAGTTCTGCCACATCGTAATACATTTGACCAAATTGGTAAGTTGAATATGAAATTTCCACCTGAATGTTAGTTTTTTCTCAGGGAACTTTATGTAATGTTGTGTTGTGTTATTGTGACCAGATTGTTCATTTGTCTAATATTTTAATAAACTTTTTTAGTCCTGAAGAAGATCCCAAACAGGATCGAAACGTCGACAATTTGAAGAGATTGTGTTATTCACCCCATTCGCAGTCCTGAAGCCAATATCCCCTTTTCTATAGTTACATGAGTATGTTCGACCCAAGCATCCCTATACTATTTATTTTATGTCCCCAGAATTGGAACAACCCCTTATTTGAATTTTGCAGAACAAATTTGATTATGAGACTCTTGATTTGAAAATTTCCCGAATTCTTTTAGAAGACGTTGAAGATAAAGATGAACAACTTCTTAGAATCCAACAGTATCATGAAACTAAAACCTTACATCGTGGCTTACGAGAAAATTTAATCAACCTCAAAAAGAAATATTATTGGCCTAACATGAACAAAGATGTTCAAAGTTATATTAATGCATGTGAAATTTGTCATAAAAGTAAATATGAAAGAACACCAATTGAATTACAATTCAAGCCTAATCCTATTGGTTCGAAACCATTTACTCACATCTCACATCCATTGTGATACAATTCGTTTTAATCAAAATTATTGTCTTAGCATTGTAGACTCATTTTCGAGACTAGGACAATGTTACTCACTCTTACAGAAAACAGGTACAGAGATTATTGACAAATTATTAATTTATTTTAGTCATTACGGTGTCCCAATCAAAATAACATGCGACAATGGATTAGAATTTAAAAACAGTGTCGTACAAGATTTCTGTAAAACTCATAAAATAGAAATTCACTATATAACTAATTATAATCCGAATTCAAATGCATTAGTAGAACGTTTTCATTCGACATTAATCGAGCAATTAAGAACCATTGGAACAACTAACACATTTCAAAATAGAATTTCCCAGGCCCTATTGAGCTATAATAACTCAAATCACTCGAGTCTAGATATGACTCCAATGCAACTCATCAAAGCAGATTTAAACTATTCTCTTCCAATTGAAATGAGTCATAATGAAGGAGCAGAAAAGTATATTCAAAATTATTGAGAAAACTTGAATGAAATATCAAAACAATTAGAGTCAAAGAATCTGAAAAATGTAAACCGTTTAGAAAAAATTAATGAAAAACGAAAAGCTGAGAAAGATCATCCCTTAAATAAAAATCCTATTTATATTAAAACCCCCATTACTAGGAAACTCGACCCCGTGTATAAAGAGATAGATGCCCGCGAAATAGATTCTCACAGAATAAAAGATTGCAAGAATACACACATTTATCATAAGAAAGTCGTGAAACAAAGAAAGAAATAATATCATTTTGTTTCAGAACGAAAGTAGATCTTTTTAAGAAATCATTAGTTTTGTGCATCATAATGAATTGCAACTATTCTATGGAAATTATACCAATAGAAAATAATGTATTACCGATATCTCTTGAAAAGGCATATGTTAATGATAGAAATTTACAATTTATTTATCATATCGATTTGAACATAACAGCAGATCTAGTGATGAAATATCAAAAAGAAATAATTTTCAAATTTTCAATTGGGATTCGCCCAAACGGCCAATTATAAATATTTGAAACATTCAAATGATATAAATTTTAATACTTTGGAGGAATTATTGAATGAAAAAATTAGGATCAAAAGAGGATTGATTAATATAGGAGGAAAAATTTCTGAGATTCTATTTGGAACACTGGATTCTGATGATGAAGAATTGTATAAGAAGTACTTCGATAGTATTTAAAAAATGAGGATATTCTAATGAAAAACCTGAAGAAAATTGCAACTATTGGTAATGAAATCAAAAATAAATACATTGATAAATTCAATAAAATGTAGGAAAACTTTAAATCACTCCAAGTTGTACCATTACTCCAAGAAGTACAACAAATGCATTTATTCACCTTTCAACTCAGAGAGATCAAAAATACTCTTGATGAAATCCAAACAGCAGTAAGCTTCGCAAGGTTACATCTATTACATGAGTCTATTTTACCTTATTCCAAATTTTCGGAATTAATTAAAAACAAAACCACTACATCATCTAAAAGATTATTATCAATTATGTTACACTAAAGTTGTATTCAAAAATAGAATATTACTATTTCTCATATCGATTCCTTTAGTAAATATGAAAAGTTGGGATCTGTACAAGTTCTACTATTTACCACAAAACAATTTAACCCTTCCTTATCCCGATCCTTACTGGCTCACTCAAGAAGAAGTTCTTAAATGGTTAACGCAACAATGCCACCCAGTGGAAGATGACTTTCTATGCAACCAAGACTCTCTGACAGAAGCACCAAATAGTATGAAGAATATTCTGAGAAACCAAACAGAAAACTGCCCCAAATCAAAAAGCACTCATCCTCCAGATATGAAAATGTTAGAAGATGGAAATGCACTATCTATTCATTACCCAAAAGTGAAAGAAATATGTCCAAATCTGCTATCTGCTTGTGTCAAATTGATTATCATTTAAAGAAAGTATTTTTCAAAGCTACACCTACAGAAGGTGATACCTTTGGTTTAGGTGGGGAGGAATTACATAATACACCCCCTGTATTCTGAAATACTCGATACATTGTAACCTCATTTGTTATTGAATATGTCCATACTAACTTTAGCTGACTCAGCACACGTGTCCCTTATCTTATGCTGAATGCATCGTAAATAACGAAGGTATAAATAGGCATAAGAATAATTGCATCAGTTAAGAATAATCTGTCTCTGAAGAATAATTAGTCATTCAAGAATAATTGTATCATAGCTGTATCATCTCATTGTTCCCAAATAAAACTGTTTTTAAAAACGGTGTCTTCAACTCAAAATACATAATTATATATATATACAGCAAACCGCCTTTCGAGAGCCATACATCGCCAATTTACCATCATTTCGACGTCCGCTTGCAATCTGACATCCGATATACGGACGTCGGATTGTCTTGAGAAATTTTCAGTGTTTTTCGACGTCATGGAACATCCTGAGTCGTTATGCCAAATTTCGCCGATGACGTCACAGATACTCTCATCTTGTACAAAACCGTATATTTCAGTTCAACCAAGGCACGATAGAGGCGCTGACTACCACGAGTTGCGTATATGATATATACGTTCTTTCTATTTCACATTAAGAGCATGAGACGACATGAGGTTTGGCATTATAGTCTCATAATCATTTTTATACGGTGCGATTACTAGACGTCTCTTATACTTGTTTATATGAAAAAACTCTGTTTCATTTGCATGATCTCGGTTTTCGCTTCCCCCATTTGTGAATACAGATATCTTCGTCTGATGAACGTCAAGAAGGAAAGCATATTAGGATGTATTTACTGGCTTGCTTGGCGGCGATCTTCATAAAGCCTCGAGTTATGGAATATTATAAACCTTTTTTTCATTGAACTTTCCGGTTTACCATACAAATTTTTTTTTATGGAATATTTTTGGATAATGATCGAAAATGGGGAATCCTATGTGAGGAGACATTCATCCCTGAAATACGGATGAAGCGCTTCAGACGTCGATAAAAACAAAGAACACTTCTATTGATCATCTCAATTCCACTTATTTTTTGACATTATCAACATATTCATTCTTGATTTCGCATAAAAAATACTTTTTTATCGTGCAGTATTAAAACTGGAAGAAATTTCATGAAGATTTTGATAACTCATGATTTTTGCTAGAGAATATGGCTCACGAACTTTTCTATCTACCAAATATTTTATGTAATACGGTCGAAACATTTCGGATCGCTTTTGTACACTACCACTGTAACACGAGGATTATTAATCTCGAATTTTTCACTTCGATTTTTTCAACTTCAAACTTCAATTTTACATAAGCGAGAGAAAGGGGCGTAGAACTGTGTGGGATGGAACCAATATTTGAAAACACTGGTATTTGTCTCACAATTAAAATCTCAGCCTTGATTAGTATACAATCTGTCATGAATTATAAAAGAATCCATTATTCTCATATGCCTACATTCTACATTTTCAAGAAGAAGAAGGTACATATTATTATTTTATTCAATTAATTCTCAGAAAAGAAATTCAATCCAATAAATACACAGTGTGATTCCGGAAGAGATCGTCAGACTTTAGATGAAGTTTGAGAGAGTCATTTTGATTAAATTTTCAATTGACATTCTACTGAGAGTTTGATTTTGCTTAGTAATTTCTTGAAAATACTTCCGATTAGATTTTCTCTCATTTCAATTTCAACCTTATAAAATTTCGTTTTTAGTTGTCCAAACAAAAAATTATCTAGAGAGTTCGAATCAAGCAATCATTGTGTTCAAGCAATAGGGCTCCCAGAAGAGTGCCAAAAAACAGCTGAATAATGGCTACTTGAAGTAAAATTTCAAAAGGGAAAGGCTAATAGGTACTATGTTTAATATTTCGGCATAAATTTTTGAATTCGATAAAAATCTCAAAAAATCACGAATTTCAATATCGACAATTCTTCATATGCCAATAATTTGACAAATGAATATCAAGTGGACCGAAAATAAACAAATTTCGGATCGTTACTTCTTTTCAAGTGAAAGGACCCCAGAAGTCAGATTTTGCGAGGGCCATTTTTTTTGGATGAACTTTTATAAGTCCATTATCAGACGTCAAACCTAGTCGGAAGCGATTACGAATGAATTTATTCCGAGACGATATCAGAAGCATATTCTTTCATGAATATTCACGAAAAATATACATTTTTTAAATACTCTCATGCTGAAAATATAAACATAAAATTCTTGCGTTCTCTCTTTGTTAAATATTCTCAACAATTCCTTGAAACGGAATCAACTGCATGGAAGCGGATTTTAGCGTGAATTGAGAAGGTCACCGAATTAGGTGAAGTTATCTAATTTGTTCAGGTTTCGATATGATTTGCTTTAGATTCACTTGTTTTTCTCCCATGAACTTATATATAATGGAGAACGGCATTATTCATCAAAATATAATCGATCAGATTATCAGTGTTGATTAATTCGGGATAATGAAATTTTCAGTTTGAACATATTTTTTTAACAGTGAATTTGTTGTTATTCAATCCTATGCTTGAGTGCAGATATTTCCAGAAATGTCGTCATGTGATCCCTTTTCAAGCTGAAGCTAATGTCGGATACAAATATGTATTAATATTAATTTGTCAGATTGGTTGATGTATAATGTATAGAAATAATTGAAAATGTATCACGTACCTATTGAATTAATTCATCATCTGTTCAAAGGGCGATTAATTGGAAGATTTCAATGTTCCGTTGGAGTAATGGGTAATTTTTAATAAGGAGTCTAGAGCAGAAGCAGTTATAAAGAATTGAGAAATATAATATTGAAGTTATTGCAGAGGCAAGTTGCTTGTCAATATGAGGAATTTTCATCTACTACTGTTTGAAAGATACGAAAAAATTATGTTCACAAAATTGAAAGTAATCAACACTCAATCTCTAGAATGACCGATAATTGGAAAATGTATAAGAAACATGAACAAACAAAATCGTAGGTACTGTGAAAAGGACTTATTTTACCGAAGTATATTTCTGTGAAAGAATACAATTTTCAGTTTGAAGAAAGTTGAGAGAAATTTATCAGTTATAGGTTTTCCGCTTATCGGATGTCTTATTTATTGAAAGTATACATCGATAATGTTTTTTCAAGGAATCTCCTATTTTGTATTTATTGCTTTTAAAAACTTATCAACTCCATTGAATTCACTCATTAGGAACCTCAACGAATCTGTGGGCTTTAATCAACTTGAAAGTTTTTGATCCATCCACCAAAATCTCTTGAAACCCACAATTTCAAAATTCTATATCTGATAAATTCAGAATGGATTCGTTATTATAATTTTCGACCAATTAAATATTTTCATAGAAGCATTTTCGGTAACATTTTGATGATAAAAATATATGCTGGAAATGTAAAATAAGTAAGTAACCTGATTTTTAAGACAAAATTCGTCAAATCAATCAGGAACCCCCTGAGTCACCCATGGTAAATAAAAAAATAAACAATGAAAGAAAGATAATGCAGAGATACTTTTTCCCAATATGGAATATCATTGTATGAAACAGCGTAGGAAAATACTCAGGGCCAGTATAATAAACTCATCCAGCAAAAATTGAAATTTCACCTGAGCTTGGGAACCGGTTAACTCAAACTTTTCAGCCTTCAAACTCAGGATGAATTTCAATTCTCGGTTGACACGTTTTTAATACTGGCCATGAATAATCTTCCACCATTTCGCAAATTATTCTGGCAGCAGAATAGGACAATACTCAGGGTTAGTCTTATGTTTTATTATATGCAGATGATTCCAACTTTACTGCTTTTGGAAATACTATAGAAAACGTGATATCCACCGCTCAATTACAACTGAAGAAGGTAAATCAATGGTATGAAGCAAATAAAATCAAAGCATAACGTATGTTGTTGATCCACACTCCATTGACTTTAATACCGATCTCCACATTTTCTAATGCTTCCCGGAAGACCTATTCCGAATACACGTTGAATAAAAGCGGGGACAAGACACATCCCTGTCGCACGCCCCTCCGGATCTCTATGTCATTAGACAGCTCATTATTGAGCCTGATCTGTGCAGTCTGGTACCAATATAGATTTTCGATGCATCTAAGATCTTTCTGCAACTCCTTAATTACTGGAACAAGGTGATTATGTCCTAAATTCACCGTTGAACATTTTCATAAATTATACACCAAAAACGCTTATTTCGGGTTTCAATTCGTTGCGGCTCGGGCAAGAGATACGCGCTTGACTGTCGGTATCGGAGATTCACCCACACATGCTCGCGAAAAAAATTCTTCCAACATTTTAACAATATATACATTTATTTGAAAATTGGCGGCTATTGATTCAGTGCAATTGAATGAATAATTAATTAATAAGCGCAAAATAATTGAGCTATGTAGTAATGAGAGTAGTATGTAGTAGTATATTTGTTTTTATTTCGTTAATACTCGTCTTTATTCATTGGCAATTATAATATATTTATTTCATTCCATTCACCATATTTTATTTTGCTATTGTTCCTATTGATATTGTTTCCTGGAATGTTATTTTTTTCGAAGAGAGTTGCCATTTTATCATATTTACATAACCTTTTGTTCTTGACGTTGAAAAAAAGTAAAAAATTTAATCAACTTTACTTTGACCCCTCCCACTTGAGAACAAATTCATTAATATAAAAAAATTCAAAGAACCGAAGCACTGATGTTGCCTGAGCCTCATCGTTCTTCAAAAATTTTCATTTTGCCTTCCCTGAGAAGAAAATCCTGCGGGCGCCCATGTATGGCAACCTATGCCAAAACTTTTCTTTAGGAGGGAGTATTGTGGAAAACCATAGGAATTATTTTTTTCTCAATTCACACAGTTGTGAATGTAAAGCAAATAAAATGTTGCGAATGGGATTATCAGAGAACTGATATCCAAACCTCAAAAGCGAATAATTTTTCGGCGTATGTATGTGAAATAGAATATTTTCCAAACCATAAACCAACTACTACTAACCTTATACTAACTAGTATAAACTCTGCCGAACATGAAACGCTAATCTAGCAGAAGGGGGCCGTGAGAGGAAAAACTTTGCTGAAATGCAAGATCGAATATTTGGTTGGACAAGCCTAATTAGGGAAGGAGAAAAACATAATTTGAACAAAACTGATTGGTAATATCCAAATTTATGATGTGAGAGACCACCCACCAGAAGGTGAAAACCTAATTCGATTCCTAAGGGAGCACTCAGTTTATCTGAGGGATAAATTTCGGGAAGGTCTCCAGATTGCTAGGAAAAAGGTCGAAAAAATATTAGGTCGAGAAGCGGTTGACAGTCAGATGAAGTCTTATCTTTGTAGTTGGAGAAATATTAGGGAGTTTCTAGGAATTAAACGGCTAACGGTTAAAATCCGTCGAGGAAAAAGATGAAGTCTCATTTTTGTTGTTAGAGAAGTATTAGGAGTTTCAAGGAGTGAAAAAACCGAAGGAAATTTTTTTATTGATGAGAATTTTCGAGTCGAGAAGCGAAAGAGAAAATTACGGTAGTTGTTACGAAACGGGAGTGAACCGTTTCTGGAGTGATTATTTCAGAGAACTTTGATCATTTCTACGAAGGTCAGAACTTTTCAATTTTGAATGTTTCAAAGAGTTGGAGTCCAAAAAATCTTGAAATCTCTCATCTCATCACCTCACATTTAATTTTCAGCTTTTATTGCATTTTGGTTTCTAGGCAGTTTCGAGCAAATAGATTTAGGTGAATGAATTTTTCTTATTAGTCTGATATACAGACGTATGATCAACTAGTAACATCAATTCGTTTTTGTTTTGTTCTTTTATTTTATCCAAAAAACTAAACTCTACGTGAGAAAATTATCATCAAGCCCCTCTCCTTGTGCAGTTGCAATTACCCGCACTCTCTCCGAGTTGGAGAGAGCTGATTGTACTTATAAGTTCGACGGAGAGCCGCTCTTCCGTTAACCGCTCAACATATAGATAAATTCATAGATACAAGTAATTTTTTTTCACGATGATGACCAAAAATATTTATGTTTCTCATTACACTAGAATCATTTACCAGTTATCTAAATGATATAACGTCAAGACTGGACTAAACCGGTCACCTCATGGAAACTTGCCTGTGAATTAGACGAAGGTTAAGAGCGAAATTTTCTGCTCTAGATGAGGATAAGCTTAATATCGTTATTGATCTGTTTCAAGTTATACGGTATTGGACATAACAAGCTTTGAAATTCAAAAATGTTGTGGTAACTGGAAGAACCCCAAGTTTCAGCGTCGTTCAAATAGCTCGTTGACTTACGTGTATCTTGATATCTCCCTTGTTTTCAGTGAGCACAAACTGGCTGCTCAGATTAGACATCACGAGGCACTTAGTTGAACCATTTTCAATCAAGTGCTTATCAAGTTCAACAGGATCACCCAGAATCTTAGTAGGTACTATTGCGGCGTGATTCACGTGTCTTCTTGAAGTCTGAAAATGCAAACTAAATTAATATGACTTCCCAACTATAACTGTCAATTACAGGGTGTTTCAGAATGAGTTTCCGTTAATTCGGGATCTGAGTCCTAAGATGATTTTATGATATAAAGTTCCTATAAACTATGGGTCTCTGACGCACTGTTTCTGAGATACAGGGTGTTGAAATTAAAAAAAAATTGGTTTTATGAAATTATTTTCTACACCGTACACGATCAATTTTTGTGTTTGGCACGTTATGAGTACGCATTGAGACAAAAATTTTTCCGATACGAAACGATGTTTAATTTCCACCAGACTTCTGTCCGAACAAATTCGGTGAAAAAATTGGTACGCCGATAATTTTTTTTTAAATTATTTTCGTAATCACCACATAATTAACAGTAGGAATGGTCTCTTGAGTTTGTTGCCTGCGACGAATACTTTCTGAGGAATAAAATTAAATGCAATTTCATCTAGGAAAGTTACGGCATTGAAGCACATGCTGAATTTGCATTTTAATTTTATTTCTGAGAACATATTCGTCGCAGATGAAAAACGCAAGAGTCCATTCTCACTGTGAATTTTATGGTTTTTACAAAAAAATAATTTGAAATTTGAAAAAAATTAATGGCGTACAACTTTCTTCACCGAATTTGTTCGGACCGAAGTCTGTACGGACGCCGTTGATGAAAATTAAACATCGTTTCGAATCGGAAAAAAGTGTCTCATTGAGTACTCATAAAGTGCCACGTGTACGATGTAGAAAATAATTTCCTGAAACCAATTTTTCTAAGTTTCAACACCCTGTATCTCAGAAACACTGCGTCAGAGACCCATAGTTCATAGGAACTTTATATCATGAAATCATCTGAGGATTAAGATCCCGAATTTACAGAACCTTATTCTGAAACACCCTGTAGACATTTCATGTCAATATCATCGTCACGTGCACACTGACTATAGTCCAAGAGCTAGTGAACCCTCCGAGTAACGGTTTTTCTGTAAGGCTGGAAATTCTTATAGTGGTAGTTCATTGCATGCTGCGGACGGAAACCATCGCCTGGCACCCATCACTTCTGCACGTCATCATCCCCTATATATTTGAAAGTGTAAAAAAAATAAACATGTTCCTGTAAGATTGAAACTTTCATACAATTTTTTTCATTCATTTAAAATGGGTGTAACATATGAACGAAAATGAACTTTTTTCTGTAAGGCTGAAATTTATATATGTGTTCTTCTCAGGGAATGAAAAAATAAGTTTTGATCATCATCTGATATGTTATCATTAATTTCTACATCCTTTCAAGCGTAGAACACGGTGTCCCAAATTGGTTTCAGTTTTCGCGACCCTGTGTCATTTTTTTGTGAAACTTTTGAATCCATAAACAGAAGAATTCCAACTACTTTTGTTCCTGAAATACAGGACGTGAACGAAAATGTGCACTTTTTAGAGATATTATTATTTCTCAGGCCCTGTATAGGAGAGCAAAAAATGTAAACTGCTCATGAAAATATATTTAAGTAGAAGTCAGTGGCATAGCTTAATATTTTTTTCAAAGCATTGTTTTTCATATTGAATTGGAATTTTTCATATGGATTACCCTGTTTCTGTTAACTTCAAAGTTTTGCATTTTTTTCTGAATACATTGATGTATCACAATCAAACCTTTAATAAATTGCAGTTGAAAAAAATATCCTTTGTATTTAATCATTATTCACAAGCATTTCTTTCGAATTTTGTGACATTTCTGTCATAAATATTTATAAATCCTCGAACATTATTTGGCCAAGAAATCTTAATGCAGATGTTTTTTAAAGTAGCAAATGCATTTCCAAAATGCCTTCGATTTATTCTGAATAATCGGTTTTTTTTTCTGCTCTTGTCTTTTTTCATTTCAGATTAAGAATTACGAGTCGTTTTGGGAAGAATCTGTGTATCCGAGACCATCGACGGATATCATGAAGATGATCACACTGATGTCTTTCAAGATTTTCCTGATATTTGATATTTTATGTTATTTTGTTATGTTATTTAATACGCATGACTTGTGACTTGTTTATGCATTCACGTTTCTTGTACATACTATTGTAATCATCAGTAATAAATAAAACCGGACTAGAACACCACATAGCGCTGCGAACAATTTCGCTAGTGTAGATAATCGTTACGTAAAAAGCATATCTGCAATAAAAATAATAATGGCAAGTAGTGGACTTCCCAAGTTAAATCTAAATAATGGAAATCCAGCTGAGCGATGGTCAGAGTGGCTGAACAGTTTTCAAATCTATCTCACTGCTACGGAAACGGATAAAAAAGATGAGAAAATTCAAATAGCACAATTGCTACACTTCGCTGGATCTGAACTACAGAAAATATTCGGTGAATCTTCTGATCTCAGAAGAATAAACTTAAAACAGTAAATGAGAAAATTCATCAACATTTCTCACCTAGGCAGAACCTGACATATCTACGTTATAAGTTCTTCACATCGAAACAAACAGACGAAATGACCGTCGAACAATTCATCACTCATCTAAAAAATTCTGCAAAAAATTGTAAGTTCGAAAATCTTACTGATGAACTAATTAAACTAATGCTAATTTGTGGTATCAACAACAATGAAATACGTCAAAGATTACTCCAAGAAGACGACGAGGCAAATCTGGAGAAAGCTATTAAATTATGTACGACGATAGAAAACTCTAAATCGCAAGCCAGGAAGATGGAAAATTACGCCTCCTCATCGAATTCGAGTTTTCCCGTCGACAAAGTGGCCAACTACCGTAAGAACCAGGGACGCCGAGAGAATTCAAGATCCCGATCTAGGACTCCATGAAGAACTTCGAAATACGGACCCAGTGATGGTAAGAAAAGGTTCATAAATAATTGCATTCGTTGTGGTAATAACCACCCAGTTCGGAAGTGCCCCGCATTCAAAAAACTGTGTGTCAAGTGCAAAAAACTCAATCATTTCGCCAACATGTGTCGCAATGATAATAAACAAATAAATGAATTAGAAATAGGCAATAGTTTTCACGGTGGTGAAAACGAAGAAATTATTTATGTTAATAATATTTCAGATTTTCATGATAGTGAAAACGAAAAAATTATATCTGTTGATAATATTTCAGGTTCCAATACCAATCCATGGTTGACACAGTTGATCATAAATTTCAAAAAATGCACGTTCAAATTGGACACGGGTGCAATGGCAAATATTCTTCCAATCAAATATTCTAAATATTTAGAAATTCCTTTTTCTGAAATCAAACAGTCGAAAATAATTCTCAAATCATACACTGGCAATAAACTTCCAGTTATTGGCAAATGTTTTCTGAAGTGCTCGTACAAGGAAAAAAAATTTGTTATTATGTTTTATGTGGTCAATGCTGTCTCAGAACCGTTGCTTGGATTAAACACTTGTGTAGAACTGAATTTAATTTCAAAAAATGACAGTAAATCGGAGGATATTAATATAAATATGTTACAAAATGATGATCGTAAACAACCATTTTCTGAAAATAATGACGTTTTTTCGGGAATCGGTTGTATTGAACCTCCGCACCAAATAAAAATTAATTCTGAAGCGGTACCGATAATCTCACCGATTCGAAAAGTTCCTTTAGCTTTGCACAATAAATTAAAAAATACTTTGGATAATTTAGAAGAATTAGGAATTATTAAAAAAGTTGAAGGACCCAGTGATTGGGTACATCCTCTAGTTGTTGTTCGAAAAAACGACGATTCATTGCGAATATGTCTTGATCCTCTCCATTTGAACAGGGCCATTAAACGTGAACATTGTAAATTATTAACATTCGATGAAATAACAGCCCAATTGCAAGGTGCAAAATTTTTTTCAAAACTGGATGGTAGCCAGGCATTTTATCAAATTCCACTTGATGAAACTAGCAGCAATCTGTGTACAGTTGGCACACCTATTGGGCGATACAAATTTTTGAGATTACCCTATGGTATCAAAAGTGCACCTGAAATATTCAATGAGAGGTTCAGACAAATTTTCGACATAAAAAATGTAGCTGTGTATATAGATGACATAATTGTTTGGGAAAAAACTTTGAATGAATATAATCAAACTTTAGAAAGAGTTTTGTCGCAAGCTAAAAAATACAACGTGAAATTCAATGCAAAAAAATGTATATTTGGTGTCAAAACGATCAAATTCATGGGACACATTCTTACTGAAAACGGAGTAAGTTTGGATCCTGATCGACTGAAGGCGATAGAACAATTTCCTGAACCAAAAACCAAAAAAGATGTTCAAAGACTCTTAGGTGTCGTAAATTATATGAGTAAACATATTGAAAATTATTCATTGCATACGGGGCCATTGAGAGATCTCCTCAGAAAAGATACTCACTTTTCATGGGAAGATCACCATCGAAATGCTTTTGAAAATATAAAAAATAGCTTAAGGAGAAGTCCTGTTTTGAAATATTTCGATCCTAATCTGGAAATTTTCATATCAGTAGATGCCAGTATGAATGGTCTCGGAGCTTGCCTGTTACAAAATAATTTACCGGTTTCTTATGCTTCGAAAAGTTTAACTGACCCACAAGCGTCGCAAGCTCAAATAACTAAAGAATTGCAGGCGGTTTATTTTGGCTTGACCAAGTTTCATGACTTTGTTTTTGGTAGGCATGTCACTGTAGAAACAGACCACAAACCTCTGATTTCTTTAGTAAATAAACCTCTTAATAAGATGCCGGCACGTCTTCAGCGAATTATGCTTTATCTCCAAAGATACGACTTCGAATTAATTTATAAAAAAGGAAAGGATCTTATTCTTGCAGATGCGCTATCTAGAGCAAGCCTTAGCTCTTCAGCTAGCGATGATCTAGATTTCAGTGATATAATATGCGTGGTATCTGAAACAAACATATCTGAAGAACTCCTAGAAAAAATCAAACTTGCTACTAAATCTGACCCTGAATTAATAAAATTACAAGAATTCATAATAAATGGTTGGCCCAACAATAACAAATCGGTCAATAACTTTCTGAGACCTTATTTGAAATATAAAAACGAATTAATAATTGAAAAAGATCTGATTTATCGAAATAAAAGTGTTGTAATTCCTACTGAATTGAAAAAGAAAATTTTGGAAAACATTCATTACAGTCATTTAGTTTACTATAAATCTATCAGTTAAGCAGAACAGTCAGTTTTCTGGCCTACTATTAGAAATGAAATATAATCAAAAATCGATAACTGCGAAATTTGTCAAAAATACAGACCTTCCCTCACTTCAGAACCTTTGAAACCACATAATATACCATTGATGCCATGGTCTAAGGTTGGTTGTGACTTGTTCGAGTGGAAAGGAATTCATTACATGATAGTAGTGGATTATTACTCAAAATTTTTTGAAGTTGAAATATTAAATCATAACATCAGCAGTAATAATGTAATTTTAACATTAAAAAAGATTTTTGCACGATTCGGAGTCCCCAGTTTATTTATAAGCGATGGAGGAACGCAATTCACTTCTCAGCAGTTCAAAAACTTCGCCAATGATTGGAATTTTCAGCATGCTTTTACATCCCCAACGTATAGCCAATCAAACGGAATGGCTGAGCGTCATGTTCAGATAGCTAAAAATTTGGTTAAAAAAACGATAGAAGATAGGAAAGACCTTCATTTAGCTCTTTTGCAGTTACGTAATGTGCCTTTATTCCGAAATTTTTCACCAGCCGAAATTTTGTTGTCCAGATCTATTAGAAATCCTTTGTTACCCACTTGTGTAAATAAATTAAAACCTCATTTAATTGAAAGCACAAAATTCAAAAATCATCTACGTGAATGTCAAAAGAAACAAACTTTTCACTTCAATAATAGAAAAGGCGCTAAACCTTTATCCCAATTAACCCCTAATACAAAAGTTTGGGTTCAATTGAAACCACAGTCAATTTGGCAATCTGGATTTGTGTTGGACAGAATGGGATCCAGAAGATACAAAGTTCTTGTTGAAAATAGAGGAAATAGGAAATTCTTAAGACCAGCTTCTAATTCTCTCAAAATGAATGTAAATATTAATAATAATGATACACTGAATTCAAGTAAAAAAGTTTCTTTTGAAAATTTTGAAAGAATGAAAGAAGTCGAGAACTATAATGATCATGTTAGTCAATCATGTCAAAAACTAGAGCTTTTGAAAAGTCTAACTGGTATAAGTAGAGATAATTTCACTGAAAATTAAATTGTAACTCGAAAAGGACGTGTCATAAAGAAACCAGATTTATTTGTATGTACTTAGTACGTAAGAATTTGTTCAAACAAAATTGAATGAATATTTTCATTTTCGTTTAACCTTAGAATAAAAATGTTTCATTTTATTTCTTTGAATAGGAAAGATGTTGTAGAAGTATCTGCGCACCTTTAATACGCATGACTTGTGACTTGTTTATGCATTCATGTTTCTTGTACATACTATTGTAATCATCAGTAATAAATAAAACCGGACTAGAACACCACACGGGGAGGCAGGTTTTTTCGGCTAAGGTTTTTTCCCCTGGCTGTATAGTATCGTATGATACAAGTGTTGATAGTATCGTATGATTCTATAGTATCATACAAAGAATGTTATGATACCCCGTTCTTTTTTTACCTCAGCTTAGGTACTTTTTATTTCAACATTTATTGTATTATTTTAGCTGTCTTTTTCATAAGAATATATATATATATATATATATATATATATATATATATATATATATATATATTCACAAGCATTTAATCATTACTTTCTCGAAAAGTCATGTGACCTAAAGCCATTTATTTTGAAATATTTTGAACATAAACTCAGAATATCACTTGATTTAACTGAAAAACGGTGAAATCAAAATGAAATGTTGGTATTGTAATTTTTTGATGCATGTGTGGAAGAATTCATGTCTTACTTAAAAAAAAAACAAATATTATTATGAATTTTTCTGATCGTTGACGCCGAAATGTATTAAGGGTTAGGTTGTAATAAATCGATGTATTCAGAGAAAAAAGCAAGAATTTGAGGTTACATACAAGATACAATGTGTTCCATTTGCAAAATCCCAAGTTTGTGCTCTATCTCAAAAACATACAACCGAAAAAATTTCTGAGCAACGCTTCTGAATTCTACGTGAAAATATTGATCTTCATCAGATTTATTATCTTCATCTGTGAAATCTGCGAACAAAACTGAAAATTCTGAAATAATGGGAAAATCGGAGTTTCAGTTGAATTTAGTAATTTATTTTCCATGGGGAATAACTATATATGCAGCGAAAAAATAGACCTAGCTTCTTCAGGAAATTCCATTTTTTCTGCAAGCTGCATAATCTTTTTCACTCGATCTGAGGACATTTTCATGATTGTTTGCACCACTCACTATGTCACGAAAGCTAATGAGTCGATAAGAACTAAACAGACAGGAGTATGGAGAGACAGGACTCGACAAGATTCGCGTGGACTGGCGGACCGATTGGGAGGACCGCTCGTGCCGGGCGATTCCAATTTTCCTTGGGACCGCTCACAAATATTTTTGATATCGTACGATATAATACTTTTAGGAAAAATCTAACCAGAGAGATGACATATATAACACAAAACAAACTCAAAATAGCTAAAAAAAAAATTGGCTCCAACAGAAGAAATATCGATATTTTGATGGCGCTTAACATGTTTCGAGTGATAGGCTCTCAGATTCTCACTTATGAGGACTTTCAAACAGTTCTATGTCTCGTAGAAGCTGTCCTCAACTCCAGACCTCTGGAAGCATTAACTTCGGACCCAGAGGACGTGTCTGCGCTATCGCCAGGTAATTTCCCTTCGCTTGAGCCACTCACTGCCCTACCATACCCCCAACTCGATCAAATTCCTATGAATCGTCTCAGTCATTGGCAATGCTTACAACGCATTCAACAAGAATTTTGGAAGCTTTGGCATCACGAGTACCTTCACACATTGCAGCAGAAATCGAAATGGTTTTCCCCCGACAGCAAGCATCCAATAGTTAGAGAATCAACTATGACATCAAAGATGAGAGGCTTCCGCCTTGCCAGTGGGCTCTCGCAAGAATAATGTCTCTATCAGAGGCAGCAGATGGATATTCCCGTGTTGCTTCTATCAAAACCAGAACGGGTTCCTTGAACTATGTTCCTTACCTATTTGAAATTGAACGCACGCCTTGTAACGAAGCGAACTTCGTCACTAAGAACATACTGTATATTTTCTAACTTTTTCTAAATTCAAACACGAAATTATTTCTAATTTCGTATTGTGACGAGGTGAAATTCGTTACTCTAATCATCTTGTATGATTTCCATCAATTTTACATTCAAACATAAAATTATTTCGAGTTTCATATCGTGAAAATCTAATAAGCCAATTTCAGATTTCTACCCATGTAGAAAAAACTTACGTTCGCCGTAGTCGGCGACGTTATCTGCACCATATGTGTTTTTTGTGCGGAGCAGCAATTGTTTTCACGATATCCGGGACTCGAAATATTCCCCCTCCAACCGACCTTATAAATTCGGCAGTTTACAGGCGGACAGTCAGTTTTCTGACAGTTCTCCGATAGTTTTTCGAATTTTGAGTTTTCCGATAGCTAGTTCTTCGAGTTCTCCGATAGTTTTCCGAATTTTCCGATAGCTAGTTCCTTGAGTATTGAATTAACCGAGTCAACCGACCTTATAAATTCGGCAGTTTTGAGGAGGACAGTCAGTTCTTCGAGTTCTCCGATAGTTTTTCGAATTTCGAATTTTCCGATAGTCAGTTTTTCCGAGTTCTCCGATAGTTCTTCAAATTTCGAATCTTACGCAGAGTTTTCGAGTTTTCAGATCCGAGAGTCTAGAATATTACGATAGTTGCGTTTTCCGAGTGGTTAATTCCGAGGAGTTTTGTGTCATTTGTAATTCCTCACATTTCGAGCGTGAAATTCTTCAGACGGCGATTTCGATATCCCCAACGAACGAGATAGGACTCAAGTGTTGTGTCGAGACCAAGAATCCACAGGATTGGTAAGACCCATCTTATTCACCTGTCTACGTGACCGGCAAGTTTTCCTGTGCTGTTCGACAAGGGGGGCGATATCCGGAATTTATACTTTCTCGTTATTTTTTTTTAAATTACATCTCGTAGTCTACGTTTAGGCCCTGGTGATAGAGTTATCATTGAGTTGATACTCTTTCACCCCTCAGTGAAGAGTCTGCCTGGGGGTTTTCGCTTGGTTGTTTCCCCCTTTATGAGGACCACCAGAGGGACTCTTCAATCCTGAGAAAAAGGGGCCGGTGTCCTTATTTCCGGGTTCGCAGACCTTCTCGCCAGATATACCCATCTTCTGTTCTCCAACTCATTCTTGTTAGGTGCGCCAATACGCGCTAGACCCCGGATACTGCTACGCAGTATTCCTTCGCGTAGTCTACGTTTAGGCCCTGGTGATAGAGCTATCATTGAGTTGATACTCTTTCACCCCTCAGTGAAGAGTCCGCCTGGGGGTTGTCGCTTGGTTGTTTCCCCCTTTCTGAGGACCACCAGAAAGACTCTTCAATCCTGAGGACAGGGGTAAATTGCCCTATCTTTCCCCACTACAGCTGTCATCTGGCCAGCGAATTTCGCAACGTTCGTTCAAACTCCATTTTGGCAGGCGCGCCGACGTGCGCAGTCCTGATATTTCTTTGCGCCTGTCTGGGGGGGATATTGGACCGAACTTCTCGAGTCAAGGGGGAGGGGACAGTAGATCGCGTGCGCACGCAGGACAGGACAACTTGTTGACAGGTAGACAGGGTGTACCGCCTTTCACCCGCTACATTGTATGCTTTTCACTGGTAATCAAGATAATCAAGTTACTGGCTGTCGCTCTCATACTAAACTGCTTTCAAATCACGCATTTTAACAGCTCTACATACGCCGCCCGCTCACCTCGCTTCATTTTATTCCGTCCGTCATTTCTGTTGAGTTTTCTTTGTAGCTATTTTGTGTATATTGTTAAATTTGCTGCTTTTTGCCTCATTCATTTTATTGTAGCGCCGTCGGTAAATTGCAGCATTGCACGTAACATCAAAGAGTGTATATTTAGCAATATATTGTGTCTCGTCGAAGTGCGTTTTATTTATTTAGCTCAAAGTCGCTCCGCTTCAGTGGAAGAAATAATATCTTATCAATCGCTACCACCTCAGATTGAATCGAACCTTGTCTCCAACTGTAGAAAAGCTACCCAGGTGGACAACTGTGAGCGACGTAAGGAATTGCGACCTTATAAAACCCATCGCAATTGGCGCCCGAGTAAGCTTGGAAAGGTAGTGGTAGGTGTAAGTCGCAACCCAGAGGAAAACGACGTCACAGCCTCTCGAATTTTGAATTATGTGCATTTTAATGAAATTTTTTTTTATTTGTAAATTTAGAATAAGTCACTCAATGTTCTTTGCATAACCTATCTTCGAGACCTTTGTTATATTCCGCATTACGCTATAATTCGCCATTTTTTTGTGCCCGGAGAATGTTGAGTCTCGTCAATATTCCTCAAATTCATGAAGCTGAAGCGACGGCTAAATGCCATAGGCTTACGCGTAAACTAAGTCAACACTGGTGACTTCTCAACTCTGAATGGGATACATACGCAGTTCTTCCCAGATTGATTGAATTTTCATCGAGATTCCGCTTCGTGCTTCTGAGGGTTGAAAGTTAACTCGCTTATACCTCTGAACAAAATTGTGCTATTTGTTTTGGATAATTCCACGCTTATTGATGATAAAAACCGCATACTTTTATTGTATAATTCCGCATCGCATTTTGTTTGTGTTTCGAAAACCACAGTTGTAGCAGAACACTCCAAGTCATCACCCTTAGACCATAGGTAAGTCATAATTGTTAACCGCTATTCATTTTTTGCATCATCAAGTGTACATTTCGTTTTCGCTCCAGCTTCAACGCGAAATAAAAATACAGTCCTTTTCTCTTTCATTAACCACAATTATTTATTCAGCTATCAGACGCTAACCCAGTTCTCTCATGAAAACCCTCACCGTATCAGTAAGCCAAGGGGCTTTGGGCTTCGTGGTACTTCTTGTCACAACTGGTGCAAACTCATTATAGGATGCCAACAGACAATCTGTAAATAATGAGACTTTTCTAGTGATAGTTGGTTCAATCAAAAATCTATCCCATATCCTAGAAGCGAGCGTCCCGAGAAACCGTTCCCAATCAAATGTTGAGAAATCTCTATAGGTTACAAATTTAGGAGGGCCTCTGGCGGATTTCAGAGCAACCACGGCATATACGAGACTGTGATCACCGATAAGATCGACATTCAAAATCCCTTTACTGTTACCAGATGAGTGGGACAGGAAATGAAAATTGGATAAATGAGTGTACTAGCTGTTCGTGTCACATGCGTCGGCTCTTCAATCAACTGAGTAAGTCCATACGAGAAAAAATAATCCAATGAAGGGTAGGGACCCACAGCTAGATTGACATTGACATCGCTCATACAAAATATATGTTCGGCCATAGGAGACACAGAACTCAAAATTTTATCAACATCCTAAATGCTGCCGTGTTAATTGAAAAGGGCGTATCTGCAAAAAAGCACTTTTGAGATATTTGACTTTAAAGACAATTTCAATTGAATTAAAATTGTTGATGGTATGAATGGAAGTCTTTGAAGACAAATATCTCAAAAGTGCTTTTTTGCAGATACGCCCTTTTCAATTAACACGGCAGAATGGAAAGTATTAATACCCGACTGCCTGCCCTTTCTGTTAGGAGGTCTGTATAAAACTCCAACAATCAACGTGGAATGACGTTGATGCAGCATTCAGCATCCTCATATTTCGATCAGATCCGTGGCCAGTATCAATTTGACAGTGATTGAATGAGCCAGTATTTTTTTTAACAAATTCACGCTAAGCCCGAATATGCAACGAAAAGGGGGTCTGCATTTGAAATTTTTCAAAGTTGGGCATCATATCTCGTATAAGGCCCTTTTGGACCAAAAATCTGATGAAGCTATTCGATTCCTCAGGAAAAAACTGAAGACCACAGTATCCAGTGTGAGAATTCTGATTATCCACCTATGCGCGAAATAAATTCACCGTTTTCCGACTTTTGAACCACCCGGTATATTGACAGTTTTTTGAAAATTAAATTTATTCTACCACAAACGAATATAATTTCAATGAATTTGACAACATATCACATGCCGGAAAACATAAAATTCTTCTTGTGCGGACTGACAGTCCGCATGCGACTATTCGATACACAATCATGGCGCGCCTACTGCAGGTTTAAGCTGTTCCTTAGAACTGACCAAAACAATTCCTATTTTTCCTGGAACCCCCTGCAGTTTTTCAATCTTCCTGAGCTGGCGCTCATAGCCGGTACATAAAGGCTGACGCGCGTAGTGAGAGTCCGAATGGTTTTTTCTAATCTGTTCAATATAAATTGGATTTAACCACGAAAATATAATGAACATTTCATTCACATCAATTTTATCAAAAAGAGTAACAAGCAAATTATCGTTCACATTGAAGAAAATAATATCAAATGAAATACTTTCGAATTTGTATTATCATACATGAAATCAAAATTAACAAATCTAAAACAAACTATCCCTCAAAAATCTGTTACGTTTATTCTAAATAGTCTGTTATATAATATTCTATCAAAAATTATTATTCAAAGCTTTCTGATCCACTTTATACAGAGTGTTCTCTGTATATATTTCTACAGTAGCGCACCCAGGTTGAGAGCCGAAAGGCTGCATCTCCTCCCCCGAGATTCATTTTCGTTATACAAAAATTGGGACTTTCAATCGTACGACAAAGATGCATCTTGATGCCGTTCAGCGAACGGTAAGTGAAAATGACTGAATATTCTTTGAAATAATGAAAGTGAAAGTACAATTTTTACAATTGCTGATGGAAATACCACTGGATTGAGTAGTAGCCGAATTCCCAGAAACCTCTGCTGAATTCAACATTTCATGTTGCAACTCGCTGCGTTCCGTAGTATGCAAAATTTTTTCAGCTAAGTCTAGTTTATTTTCCAGGGAATCCTCAACGTAACTTTCAGCCACAGTCGAAGACCGCCATTCACCGTGTCGTTTTAGTGCGAATACATCTACTCCCTTATTAGCTAAAAATGTAGTCGAAGTGCGTCTAAAAGGGTGGCCAGTATAGGCATTTGGATTTTCTAAATTCAAAAAAGTTGCAATTTTTGACGGCCAACTTCCAATTGTCTCTTTGCCTAATACTTGAATACTGCATTTTATAATGACAAATGTCATTATAAAGATACTGTCACTAAAAGCGTAATTCTTACATTTTTTCTCATTTTCTTGTAAGAAAATATCTTTGGATAGTCTATGGGAGATGATTTCCCTTCATTAGGGACCTGGGGGTGTCTTCAACCATCAGAAGTGCCGTAAAATCATCGCTCGGATGGCCGAACCTGGTTTGAATCCCTCCTGGTCAGAGAGCAAAGACATTCGCGTTTATTGAAGGCATATCGAAGGACAAAGCAGATTGTTTATCAAAATTAGCTGGCGACCTTGGTGTTGAAGTCATTCTGCTTCAAGAAACACATGTTGCCACAGAGGAAAGTCTTCGTGAAAGAGGAAATTTGGAAGGTTATGTATTAGTGGATTTTTTACTTAGTAAAATTTACGGTCTAGCCTGTTACGTGAAAAATGCTTTAGTAGATAATGTCGAACGATTCAAAAAGGAAAATTGGAAGAATTTTTTTCATTTCATTCAAATTTTGTTACATTTCTGTCATTAATATCTATAAACCTCCAAATATTTCATGGCCAAGAAATTTCAATATAAATGTTCAACACCCACCCATTTACTGCGGAGATTTCAATATGCGTCATGTCATGTGGGGTTATGATGTTTATGACAGAAATGGCATAACTTTAATGGACTGGATGAAAGACCATGATTACTTTTAAATTTTTGATGCCAAAGATAAACCTTCTTCTCATTCGTCTAGATGGAATAGAGGGTATAACCTTGTTTGATGTATCGTTTCTTGTAATAACTCTGAACCATTTACAGTAAAGCTAAAATTTTAGTTCATTTTCCTCGCAGTCAACATAGGCCCATGCGGTTTTTCTCGCTCCATGTCTACAGAAACCACGCTTCAATTAAGCTAATTGGGTTCAATACACGAAAAAAATTGATAGTGATATGAGGTGGATTCGACCCTCCCACGAAATTACTGTAGATTCGTAGGTGTAGTTAAGGCCGCTGCGAAAAAGTTCATTCCGAGAGGTTTCCGCAAAGATTATGTACCTGGTTGGTCAGAAGAAAACGAAAATTTATACAACGATTATCGAAATTCTCCATCCCCGGAAAAATGTGAAAAACTGATGGATTCAGTTAATGCCAGTCGTAAGGAAAAATGGAATGGTGTAGTTTCAAGCATGAATTTTACGCATTCTAGTAGAAGTTCATGGGATCTTTCAAGAAAACTAGGTGAGGATACACCTCAAGTGGTGACATCCACTAAAATTGACCCAAAATTAATAACACGTCGTCTTGTTGATGTTTCTAATTCAGTTGAAACCTCAAAATTAAAAGTCAAATATATAAAGAAAAAATTACACAGATTTAGGAAATGAGCTCAAGCTGTAGATATTAAATCGGGGCCGTTCAATCTTGATGAACTGAAACCAGCTATTAAACGCACGAAATCACGTCAAGCTGAGGGTTTCGATGGAATTTATCCTGAGTTTATTAAACATTCAGGAAAACGGGCATTGCAGTGGTTGTTATACTTTCATTATAACATTTTGTGTACAGGGTATCCCAAATTGCTTGATTTGGTCTGTTTCTGGTACTTCTAGACTAGGTAGGTAAAAACGTTGAAAGGAGTCCTTTGCTCGATTTCCGTGAAAACACCAATAGTGAAAACCGTTTCAAGATATCTTCATTTGTTTTGAAGATATAACAACATTTTGAGATTTTTTCGATTCAGAAGATGTGCCATAACTTTTTCATTTTTGAAAATATCTGAAAAAGATGAAAACTTTCAGCAAGCTTTTTTTCACTGGGAATAAGACATTGTTTAAAATTTTTTTATCTCTAAATTTTTTTTATGAAATAAAATAAAAAAATGCGTTCGTATTTGATTCAAAAAAGTGGTTTTTTTCCACGAGAAAAAAATTCAATATAATTTTTCATTTCCGGAAAAAAAGCGCTTCTAGAAAGTTTAAATCGTTTTCATATATTTTCGTGAATGAAAAAGTCATGGTACATTTTCGTAACCGAATTTGAAAAAATGAATCTTCATTCATTTTCACTAATGGTGTTTTCACAAATATCGAGCCCAGGACACCTTACGAAATTTTTAGCTATCTAGTCCAGAAGTATCTAAAACAGTCAAAATCAAACAATTTGGGATACCCTGTACTGGCAATTTTCCGGTTGAGTTTCGCAAAGCGAAAGTAATAGGCATTTTGAAACGTGAAAAGAATCCTTCCGAAGCAAGTGGTTATGGGCCAATAAGTTTATTGAGTGTTCCTATGAATATTTTAGAAAGGTTGATTTTCTTCAGGATTGAACCTACTATAGAGGATGTTCTTCAAAATTGTCAGGGCGGTTTCAGGAAAAAAAGAAATTGCAATGATCAGGTTCTCAGTTTGACCACCTTTATCGAATCAGGTTTCGATAACAAATTGAAAACAGGTTCAGCTTTCATAGATTTATCGTCTGCCTACGACACGGTATGGAAAGATGGTTTGATCTATAAACTTTATACACATCTTAAATATTGGAAGATGATTCGTCTATTAGAGAATATGTTGTCGGATAGAAGATTTCGTATTTTTGTTGATGATAATAGTAGTAACTTCAAAACTTTGAACAATGGTCTTCCACAAGGATTCGTTTTAGCACCCCTTCTTTTCAATTTATATTTATGTGATATTCCTTGTCATCAGAAAAATTCATTTACGCCGACGATATTGCACTCGTTTTTCGACATTCTTATTTTCAAAGTATTGAGGAAAATTAAACTTCTGATCTGAATATTTAGTGAAATTATATTTTCGAATGGAGTTTCTGTCCAAATCCAAATAAAACCGAGGTTTCGTTATTTCATTTGAATAACCATCAAAAATTTAGAAATTTGAATGTCCTTTTCGGGAACTTTCCCTTGAAACATAATTCTACTCCCAAATACAAAGGTGTTAAATTAGATTCCTCTCTGAATTAAAAAGCACATTCGGATGACTTACGGATGAAGCTGAAAACAAGAAATAACGTTCTACAGAAATGAAAGTAGTTTAACGACGTTCATAATCCGTCGAAGAAAATGTCTAATAATATGGACTAGAGAAAATCTAGATCATGAAGTAAACTGCAGGAACGTGCTGCCATCGAACCAACGTAGCAATAGACTAGGTTGTACATTTGAAGCTTACATATCCCAGTATGATAAGGGATACCTTTTCATACGAATGATTTGAATACCTTGAATATTAAGCTCAGGAAAAGGTACTCTTGTTCATTGTCGATAAAATGAACCGTTCTCGAAAAATAAAATATCAAGAGAACCTAGTCTGCCTTTGGTAAACTAAAGAAGCTCGTTTAAATTGAGTGTTTTAAGAGATCCTAACTACTGTTCATTATAACAAAGTAGCTCCAACCCGCGGCTCCGCTCGCGTATTATTTCAATTCAAAACAGTACTGATTGGTCCACAACCACACCTTCATAACTCGTATCGAAGCAGAGACATGCACTTGACTACGTGACAAAGCGATCTCGATTAGCTTCAACAATTTCTTGCATAAATTCGCATTCGTTCAACCTGCTGTAACTTTTAAGGTATGCATTAGAAAACTATACGAAAAGGGGCATTTTTCAATTGAAAAAATAAAAACACAAGACTACGTTCACAATATTTTAATAAATTAAACATCTAATAAGTCGACATGTTTCGGGTTTTATCCCATTCTCAAGACTGAAAAGTAAACGCATAAGTCAAAGAAATAAACATCAAACAACAGATGTTAAAACCGGAGATAAGTGGAAATCTAATGGATCGTTCATAATTGGTTGTTTATATTTTGAAGCAGAAAATATTTCCAAAATTTCTAGAAGATCTAGGCGTCTGCTTTTTTCCCCTTCATGTAATATTATTGTTTTATTAAAATCTATTAAATGGTTACAAGGATACAATGATCAGAAAAACCAGTTGATTATGTTGAATATATAGGTGATACATTCAATTCTTCCGATATCTCATTTTTCAGCTAATAAAATCAATTAGTTTCGTCGATCCGTTAATTGATGCGCCTCTGGAATGAAGAAGATTGTAGGATGTTTTCAGTTCTCATATTGGTGCCTCTGTTTTTCATTTGCGTCGGTCAGTTTTTTTTTATATGAAACCAGACTTCTCTCACGTTGTAAAATTCCTTTCTTTTCGCTCCGTTGAATGAAATTGGAAACACGCTTTCAAAGTGATTTTTGATAACGATTTTGTTGAAAATTGAATCGTTCATAATTTTGGAAGTTGGCTGTTTGATTTATCGGCCTTGCCAGATTTTTCCAGGAGTTTTCATTATAATATTCTTCGGATTGGAAAGAAGAGAAATAGTATTTGGAGATAATATTCTATCATCGGAGACGATCGCTAGGAGCGGAAAACAAGACGCTGTGTATCTTTGGACTTATTACTTTATCATCGAAGACGATCGCCGAGAGCGGAAAATTATACTCTTCTTGGTTTTCTAATTTGACGAACACCACGTGAAGACAGGACCAGCTGCACGCATGCCACAACGCCATTGCGATTTCGGATCTAGGAGATAAGTACCCTTCTCGTTCCTCACCATCGTTCGATTTAGAATCATTGGTTTTGGTAAAGAACTTGGAATTGCTATTTCCTATGATCAATTTTTGTACATTGTAATTTTGGTTAACCATTGTAATTTTGGATTGAAAAATTTTGGTAATATGACCTTGAAAAGTTATAGAACCCATTGCTGAGCAAGCCTTGCAAGGAGACGATTTTCTGCGATTTTGTTAGTTGGTTAACATATTTTGTCAATAAAAATTATTGTGAAATTTATTGATTTATTATTTCTGTTGCTAGTTAAGTTGGTGGATTTGAACGTCACAATATTATTTTTTCAAACTATACATGATACGAATGATGTAAAAAAAAGAATAACTTTAGCAAACAAAAATTTTTCCCGCGAAGTGTTGAGTTTCAATATTCACAAAAATGAGCTGCGAAATTCAAACAATGGGAAATCCGAGGGGAAATCACTCCTTCAAATACAACCGTTCACAAAATACATTGAGACTTCTTTTATATTCCCGAAATTCAAATGTCACCGCAATGACATCTCGATGACTTTGGCTGTTGCAACGGGCCAAAATTCAAAATCTGTTATAACGTGCATTCAAAAAAATTCGGTGTCAAGTAGGCTTGGAAAAAATGACACGTTGCGATATTTTACTTGACAGTTATTGTTCAGAATGTAGTGGCCATCGATAATATTGCATAAAGATACTCCAGTATTTTCTGACGAAATGCACAGGGTATTTTTTAAGGGAGAAGTTTTTTTTTTTTTGACAGGTAGTCAATCATTCAAACTTCCATATTGCTCACCTGTTATGAACCAATGCCGCGTTTTTAGGAAGTTGAACATCAAATAAAATACTCACTCGACTTTTCTGCGATCTGTTCGACGCACTTAAATTTTTAGTAAACATGTAGAATTATTTTTCAACTTAATTCCAAAGTGGGGGCAGAAAAATTTCTTTGTAAAACAAAAATTCACAAATCCAGCTATAAAACTCGTCTAAATTGTTTTCATGAATTGGTCGTAATGATCATTGTTCGATCAAATTGAATTCATCATCGAATTCGATCAATTTGAATCATATCAACAGGTCACTATTGGAATAAATCTTCAGCATATTTCAAAACTGATGTTCGAACATATACAATAAAGAAGAAGTTTCAATACGTTCGAATCAGATTTGGACTTGGCAGTTCTCACATTTGCGGGTAACTCTGGTTCAAATAAATTGGGAAGAGTGAAGATTCAAAATGTTTTCATGTTGATGAGGTCTATTACCTGTCAATACAAAGCGTTACATTTGAAGACACCTTATGTATTCAGATTGATTAGAGAAAAGGATTGTATCTAATTTAATAATTTAGATTTCATCAAACAAATGTTCATATTTTGAATCTATATTGGGGACAAGCTATATTCCCCGTATAGATACGTAAAAAGCTTTCATTCTCTTTCAGTTTTGCGTGGATGGTACAAAATGAATAAGTTGGACGATGAAAAACAAGCATATATGAATTCCTAATGCATCACACCATTTCACTTGAAACAGCGATAAAATAACCTTTGAGATATGCCACCTGATGACATCTGCTCTGAGGATGTACAAAAACACATTGTTGCCATTTGAGGAGGACGATACGCCTTTCGAGTCTCTCAGAGTTATTCATCCATATATGGCGCAGCACACTAGCGCCCGAACTAAAAGATTGTTCAGTACATAAACAGGGTGCCTTGTGACCTCAAAACGATTTTTTGATATGTTGATCCTTGAGTCATCCTGATTCCAACAAGCTAAAAAACAAAGCGATACGTTGTCACCTCCGAAATCGGAGGTGACAGCGTTATATATGAGGTCAGAGAGTAAAACGAGTTTCTGTTTTGGAGGTGAAAATGACCCTTTATAACTATATATATATATATATATATATATATATATATATATATATATATATATATATATATATATATATATATATATATATATATATATATAGTAAGAATGTATTATTTGGAACTGCAGTCGAATGAGAAATATCTTTTTTCTTTCAACTCAAGCTTTCAGCTTTATTTAAGCCTGCATCAGGAGACACTACAATCAGTATGAATCAGCAAGGAAAGTTACAATGATTATTTATACATAAACATATATATATATACAGGGTGATTTTTTTAAGTGTTTCATTAGAAGTTTTCTGGGAAGGATTTTTAATACAAATTCCAGATTTTGCATTGTTGTTTTATACCACATGATCTTGAGTTGTAAAATATTTTCAAGCAAAATCTACTTCCGGTTCTACCGGAAACGAATGTGAACTTCGTTATTTCAAATGTAACACCCTGTATATTTAGACATATTTTGATTCTTCGTTCAATTCTACACTAATTTCAGGTATAATATGCCCAACCTCATGAGCGATTGTTGAGTTATGGCCCAATTGTCAAATTATTCGTCATAAAGATTGTCACAAATGAGTGTTTATATCTTCAAAATCTCTCATTATAAAATTTTTTTCCGCAACAGTGAAATAAAACAAAGTACGCTGTTGCTGTTGCTGCTAATACTTATGAGGAAATTTCATACAGGGTGTCCGAAACAAAGCTTCAAAGTGAGCCTTAATTAAACTATGAAATCTCCTTTTTTTCAAATGGCAACCTTATAATTTTGTTCTTATAATCGATTGCTCGTCAAAAACTAGTTAGAGTATGCCGAACATTTCATGCCTTCAGAATCAGTAGTTTTGCCGTTATTGAATTAAATTCAATTTCACGACCAAAGACAGGTTTCAGTCGAATTAATTGGTACGCTCGTTTTTTTAGTAGGCTATGGTAGGAACTGTCATTCTCACCTTTTTTCATAATGATCAAATAAACAAAAAAAATTTGAATTCAAAACTTCCACATCAATTCTCTTAACAACCAACGAAAATTAAATAAATGCTATTCAAATAAATTTTCAAATTTATTAATTCTTCTACGACCACCGCAGTGCAACCCGCACCCTAACTTCAATTTTGTTCCTTGAATGACTGCTATTTTCATAAACCTTCCATTTTATAGTACCCCATAGATGAAAATGAAAGAACGTCAGGTCTGGAGAACGAGAGGGCTTATCTGATGGACTATTCAATCTGATAATTTGATACATTCACCTTGAATGAAGAACATATTTTATACATCACTGTTAACGAAATTCCGATTCTGCATAGTCCCCGATTAATCAAACAACAAGTATTACGAAGGATAATTCTTAAAAATGCATTATAAATGAATTGATGTATTTACTTTTGACAAAGCCTACTTGAAAAATATCTGAACAAATCCATTTCTAGATTAAGAAACCTGACTTTATTCCTGAATTTCGAATTTTTTTCAATAACGGCAAAACTACTGTATTTAAAGGCATGAAATTTTTGACATACTCTAACTAGTTTTTGACGAGCAATCGATTAGAAGAACAAAATTATATGGTCGCTATTTGAAAAAAAGGAGATTCCATAGTTTTATTAAGGCTCACTTTGAAGCTTTGTTTCGGACACCCTGTATGAAATTTCCTCATAACTTATAGCAGCAACAGCAACAGCGTACTTTATTTTATTTCACTGTTGCGAAAAAAAAAATTTACAATGAGAGATTTTGAAGATATAAACACTAATTTGTGACAATCTTTCTGACGAATAATTTGCCAATTGGGCTATAACTCAACAATCGCTTGTGAGGTTGCGCATATTATACCTGAAATTAGTGTAGAACTGAACGAAGAATTAAAATATGTCTAAATATACAGGGTGTTACATTTGAAATAACGAAGTTCACATTCGTTTCCGGTAGAACCGGAAGTAGATTTTGCTTGAAAATATTTTACAACTCGAGATCATGTAGTCTAAAACAACAATGCAAAATATGGAATTTGTATTAAAATTCCTTCCCCGAAAACTTCTAATGACACACTTAAAAAAATCACCCTGTATATATAAAACTTACGAAAGTGAGATAAAATGCAAGATCGATATTTGAAGTTCTAATCATCAGATCCATCAGAGACCATCAGTTCTTTAAATTTTGGGAAAATGATGAAAGTAATTAGTTATAGATGACAAATATTTCGGCTTTCAGTAGAATATAGAAATATGTATCCTTTGCATTTTCAGTAGTTTGAGTTTGAACAAAATTTATGAATAACGAAAAATAAAATTCTATCTAAACTTTTTTCAAGTGATGGTATTCTTATTTTAAGGGTTAACACGGGTATTATGTTTTAAATTTTTGTCAATATCAATCAGTAGGGCATAGACAGAACTCAAGGAGTCAACGTCTTTTTTTGAATTAATACTTTCATCATTTTGTGCAATTCTGATCATTTCTAATAATGTTCTTTTCCTGATGTTTGTTTCACAGTCCAACACTTCAACTTCCTCAAAGGATGGTATATGTCCAGTTTCTATAGAGTGTTTCGTTAAAGCACAATGATTTTTTTCAATCTACTATTACTCTTGTGCAGGTTGATTCGTTGTTGTATTGTTGTTGATGTCTGTCCTATATATTTCAATTCACAATGAGAGCATGGAATTTTGTAGACAACATCACTGTTCCTCAATATTGGTGTTTTATCTTTTAATTTACTATACAACTTCTTAAGCGGTTTAACATTTTTTATAGCTATCTTTATATTTTCTTAGGGTAAAATAGGGTAGACAGATCTATCTGTCTCAATCTCAATAGTAAATTTGATCCTGGGATTCACTCCATTTATAGAATCCAAAACTCTGTCATTCCATTCCTGTGGGATTGCTGTCACTACATCGTCCATGAATTTCTTACAAAATGGCTGTTCAAAAGGTAGCTCATGCTGAATTTTTTCTAAGATATCATCAACTACAAATTGAGCTATGATAGGTGACGCTATCGAATCCATTGGTGCCCCTTGAATTTGTTTGAAATATTGGTTATTGAATGAAAAAACTGTCGTGTCAAACCACATATCTATGAGCAGGCAAAATGTTTCTAACGATACTGAACAGTTTGGTTGAATATTTTCCCATTTTTTTCTGACAATTTCTTTTGTTTTGGATACCGTGATGTTTGTAAATAGTGAGATAACATCCCAACTCTGTAAAATATAGTCGTCTGGTAATTGAAAATCATTTATGAATTCAGAAAACTCGAAGGAGTCTTTGATGTGCATTATATTCGAGAATTGGTATGATTTCGTTAAAACGTCTCTGATGTATTCAGCTATATTATAATTAGGACAATTTATTGATGCTTTTATGGGTCTTAAACTTACTTCCCCTTTGTGAATATTAGGTAGTCCGTAAAATTTGGAAGCCGTACCCTTGTAATACATGAGTTTGTGGGCTAACTCTTTAGAAATCTTTTTCTCCTTTTTCAAATTTGTTATTAAGATATTGATTCGCTGTTGGTATGAGCTACTTGGATCCCTTCGTAATGCTAAATAATGTTCTTCATCTGATAATAATTTATTTGATAATTCTATATACTTCGTTTTGTCCATTACTGTGGTGACTGAACCTTTGTCTGATTGTAGGACTATTATTTCTGGGTGACGTTCAGAAATTTAGCGGACCTCGTGAACAAATTATTGATTGGGTGGAATGATGTAGATTGTTTATGACAATAATTTGTTATTATATTCGTTACTCTTGATATTAAAATATGTTTATCTTTATTATTTTCAATTTTGGACACCACCACATCTAATTCCGAAAGTAAGTGTGCTATAGAAATATCATTTTTTGAAGGTGGTAAACAAAATTTTGGACCCAATGATGAAGTAGTCTTTACCTCTTCAGGAAGTGTTATGGATGAGATATTCTTGATCCATTCATTCTGTGTGTTTATGATTAATTTTTGTTCTTCTTGAAGTTTATTGAATTTACTCAAATTGATTGTCTTAACCGTGTCAAATACCCTACTACATTTTATTTTGATTTTATGAACGAATTGTATCCAAATATATTCATTCAAAACCCGCAGAATACCCTCACTTAATTCATGATTTCTACGTTCCAAGTATCCTATGTCTTTATATGTAATATGTCATTCTAAATTTATCATTTTATATCCTTACTTGTTGGTGAAATCGTGGATTTTCTGTCCTGTTTTTGCATCCTTGTACTAAAAATGTAACGGCTAGTTCTGCGTTACAACAAAAGATCGAAAAGTTCTCGAAATAGATGGACCACCCTGTGATTTAAATTCAGATCGCACGAAATACTGGTTGTCGACCACCTGGCGATGAATTGCTTCATAATTCGAGTATCGAAGACTCCGAGAGTCAAAAAAAGTGTACCGACCACATGTAGGCTGATACGTTTGTTTGGGTTCGATTTTCATTCAATTGATCGAGAGACTTTTCATTGAATGAAAAGTGGCGAATAATTCACGAAGAGTAAGAGTGTTTTCTCATCCATTTGTGGGATTTTTCTTCGTGAAGCTTATGAAATACTAGATTTCAGTTTGTGGAAATTGGTAACTCTTGCAGTTAATCTTTGCGAAACTAGTACCTTTGAAGGATTTATATTCGTTCACGATACAAAGTATTTGTAAGTGGCCCGTGGATTTTTCGAGATTCTAGAGATTCGATATCGAATGTTGGTTTCAGGCAAAACTTACAACAACTTTATTGCATTGTTATCTTCGGTTTCATCGATTGATCGACCCTCCATCCAAGAGGTATGTTGTGTTTTTTTCTTTAATATGCACTTTGATGCATTCTGTGCTCGAATAATTTTAGGGTCGTAGTATCGGACTAAAACCTGGTCCCGGTCGAAGCTATAATAATAATAATAATAATAATAATGTCTTTATTTCCAATTCAAACCTCAAGGGGAAGTTCACCATGTAGGTGCTCTACCACTTAACCCTTGTTATGTAACAATTACAATTCGGAATAAGCACTAAAGAAAAAGAAAAAAATTATTGAAACAATAATAAAATCCAAATGAGCAGAATTTACAAAACAAACAATTTATGAAACAATGAAGAAATTATGCTTAAAGAGCCTGAAGGAGATGAGCCCTGATTTCTTTCCTGAACCTTGCCAGCGATAATGTTTTGAATTCATTTGGAACCGCGTTATAAAGTTTGACCACATTGTACCTGAAACTCCTCTGGAAGATAGCTGTTCTGTGCTGGGGACAAGAGAGTAGATTTCTATGCCTTAAATTCAAATTATGAATATCAGTTCTATACCTCAGTTTGTTGTGAAGATATGTCGGACATTTCTCAATTCTAATTTTATGATAAGTGCATAAGGCATAATACTCAAAACTTTTGTTCATAGGTAACCAACACAGCGCTCTTAGCATATGCGAGACATGCTCATATTTCCTAATCCCATATATGAACCGGATGCAGCTATTCTGAACACGTTGTATTCGACCTAGTGTTTCTTGGTCAAGACAAAAGCTGTAAACAGTGGAGCTATAATTAAATTTCGACATGACCAAACTCTCACATAAAACCCTCTTTGTTGTAATAGGCAAATAAGACCTATGCTGGTAGAGCATCCTCAATGCCCCATAAGCTCTCCGGATCAAACACACAACATGCTCACGAAATCTCAACGAGCCGTCCATAATCAGGCCCAAGTCTCTTACGCTCTCCTGGAAGCTAATGGTATCACCGCGAATCACAGGCCTGAAATTACTCTCAACAAAGTTTTTATTATTTTTCGATCCAAAAACTATAGCGAATGATTTCTTCGCATTCAATATCAGGGAATGTTTTTCCGCTATGAGTGCCAACCGATCTAGATCATCACACATTCTCACAGTTGCGGCATCAAAATCATCCATGAAGAAATCGAAAAAAATTTGAAAATCGTCAGCATACATGTGAACTTTTCCATGAAGAATACTCTTGGTGAACTGGCAGGTGTAAATTATGAAAAGAAGAGGCCCAAGCACCGAGCCCTGGGGCACTCCGCTCCGAACAGATCTAACGCATGAGGTGTCGTCACCTAAACTCACAAACTGAGAACGTCCAGCAAGATAGGAGCCCAGAAGGTTGAGAGCTTCACCTGACACTCCACAAGATTTCAAGATAGCCAAAAGAACATCATGCCGCACAGTATCGAAGGCTCTAGTGAAGTCTAGCAAAAACAAAACAGAACATCTGGAGTTATCAATGGACTGAAAGATGTCATCAGTCACATCGAGAAGTGCACTGGTTGCACTATAACCCGAACGAAAACCAGACTGAGTCGCAGGCAGTATCCCATTAAGCTCGATATATTCGGAAAGTTGGACTGCCATTATCTTCTCTAAAAGTTTAGATAATCCAGGTAGTATACTGATCGGTCTTAGATCAGACAACTCTACTGGAATACCTTTTTTCGGAATAGGTGTGACACGGGCACATTTCCAAGAAGTGGGGAACCTAGAACTGAGTAAAATGCTGTTATAAATGTTGACAAGAAATGGGAGAATATGAGGACAGCAAATTTTAACAAAGGATATGCAGATATTATCAGAGCCTGGCGCACTGTTCTTAATTTTTCTCAGCGCAATTGGGGACATTATTCCTACAACAGCCCGATATATATTTGATTGAGTAATCAAGTGGTCAGTGGTCTTCAGCTTTCCTTTGGAGTGTGGAGTTCGAGATCGAAGCCTGATAGCCGTTATACTACCCCTAAACCTCGAGATACTCGCAGATAAGATGCATGATATATGTCTGTGACTGTCTAATATTCCTTATATATATTTCCCAGATATTTCATATGCCCTCAAGGCAGATTTTGACTTAAATTGTTTGAAAAGTGGGAAACTACCCCGAAGATCATAAAGTACCAGTACTTCACCTTATCTGTCGATCACAGTGTAAGCTCTACGTGCACACGTTCAGTAAAATACAAGTCTGTTATTTTTTTTGTTCTTTGAAACAACTTACTTTGTTATAAATACCAGCTGACAAGGAAACGGTTCATGTTATAACCTGCTGTTTGTTTTCGATCTCATATCTCCACGTATGCTGAATAAAGTTCTGAGTTGTCGTCATTGTATGTGATTTATGATATAGGGCGGTCTCCAAAAGAAATGGAGATTTCCAGTTTTAATCTGCGGTCATAAACTGGTGGCGCCCATTAGCTGATCCTATTGAGTTATTGCTCTTGTGTTTTCAACCCAGCCTACTCTTCGGCTGAGTGCCGGGCATTTAGGTGACAAGCTTACCGCATTCCTTCTTCTTCTTCTTCTTCTTCATAGGCTTGTGCCTGTTCTTCATCGTAACTCGCCCTATGCGGGTAGATTGTCGCTCCAGCGTTTTCTAGGCCGCCCTATGCTCCGCCTTCCTGACGGCGATCTGTCCCTGGCTACCTTCACTATTCGGTTCATGTGGTTATTCCATTCGATTCTCCTACCCATCACCCACTCATTAATATTCTGGATCTGGCAAGCTCGTCTGATGTCTTCACTCCTTTCCCTGTCCCGTAAAGATTTTCCGGCTATTCTTCTCAATATTCTCATCTCTGTCGATTCCATAATTTGTTTTGTTCTAGTTGTTTCAGGTCTTGTCTCTGCTGCATATGTGATTATAGACCTAATTGCAGTCTTATATATACGTACTTTGGCTTCTGTGTTCAAATATTTGTTCTTGAATATGATGCCATCTAGTTGAGCCGCCATTCTCGATGCTTTGATAGCCTGCCCTCTCACCTCTGATTCAAGGTCACCAAAGCTCGAAATTTCGATGCCCAAGTATCGGAATCTCATCTCCTGGTGGATTATCTTGTCACCCACCGCCAACTTATATCTAAGGGGTGTTTTTGATGTAGTCATGCACTTCGTTTTAGACACTGCTATCGTTAACCCTAGCGATTTTGCGACCGTGTTAAATGTGAAGAGGAGCCTTTGCAGGTCATCCTCATTTTCTGCCACTAAGACAGCATCATCAGCGTAGCATAAAATCTTCACATCCTTGCTCCCCATTCGATAGCCCCTGTTCTTGCGTACTTTGCTTATGATCTCATCCATTATAATGTTGAAGAGTAGTGGGCTCAGTGAGTCACCTTGACGTATACCTCTTCCCACGGTTATTGGTTCTGTGAGTTCGTTCTCAACTTTTGCCTGTATTTGGTTATTTCGGTAAATATCCTCAATAGTTTTTATGATATTACTCGGTATTTGTCAATCATACAGGAGGTGCACCACATCTTCTAATCTTATCCCATCGAAAGCTTTTTCTAGGTCTACGAAGCAAAGGAGAATAAGGCGTTACATAAATTTTGGCGCCCAACGTGGGGCCCTCGACTTAGATATCCTTTTTTGCTGTCATCGATATTAATTGTAATATTAATAGTAATTTGCGCAACTGCATTTTTCTTCTTCTCAATTCCTATACATGTGAACCTACCGACGCCGAGCGTCGATTTGCTGACTTCGCTATATTTGGTGTAACTTTGATTTCTTGATAGGATTGGGTGGTCTCTGACGTCCCGACGTCCACCGACGCCGAGCGTCGAACTGCTGGTTACAGTGTATTCTCATTTATCTCGATTCTCTAGTGCTTGTGGGCTGTTTTTTTTGTTTTTTTTTTGCGTCCCGACGCCCACAGACGCCGACCGTCGTTTCGATTATTTCATTTTCATTTGAACTAGTTTTGATTATTCGTCCATTCTTAGTCAGATCACCCCAATCATGGCAGCTTCAAAGATAAGGATAGACCCAAATCGGCTCTCGAAGGAAGAACTGTTGTATGAATTGAAGGTTCGCGGTCTCGACGGAACTGATCTTGTTGTATCGGACTTGAGAGCAGTATTTCGTTATGCCCTACAAGTGGAGAAAACTTCTTTAGCGACTAAGAACCCAGCACACCCTTTTACTTTCGAGCAGGACTTAGAATCTCTTAATTTAATAATAATAATAATAATAACTGTCATTTATTGACAAGCAAAAGGCCATTGACCAGGGGTCCTTCAGCCTAGTTCATCTTTTACATTTTGAGTATAACAGTACATAGTAACAAAAAAAAAAAAGAGCACTATTTCCTATGTTATATTCCAAACTTCTTGTAAATGGTCTGTGTCGGGTGTTTTCTTGTTGAGGTATGGTCGTCATCTTGGTAGAGAGTAAGTATGTCGACTTGGTTGCTGAGTTTCTGGACGAATCGGGTGCATAAGGTGTTTAATCTGGATCTAAGAGGCTCGATGTTGGTGGTAGCATATAATAAACTGTTAGGGGGGTTGTGGAGTATGTTGTTCGGATGTCTCATTCCTGTAATGATCCTCAGCGAAGTAGTCTCTGCCACTTCTAAATTTTTCAGGGCTGGCTCCTTAATTTAAATTTGGATTACATCGAAGTAGCCATCAATGATTTCGTAGGCAACGAACAAGATGGGAAATATAAGAGTACAACTTCGAAAATCGCTCATTCGCTTGGAAGAGCAAAGCGTGCACTACCGAATAACGAAGACGGGAAAAGATCGATATCTGATATTCGTCTCAAACTACTGTTAGCATTTGATAAATTGGTCCAGAAGACTAAGAAGCATAAGAAGGGAAGAGAATCAACTGTGTTTGATTTGTCTGTTATGCGAGCTGCGCTAGGTAATCCTGGAGCTCAGAGCTCCGCTGTGGATACGGATGATGGAAGTAGTGAAGAGGAAGATACGACCTTGAGGATGAAGCCAGTTCCTGTACGCGATTGGGGGCTAAAATTCACTGGGAAGGAAGGAGATATGTCTTTCAGCACTTTTCTGGAAAGAGTTGAGGAGCGTAGGAGCTCTCGAGGTATTTCCCGAGCAATCCTTTTGCGGGACGCTGTGGATCTTTTTGAGGGAGATGCATACACTTGGTTTAATATGGTCAAGGAATGGGCTACTGATTGGAAATCCTTGGTGGACTTGATGCGTGAGCAATTTTTACCTGAGAATTTTGATCGTGACCTCTTCGAGGAAATCAACCGACGTACGCAGGGAACCAATGAGAATATTGGCTTTTACATTGCAAGTATGAAGGGACTTTTCAAGAAAATGAGGAATCCAGTGTCTGAGGAAGCTCAACTTGAGATAATCTTCGAGAGAATCGATCCCTATTTCCATCCTTTCCTAGCGTTTGGCACCATCACAACAATAACTGAGCTTCTGGACGCCTGCCGAAAATTGGATGCTAAGAGGAACCTAGCCAAGTCTTATGTTCCTCCCCCGCATAGGAGTAAGAGCCTGATACCAGAGTTAGCATATGCTTCTACCAGCTCGAATAATTCTGCGTCTCCAAACGATCAGTGTCGTAGACCAGACTCTGCTTCGATGGATTGTCAAGCGAACAATGTTGCAAGTGATCGTGATTCTGGGACTGATCGGCGGCGATGTTGGAACTGTGGTGCGGTTGGACACTTATCGACTGATTGCTGCCAACCTCAAAGCCGTTATTGCTACAAATGTGGACGCAAAGACGCGACGGTGCGTAGCTGTCCTCGGTGCAATAGTTCGTCGGGAAACGGTCGACCGAGACGTTAGGAACCGGCCAGCCCACGTCTCGAAGGGAAAATTTGGTCGAGGGTTCAGGGAGTTCTGTTCGTAGTTCTGTTAAATTCGTTTTAGATTATGTATTGTCTCACGCGAGCGGCGATGAGAGACCTTATGTGAGTGTGTCAATATTCGGGAAAAATCTACTTGGTCCACTGGACTCTGGAGCTAGTAGAACCACTATTGGGAGTAAGGGTTGGAAAATACTTGAGGGAATTGGACTGGTTGATCTCATGCCTTCCGACATACCATCTGTAACTGTGGCGAATGAGGATGATTGTAAATATCTGGGAATCCTTAGGGCACCCATAAAACTTCGCGAGGCAGAGAAAATTATTGATATTCTGGTGGTTCCAGACTTAAACCACACTTTGATTCTGGGGATTGACTTTTGGATGCGTATGGGAATTATTCCAGACCTACGTTCGAATGAATGGAAATTCGGTATGGTTGATGCAGTTGACACCCCCGCTACAGGCGAAGCTTTGCACCCGTCAGACTCGTTGAGTTCGGAGCCGACCAAGGTACTTAAGGATTTGGTAGCCAGGACTTTTGTAAAGATGGGTGATGGAATATGATGTACTACAATTGTTGAGCATACCATCGAGATCATCAAGGATGTGCAGCCGATAAAACAACGCTTTTATCCTCTATCGCCAACCTTCATGAAGCTCATGGATCAGGAACTGAAGAAGATGATCGAATTAGACATTATCGAACCATCGAGCAGCCCCTGGAGTAGTCCAGTCGTGATGGTTCGCAAGAAGGATAATTCATATCGCTTTTGTGTCGATTATAGGAAGGTTAACAGCGTGACAAAGCGAGATGCTTATCCACTTCCTTTCGTGTCAAATATTTTGGACCGCCTCCGAGATGCCCGATTTTTATCAAGTCTGGACATAAAGTCGGCCTATTGGCAAATACCAGTGGCTCAAGATTCACGGCAGTACACGGCTTTTACTGTTCCTGGAAGGGGACTTTTCCAAATTAAACGGTTACCTTTTGGTCTGCATACTGCGCCTGCCACTTGGCAGCGACTGATCGATAGAGTTCTAGGGGTAGATCTTGAACCATACGCCTTTGTCTATCTAGATGACATTGTCATTGTGTCCTAAACCTTCGAAAAACACGTCGAGGTGCTCTCGAAGATTTTCGATAGACTGGTGGCTGCTGGTCTAACCCTCAGTCAGGAGAAGTGCCGATTCTGTCTTCCCGAATTGCGTTACCTGGAATACGTTGTGGACGTTAATGGTCTTCACGTGGACCCTGAGAAGGTTCAGGCCATTCTGAAAATTCCCTCACCCACAAAGGTGTCTGATGTTCGCAGTATAATAGGAACCGCCTCCTGGTATCGGAGGTTCATTCCTAACTTTTTCTCCCTTATCCAACCTCTCACAGAACTCTTGAGGAAGAATGCTAAATTTTGTTGGTCTGATAGGCAAGAGGAGGCCCTGAAGCTCATAAAGGAACGGTTGATATCCGCATTGGTATTGTCGTGCCCTAATTTTGACTTAGAATTTATCATTCAAACCGATGCGAGTGCCTACGGCATCGGGGCAGTGTTGACACAAACGCATCCAGACGTTGGCGAGAAGGTTGTGTGTTATCTTTCCAGGTCGCTAACTAAACAGGAGAGGAAGTACTCCACGACAGAACGTGAGTGTTTGGCGGTCCTTTGGAGTATCGATAAATTGCGACCATATATTGAGGGGACTCACTTACGGTCATTACTGACCACTGGTCTTTGTGTTGGCTGAACAACTTGAAGGATCCAATGGGGCGATTGGCACGATGGGCTTTGAAGTTCCAGCAATACGATTTTATTTTGGTTCACCGCAAGGGTAAGGAACATGTTGTTCCAGATATGCTATCGAGATCTGTCCCAGTAATAGATACCATCATTGGACCTCGCGATGAAGTCACAGAAGATGTGGGCGAATGGAGATGTGACAGGTGGTACACAAAAATGGTTGATCACGTCAACAGAAACCCACTCAGATTCCCTGGATGGCGTGTCGTGGATTCAGTTCTGTATAAATATGTCGAGAATAAAGGTAAATTTTTCGGACTAGGTGATGGGGGTGATAGTTGGAAACGTGTGCTACCGAAGAGTGGCCGAAGGGCTATGTTGGAAAAGTGCCACGACGATCCTATGTCGGGACATCCTGGTATTTTTAAAACTTTTCGTCGTGTTGCGCAACACTTCTATTGGCCAAAAATGAAGTCGGACATTGCTAAATATGTGCGTGAGTGTAAGACCTGCTGTCAGAACAAACCTGATCAGAGGAAACCCGCCGACTTACTTGTTCCTCGCAAAATAGCTGATAAACCATTTCAACTCGTATCTTGCGATCTAATCGGCCCTCTTCCTAGGTCTACCCGAGGGTTTAGTTTCATCTTAGTTATTGTAAACAGCTTTAGTAAGTTCACCCTCGTGATTCCACTTCGGAACGCGACATCCAGATTGCTTTGTGCAGCCGTCGAAGAGCACTTATTTTTAGTGTTCGGCAACCCGAAGTATTTATCAGTGACAACGTTTGTGGGATTTTTCTTCGTGAAGCTTATGAAATACTAGATTTCAGTTTGTGGAAATGGGTAACTCTTGCAGTTAATCTTTGCGAAATTAGTACCTTTGAAGGATTTATATTCGTTCACGATACAAAGTATTTGTAAGTGGCCCGTGGATTTTTCGAGATTCTAGAGATTCGATATCGAATGTTGGTTTCAGGCAAAACTTACAACAACTTTATTGCATTGTTATCTTCGGTTTCATCGATTGATCGACCCTCCATCCAAGAGGTATGTTGTGTTTTTTTCTTTAATATGCACTTTGATGCATTCTGTGCTCGAATAATTTTAGGGTCGTAGTATCGGACTAAAGCCTGGTCCCGGTCGAAGCTATTGGGGACATTATTCCTACAACAGCCTGATATATATTTGATTGAGTAATCAAGTGGTCAGTGGTCTTCAGCTTTCCTTTGGAGTGTGGAGTTCGAGATCGAAGCCTGATAGCCGTTATACTACACCTAAACCTCGAGATACTCGCAGATAAGATGCATGATATATGTCTGTGACTGTCTAATATTCCTTATATATATTTCCCAGATATTTCATATGCCCTCAAGGCAGATTTTGACTTAAATTGTTTGAAAAGTGGGAAACTACCCCGAAGAGTCCAGTTATGAGAGGACTACGAGAGTGTACACACGCGTTTTGGTTGTTTCTTCGATTCCATCTAAGTTTATAGTGAAATACTAGTGAAAACGGTTTTTCCGTAGTTTTCCTGATTTGATCATAAGATAGTGGAAGTCATCCTGAGGTTCTAACGATTGAAAAAGTACAATTTCAAAACCTACATTTAATTTCGTTCTAAGGGTTACCATACATATCACGTTAAATATGTCCAACACTTGCACGTTGTGTAATGACAACTTCATTGTCAACATAAAGTCTATAAAGTGCAGTTCCTGTCGGCTTGATTTCCACACGAAATGCGTCTAAATAAAGGATTCCGTTCTGAAGGCATTATCTGAATCTCGGAACATCTGCTTTTTCTGTGACAATTGTCTGGAGAGTGTGAAGGCTAAACTAGAACATAAGCCTGATATGCATAGCATAAGAAATGATATGGAATCTCTGGACGCTTTGGTAGAAAAACATTCCAAAGCTATAATGGAAGACTCATATAAAAAGTTCAATATCCTTAAAGATGAAATCGTTGCTTTAAAGGATAGCAATAAAGATTTAGTTCGATTAATGTCATCTGATGAATTTAAGAACACTGGGACATCCAGATCAGGGGACATTATCATAGCCGAAAATGAGTCATCAGCCAAACTTCCATCGATTCCTTCAAACATGAAACAAAAAACAAGCAGTAAAAAAACTTTCCATCAATCTGGCCTGCAGAAGGAAACGAAAATTTCGGCTCATACGAAAGAAGCTAAGGAACATCCTAAGCCTTCCTCCTATTTAGGAAAGCCGTTAACAAGAGATCCAGCAGTTCGCGGAAAAGGAAAACCTGATGTCAATATCAAACCAGCACCGAAAGGTAGAAAGTGGATATGGATTGGTGGACTTTCGAGAGAAACTTCGGCATTGAACATATTATCGTATGCGAAGGAAAGATGGCCGGATAGTGATCTTCTATGTTTCGATTTGAAGTCCAAAAGCAGCAAGAAATCTTTTAAAGTAGGAAGCATAAATTTGGAATTGGAAGAACAACTTAATCCAGAAGCATGGCCCGAGGATATATTACTCAGACCATTCCAGAGCATATAGCAGAAAACTGTTCAAACTGGCAGTGAAACTGAGAACCAAAGAACTCATTGTGAGGTGAATGTTATTCGTTTTAGTTCTAGTTCAAACTTAAGTCAGAATAATTTTTTATATAGCTATTACCAAAATGTTAGAGGTCTGCGTACAAAGATAATTAATCTTGCTTCATCAATAATTAGCTCAGATTACGATGTTTTATTCTTAACTGAGACTTGGTTGTCTCCAGACATCTCAAATTCAGAATTAGGTTTCAACAATTTTGATATTTACCGAAAAGATAGAGATGCCGTAACTAGCTGTAAATCAAGAGGTGGTGGAGTGATGATAGCCATAAGGAGATCGAAATCTTCAAGAATTATATTGAGTTCACATGATGATATAGAAATTGTATTTGTTTTGGTGCACACTGAACGCGGTGATATTTTATTGTCGAATGTATATTTTCCACCAAATAGCGATATTTCTTACTATGAAAAATATTGCGAAGACTTGGAAGATATATCTGATCGTTATTCTGATGCAGACATGGTATGCTGTGGAGACTTTAATCTTCCGGGTATCTGTTGGAAATCCGAGCCAAATAAAAACCTACTTAAAATAACAAAAACTCAAATGATAATCACACAGTCGATCGCATTGTTAAATATGATACAATTAAATGAAATTCCAAATGTAAATAATGTGATACTAGATTTAATATTCTCATCATTCGAAAACATGTCAGTTTCTCTGGCGTCCGATATCTTGCTCCCTTGCGATGATCATCATCCGGCATTATGTTTTCAAATTGAGTCCGGTTGTTCGAAGAGGAAGGAACAAAATTACACATTTTTTGATTTCAAAAATGCCAATTATGATGATATTTCGGATTATTTTTCTACAATAAACTGGAATTTAGTTATTTTTGAGGAGGATGTTCAGAAGTCCATATTTAATTTTCACTATGTTACTGAGGAAGCAATCGAATTGTATGTTCCTAAAAAAATATCAAAAAAATTTAAATTTCCAATTTGGTTTTCATCTCATCTGAAAAACTTGATTTATTCTAAAAAAGCGGCACATAAAATATTCAAGACCTCGAATAGGCTGGACGATTATATACAGTTTTCTGAATTGAGACAACAATGTAGAATTGAGTCCGAGAGCTGTTATCGTAAATATATAGACTCTGTTGAAGAATCAATAGAATCGAGCCCGAAATATTTCTGGAAATTTGTGAATGATTCTTAGTTGAATAAGGGTTTTCCCACAAATATGTATTTCCAAGATAAAATTTCAGAAAATCCGCAAGAAATATCTGAATTTTTTCGTTCTTACTTTTCCAAAGTTTATAAAGCGAGTGAGCCAAAACATTTGAATATACCACAGGATCATATAGTCGATATCGGTAATCTATATTTTACGCCAGATGAAGTACTCAAAGAATTATTAATTTTGAAAGACACTAATGATGCGGGTGCCGATAGTGTTGGGGCGGTATTCTTGAAGCGCTGCGCTAATTTTTTTGCTGAGCCTTTATGCCTAATATTCAACAGCTCGATTAAATGCGGAAGTTATCCAAAGATATGGAAAGATAATTTCGTTGTTCCTTTGCACAAGTCTGGGGATGAAAAAGATGTAAAAAATTATAGACCAGTAATGAAATATTCCCATATTCCTAAAATTTTCGACAAGCTCATTAATATCAAGATTTCCCCCTGCTTTTCACGTATTTTTTTGCCTGAACAGCACGGATTCATTAGCAAGAGATTGGTAACAACTAATCTGGTTTCATATATAGACATTTCAAAAGCTATGACAGATAAATTACAAGTTGATAGCATCTATACCGATTTTCAGAAAGCTTTCGACACGGTTCCACATTGGTTACTAGTTAAAAAACTTAAAGAACTCGGTGTCTGCCCTCCGTTGTTAGATTGGATGTCTGATCGTTTAAGTGAGGGTACCTTAAGGGTCAAGCTTGGAGATGATGTATTCTCTGAACGGTTTCTCGTTCTTTCTGGAGTTGGTCAGGGTTCATCCCTCTCTACATTATTATTTCTATGTTTCATAAATGATATAGGAACGTATATTGATGGGAGTCTTTTTTTGTTATTCGCAGACGATCTCAAATTGTTCAGGGTCATGAGAAGTATTCAAGACTGTTTTTTACTACAAGCAGATCTTAAAAATTTAGAAAGGTGGTGTGTCGATAATGAAATGTGTTTCAATGTTGATAAATCCAGTATTATGAGATTCCACAGAATCAAATCGCCTATACAGTACGATTACATGTTAAACAATATCAAACTGAGCTCAATCCTAATAGTTAAAGATTTAGGAATTCATCTTGACCACAAACTAAACTTTATTCAGCATATTTTCGTTACAACACAAAAAGCTATGAGGTTGCTAGGATTTATCAAAAGAAAACTCAAAGATTTCAATAATATTTCTGCCCTAAAAATTGTTTATTCTACGAACGTACGAAGTATATTGGAATATTCATCTGTTGTATGGTCACCGTATTATGAAGTGCATAAGAACAATATTGAACGCGTACAACGAAAATTTTTAAGATGGATTGCTTGCAAAATGGGCATTCCTAAGATATCGATTAATTATGACCTTTTACTTGAATCTCTATCAATGAAAGCACTAACTATAAGGAGGAAAAATTTCGATATAATGTTTGTATACAAATTACTAAATAATTATATTGACTGTGAATACTTACTATCTAAGTTAAAATTGAATGCAAAAAATGTATTCCTTAGATATAGAGAGCTCTTTTATATTGAATATATCCCTACAAACTATGCCATGAACAATCCTATCGAACGAGCGATAAAAGAAACAAATGCATTAGACGTTCATCAACGTCTATTTCATATATCTATTTTTAGCCTCAAAAAATATTTTGAGATTATGTAAGAGTATGAAAAGTTTCTTGTTTTTTTCCTCAATGTATTTTTGCTGGAATTTTAATTTTTTTTTTTTTTTCTGGTTTGTGTATCATCATAATGCTGTAAGATTGTTTTTCAATTTAAAATTGGCTCTGCCGTTGGTAATAAATAAATAAATAAATAAATAAATAAATAAAGATCATAAAGAACCAGTACTTCACCTTATCTGTCGATCACAGTGTATGCTTTACGTGCACACGTTCAGTAAAATACAAGTCTGTTATTTTTTTTGTTCTTTGAAACAACTTACTTTGTTATAAATACCAGCTGACAAGAAAACGGTTCATGTTATAACCTGCTGTTTGTTTTCGATCTCATATCTCCACGTATGCTGAATAAAGTTCTAAGTTGTCGCCATTGTATGTGATTTATGATATAGGGCGGTCTCCAAAAGAAATAGAGATTTCCAGTTTTAATCTGCGGTCATAAACTGGTGGCGCCCATTAGCTGATCCTATTTAGTTATTGCTCTTGTGTTTTCAACCCAGCCTACTCTTCGGCTGAGTGCCGAGCATTTAGGTGACAAGCTTACCGCATTCCGTTCTGAGTAAATCACAGAGAATAAGGCGTTACAAAAGTTGTATTTCACGTTCTTCAAAATATTGTTTACATGTCTGGGAGTGATACCATTGGATCTGCATTTCAATAGAAAGATCTTTCTGTTTTTGAGGTTCGATAATTTCCTGTTGTTGTTGGAATATTCTTTCATTTGCCTTACCATATCTGGTCCATACTGTATTCTGATGGTGTTAAAAAAGCCCGTATTATTTTCGTATTAAAAGGATAATTGACTGTTTCTATTTATAGTAAAAATTTATTATTTGGGACCGCAGTCGAATGAGAAATCTCTTTTTTCTTTTAACTCAAGCTTTCAGCTTTATTTAAGCCTTCATCAGGAGACACTACAATCAGTATGAATCAGCAAGGAAAGTTACAATTATTATATATACATTTACATATTTATAAAACTTACGAGTGTGAGATAAAATTCAAGATCGATATTTGAAGTTCTAATCATCAGATCCATCAGAGACCATTAGTTCTTTAAATTTAGGGAAAATGATGAAAGTAGTTAGTTATAGATGACAAATATTTTGGCATTCAGTAGAATATAGAAATAAGTATCCTTTGCATTTTCAGTTGTTTGAGTTTGAACGAAATTTATGAATAACGAAAATGAAATTCTATCTAAACTTTTTTCAAGTGATGGTATTCTCATTTTAAGGGTTAACACGGGTTATGTTTTAAATTTCTGTCAATATCAATCAGTAGGGCATAGACAGAACTCAGGGAATCAACGTCTTTTTTTGAATTGATACTATCATCATTTTGTGCAATTCTGATCATTTCCAATAATGTTCTTTTCCTGATGTTTGTTTTACAGTCCAACACTTCAACTTCCTCAAAGGATGGTATATGTCCAGTTTCTATAGAGTGTTTCGCTAAAGCACAATGATCTTTTTTCAATCTAATATTACACTTGTGCAGGTTGATTCGTTGTTGTAGTGTTGTTGATGTCTGTCCTATATATTTCAATTCACAATGAGAACATGGAATTTTGCAGACAATATCACTATTCCTCAACATTGGTGTTTTATCTTTTAATTTACTATACAACTTCTTGAGCGGTTCAACATTTTTATAGCTTTCTTTATATTTTCTTAGGGTAAAATATCCTTTAGTCTTTCTGTTAAAGAATCTGCTTGAGGTAGTGTAACAAAAATTTTGTCATTCAAATTGTCTTCATTTTCTTCTCTTTCTAACTGAGGTAATCTATCTGGGTTGTTATACAGTATCCTCCTCAGAAAAGTTTTAGGATATCCATTTTCTGTTAATATGTTTTCCAGTTTTGTTAGGTTTCTATCCCTGAAAGTGGAATGGGATATCCTATTCACCCTGGTTTTTAAGTTCCTTATGAGATTAATCTTCATATGTATTGGATGAAAAGAATGGTAGTGGATATATCTTTGAGAAGCCATGGGTTTCACATACCAATCTGTAATTATTCTATTATCCCTTGTTCTTATTAATATCATATCTAAAAAAGGAACAGATCTATCTGTCTCATTCTTAATAGTAAATTTGATCCTGGGATTCACTCCATTTATAGAATCCAAAACTCGATAATTTCCTGTTGTTGTTGGAATATTCTTTCATTTGCCTTACCACATCTGGTCCATACTGTATTCTGATGGTGTTAAAAAAGCCCATATTATTTTCGTAATAAAAGGATATTTGACTGTATCTATTTAAAATAAAAATGTATTATCTGGGACTGCAGTCGAATGAGAAATCTCTTTTTTCTTTTAACTCAAGCTTTCAGCTTTATTTAAGCCTTCATCAGGAGACACTACAAGTATGAATCAGCAAAGAAAGTTACAATTATTATATATACATATAATAATAATATAAGCGGGGGTCCTACAGCCTATGCCGCATCCCGCATTTCGTTCGCCATTTCTCTCTATCATTCCATTCATCTTCATCAATCGCTCTATCTCTCATACTCTTTCTAATTCCCTCTCTCCATTGGGTTGTTGGTCTTCCTCTCCTTCTTCTGCTTTGTGGTATGTACTCCAAAACCCTCCTCGGCCATCGTGTATCATCCATCCTCATAACGTGCCCATACCATATTAATTGTCTCGTTTCCACTCGTTCTGCTGTTGTAATAACTGGCCCAGTTTTCCTTCTTATCTCTTCGTTTCTAATATGTAACATTCTGGAAATTCTACAAGATCTTCTCAAGAAGTCCATCTCCACTGTCTCTATGATCTTTTTCTCTTTTTCTGGAAGTTGCCAGCATTCACATCCGTAAGTTAAAATAGGTTCTACAACTGTCGTGAAGATTGTCATTTTTGTCTTGAGTTTCATGCTGCTTGACCACAGTAACGAGTTCAACAAGCGAATAGCCCTCCTACCTTGCTGTGTTCTATTTCTAATATCCTTCTTTGTTGTTCCATCCTCCGAAATGATACTTCCCAAATATTTAAATTCTCTGCATCTTTTGAGTTTATGTATTTGTAAGTCAGGGTCTTCCTCATTTGTGTCTCCTTTCCTCAAATATTCCGTTTTACTCTCATTAACACTTAACCCCCATCTTTCGTACTCCTCTTTCAGTTTTCTGAACATATAATCGACATCGCTCTCGTCACCTGCTACAATTGCCTGGTCATCGGCAAAGAGAAGAGTTGTTAGGATTTCATCTTGAACTTGTATCCCCATTCCGTATGTTTTCCTTTTCCAGTCTTTGATGGCTTCTTGCATATATACTTTAAATAGGGTAGGTGACAGGCTGCATCCTTGTCTAAGCCCCTTTGTGGCAGGAAACCATTCAGATAAAACATTTCCTATCTTCACCGCACTTTTTGCTTCTTTATTTAAGTTCCATATAGCTTGAATATAGGTTTTACTGAGGCCCGACTTAGTCAACGTTTCGAAAAGTCTCTTTAAAGGCACCGTATCATAGGCTTTTTCCAGGTCGACAAACACTATGTGAGTAGACATATTATGGGATGTTCGTTTTTCTAATATTTGTTGAAGAACAAATGTGTTGTCAATACATGATCGTCCTGTACGGAATCCTGACTGCTCTTCCATATCTGTTATGTTCATTTCGATTCTATTCTTCAATATTCTGCCGTACAACCTACCCATTGCACTAGTCACACTTATGCCCCTATAGTTTTTGCATTGTTTTTTATCGCCTTTTTTGAAAATGGAGCTTATATAAGCTATATTCCAGTCTTCCGGGATACATATATATATAAAACATACGAAAGTGAGATAAAATTCAAGATCGATATTTGAAGTTCTGATCATCAGATCCATCAGAGACCATAAGTTCTTTAAATTTAGGGAAAATGATGAAAGTAATTAGTTAAAGATGACAAATATTTTGGCATTCAGTAAAATATAGAAATATGTATCCTTTGCATTTTCAGTAGTTTGAGTTTGAACAAAATTTATGAATAACGAAAATGAAATTCTATCTAAACTTTTTTCAAGTGATGGTATTCTCATTTTAAGGGTTATGTTAAAAATTGAGCCCCCTCAGATGTCATCCTCAACTACGCATATGGTTCGAACGCACCGAAACGTCAAGACGATCTCTCATCTCTATGGGCAGTCAAGTTAACCTAGTTCTATGTGCTAATCAGTTGACAGATCAACTCATGTTCATTATTAATTGTATCAATTAATCACTCCTTTCCTGTATCGAATCTCTCTGAAGATCAGACCTCTCTTGTGCTTCTCTTGTGAAATTAGAATTTTCAAAAAGTCACCTCGCAAACTATTTGTACATCTCGTTCATTTTTGAGAGCAATCAATTAGGTAAGTGAGCATTTCTCAAAGTCATCTCTCATTAATGCATATTTTATGTTATTTTCCTGCTTTTTATAAAGTTTGAAAATGTGTCCACGTTTTAGATCATAAAAATCTTTAAAAATACTGGTAATCCTCTCTCACTTCACTCTCAGAAAATCTCTATTGCATTTAACTAATGGAATTGACTCCTCTTAGATATATATTTTGATATATTTTGCTATTTGTGAACGAGATATTCTTGATAATGGTGTATTTGTTGAAACATTATTTGGGCTGTTTCCATTATCTATGTTGTTGGTTATTACCGACGTTTCGGCAAGCATTCGCCTGCCGTCTTCAGGGTGTTGTTGGTCCTGAGAAGGACCGGTTGTTGCCAAACTTGTTCTGTCTGGACTTGTGCGCTCCATACTTTTTCAATTTCGCAATAACAGTGTGGGGATTCGAACGCGAGTTAGCCGAGGTGCAATTTCCGAAATTCCACTCACTCTAATCACTAGTCTACCAAAGCAGGTAATTATTATACGATTTAAGTTATATATTAATTATACTTTTTTGTGTTAGAGGTCACCTTGACTTTTTACTACCTGCACAGTTGGTATGCGCAGTAGGTTATTTTTAGGTCAGGTCTGGTTCATGTTAGGTTAATTGCTTCCTTGGGTCGGGTTCGTCCTCCTCAATTCAGATCTTAGTATGGGCACCCAGACATTCTTTATTTCCAGAGAGGGCGTTCTGATTGGGTTAGGAGTTATTGCCATGAAAGCTGCTTCTTTCAATTTTCTTCTTCTCCATCCCTCTTCCTTTGATATTATGGAAGCTTCATCCCATTTGACGTTGTGGTCCTCGTTCCAAGCGTGTTGGACTAGCCTGGATTTATCTGTTTCTCCCAGTTGAGCTAGTCTTTGGTGCTCTTTGATTCTGACCTTCAGGGGGCGTTTAGTTTCCCCAATGTAGGTTCTGCAGCATTCACATGGTATTTCATAGACGCAATCTTTGGTTCTCTGATTCTCGTTGTCAGGTTTCACCTTCGTGAGTTTTCCCCTGACAGTATCCTTGGTCTTGAATGTTGTTCTCACCTTGTATCTGTTACCAATTCTTCTTATTTTCTCGGATAACCCCTTCACATATGGTATGACAGAGGTAATCGTTTCGGTCGGCTCATTGTCTGTTGGTTGTTGCCCTACTGCCGCTTCTCTTGGTTCTCTGGCTTTCTGAAGTATCTTCTTGGGGTAGCCGTTTCTCTTGAGAGTTTCTGTTATGTTGTTGAACTCCTCATCACGATCTTCTGGACTAGAGCAAATCTTGGTTGCTCTGTCGTATAAGCATCTGGCTTCTCCCAATTTGGTGTTCAGATTGTGGTTGGATTCGAAGTGGAGATATTGGCCCGTGTTTGTTGGTTTTTTGTAGACTGTGGTCTTAGGAATTCCATTCTGTTTATGAACAAGTACATCGAGGAAAGGTAGTCGGTTATTTTCTTCGATTTCCATTGTGAATTTGATTGATTCCTCTATGCTGTTCAGATGTACCAGGAAACTGTCTAGGTTTTCCCTCCCATGTTGCCAGATTACGAAGGTATCGTCTACATATCTGCGCCATAGTTTCGGCTTGAACACGAATTGTTCCAATGCTTTCCTCTCGAAATCTTCCATGTATATATCAGCCAGAGGTGGAGATAACGGTGAGCCCATTGCCAGACCAAATTCTTGTTGGTAGAAGTTTTTGTCTACTTGGAAGTAAGTGGTGTTGATACAGGTTTCAAGCATTTCCATGATTGCTCTAACGCTCAAGGTGGTTCTCTCAGCCAATGTTGTGTCCTCCTCGAGTTTATTCTTGACGATTTCGAGGGTTCGTTTAGTAGGGACATTAGTGAACAGGCTCTTGATGTCGAAACTAACCATGATGTCCTGGTCCAAGATTTGTTCTTGACGCATGGTTTCTATGAAGTGATCAGTGTTTTTGACCATTGATGGTGTATGGCCTCTGAGTGGAGAAATTATCTTCAGGAGGAATCTTGCCAAGGGATGACATGGGGAATTCCTCGAACTGACGCTTGGTCTCAACGGAATGTTGTCCTTGTGTATTTTTGGGAGACCATATAGGTGTGGAGGTTTGCTGTAGTGAGGTGTGAGTTTAGTTCTTGTAAAGTTGTCAGGAAACTCATCTTTGTATTTGTGCAGAATTTTGTAGACTTTGTTCTCCACTGAGGATGTGGGGTCTTTCTTCAATTTCTTGTATTCTCCTGCTTCTAGGACCTCTTGGAGTTTTTCATTATATGTCTCCACATCCAGAATGACCGTCGCATTCCCTTTGTCTGCTGGGAGCACCTTTATGGAATTATCTGTTTGGAGTTCCTTCAGGGCTTTCTGTTCTGCTCTGTTGATATTGTGTTCTGGTCTCTTAGTTGTAGAATCCAGTATTGTTCTTATTTTCCAACGATATTCCTCTGCTTTTTCAGGTTCTCTCATCCTTACTGCTGTCTCCTCCGCTGCTAACAACATCTCCATCTTCGGAACAGTCTTTGGTGCTACAGAGAATTTCATTCCTTTGTTGAGGATGAGGGTTTGGTCCTCACTAAGAGTCTTACTCGAGAGGTTGATCACAGTTTTTGTATGATCATTTGGTGTATATTTCCTCGAGTCTCTCATTAGTTTTTCCATTTTCCTCTTCTGTGCTAATTTTTGTTGGTCGTCTGTTCTCTCATAGCTCCTTCTGACTGCTTCCACGATGCATTCATAGTCCGTTGCGTTAGTTTTTTCCTGTATTTTCGTCCTGATGTCCATACATTGCTGTGTTAGTGTGGCTTTGTTGAACCGATGTTGGTTGAGTCTTTCCCTTACCAGTGCTAGGCTTGCCCTATTGGAAATTCTGTCCGCCCTTCTGCCGCTTATTGGGAGTTTGACTCTGAGGCCTTTGGGTATCAGGTTGCGATCTCTGGCAAGGTGTAGAAACGTTAGATGGTTCGTTTCTTTGGCAAGTTTGATAGAGGCTTTTTCATAGTTCCTGACCTCTTGATATAATTCGGGCCCATACCGAATTTCTAATTGTGAACGAGATATTCTTGATAATGGTGTATTTGTTGAAACATTATTTGGGCTGTTTCCACTATCTATGTTGTTGGTTATTACCGACGTTTCGGCAAGCATTCGCCTGCCGTCTTCAGGGTGTTGTTGGTCCTGAGAAGGACCGGTTGTTGCCAAACTTGTTCTGTCTGGACTTGTGCGCTCCATACTTTTTCAATTTCGCAATTACAGTGTGGGGATTCGAACGCGAGTTATCCGAGGTGCAATTTCCGAAATTCCACTCACTCTAATCACTAGTCTACCAAAGCAGGTAATTATTATACGATTTAAGTTATATATTAATTATACTTTTTTTTGTGTTAGAGGTCACCTTGACTTTTTACTACCTGCGCAGTTGGTATGCGCAGTAGGTTATTTTTAGGTCAGGTCTGGTTCATGTTAGGTTAATTGCTTCCTTGGGTCGGGTTCGTCCTCCTCAATTCAGATCTTAGTATGGGCACCCAGACATCCTTTATTTCCAGAGAGGGCGTGCTGATTGGGTTAGGAGTTATTGCCATGAAAGCTGCTTCTTTCAATTTTCTTCTTCTCCATCCCTCTTCCCTTGATATTATGGAAGCTTCATCCCATTTGACGTTGTGGTCCTCGTTCCAAGCGTGTTGGACTAGCCTGGATTTATCTGTTTCTCCCAGTTGAGCTAGTCTTTGGTGCTCTTTGATTCTGACCTTCAGGGGGCGTTTAGTTTCCCCAATGTAGGTTCTGCCGCATTCACATGGTATTTCATAGACGCAATCTTTGGTTCTCTGATTCTCGTTGTCAGGTTTCACCTTCGTGAGTTTTCCCCTGACAGTATCCTTGGTCTTGAATGTTGTTCTCACCTTGTATCTGTTACCAATTCTTCTTATTTTCTCGGATAACCCCTTCACATATGGTATGACAGAGGTAATCGTTTCGGTCGGCCCATTGTCTGTTGGTTGTTGCCCTACTGCCGCTTCTCTTGGTTCTCTGGCTTTCTGAAGTATCTTCTTGGGGTAGCCGTTTCTCTTGAGGGTTTCTGTTATGTTGTTGAACTCCTCATCACGATCTTCTGGACTAGAGCAAATCTTGGTTGCTCTGTCGTATAAGCATCTGGCTACTCCCAATTTGGTGTTCAGATTGTGGTTGGATTCGAAGTGGAGATATTGGCCCGTGTTTGTTGGTTTTTTGTAGACTGTGGTCTTAGGAATTCCATTCTGTTTATGAACAAGTACATCGAGGAAAGGTAGTCGGTTATTTTCTTCGATTTCCATTGTGAATTTGATTGATTCCTCTATGCTGTTCAGATGTACCAGGAAACTGTCTAGGTTTTCCCTCCCATGTTGCCAGATTACGAAGGTATCGTCTACACATCTGCGCCATAGTTTCGGCTTGAACACGAATTGTTCCAATGCTTTCCTCTCGAAATCTTCCATGTATATATCTCTTAGTGAGGACCAAACCCTCATCCTCAACAAAGGAATGAAATTCTCTGTAGCACCAAAGACTGTTCCGAAGATGGAGATGTTGTTAGCAGCGGAGGAGACAGCAGTAAGGATGAGAGAACCTGAAAAAGCAGAGGAATATCGTTGGAAAATAAGAACAATACTGGATTCTACAACTAAGAGACCAGAACACAATATCAACAGAGCAGAACAGAAAGCCCTGAAGGAACTCCAAACAGATAATTCCATAAAGGTGCTCCCAGCAGACAAAGGGAATGCGACGGTCATTCTGGATGTGGAGACATATAATGAAAAACTCCAAGAGGTCCTAGAAGCAGGAGAATACAAGAAATTGAAGAAAGACCCCACATCCTCAGTGGAGAACAAAGTCTACAAAATTCTGCACAAATACAAAGATGAGTTTCCTGACAACTTTACAAGAACTTAACTCACACCTCACTACAGCAAACCTCCACACCTATATGGTCTCCCAAAAATACACAAGGACAACATTCCGTTGAGACCAATCGTCAGTTCGAGGAATTCCCCATGTCATCCCTTGGCAAGATTCCTCCTGAAGATAATTTCTCCACTCAGAGGCCATACACCATCAATGGTCAAAAACACTGATCACTTCATAGAAACCATGCGTCAAGAACAAATCTTGGACCAGGACATCATGGTTAGTTTCGACATCAAGAGCCTGTTCACTAATGTCCCTACTAAACGAACCCTCGAAATCGTCAAGAATAAACTCGAGGAGGACACAACATTGGCTGAGAGAACCACCTTGAGCGTTAGAGCAATCATGGAAATGCTTGAAACCTGTATCAACACCACTTACTTCCAAGTAGACAAAAACTTCTACCAACAAGAATTTGGTCTGGCAATGGGCTCACCGTTATCTCCACCTCTGGCTGATATATACATGGAAGATTTCGAGAGGAAAGCATTGGAACAATTCGTGTTCAAGCCGAAACTATGGCGCAGATATGTAGACGATACCTTCGTAATCTGGCAACATGGGAGGGAAAACCTAGACAGTTTCCTGGTACATCTGAACAGCATAGAGGAATCAATCAAATTCACAATGGAAATCGAAGAAGAAAATAACCGACTACCTTTCCTCGATGTACTTGTTCATAAACAGAATGGAATTCCTAAGACCACAGTCTACAAAAAACCAACAAACACGGGCCAATATCTCCACTTCGAATCCAACCACAATCTGAACACCAAATTGGGAGTAGCCAGATGCTTATACGACAGAGCAACCAAGATTTGCTCTAGTCCAGAAGATCGTGATGAGGAGTTCAACAACATAACAGAAACCCTCAAGAGAAACGGCTACCCCAAGAAGATACTTCAGAAAGCCAGAGAACCAAGAGAAGCGGCAGTAGGGCAACAACCAACAGACAATGAGCCGACCGAAACGATTACCTCTGTCATACCATATGTGAAGGGGTTATCCGAGAAAATAAGAAGAATTGGTAACAGATACAAGGTGAGAACAACATTCAAGACCAAGGATACTGTCAGGGGAAAACTCACGAAGGTGAAACCTGACAACGAGAATCAGAGAACCAAAGATTGCGTCTATGAAATACCATGTGAATGCTGCAGAACCTACATTGGGGAAACTAAACGCCCCCTGAAGGTCAGAATCAAAGAGCACCAAAGACTAGCTCAACTGGGAGAAACAGATAAATCCAGGCTAGTCCAACACGCTTGGAACGAGGACCACAACGTCAAATGGGATGAAGCTTCCATAATATCAAAGGAGAGGGATGGAGAAGAAGAAAATTGAAAGAAGCAGCTTTCATGGCAATAACTCCTAACCCAATCAGCACGCCCTCTCTGGAAATAAGGAATGTCTGGGTGCCCATACTAAGATCTGAATTGAGGAGGACGAACCCGACCCAAGGAAGCAATTAACCTAACATGAACCAGACCTGACCTAAAAATAACCTACTGCGCATACCAACTGCGCAGGTAGTAAAAAGTCAAGGTGACCTCTAACACAAAAAAGTATAATTAATATATAACTTAAATCGTATAATAATTACCTGCTTTGGTAGACTAGTGATTAGAGTGAGTGGAATTTCGGAAATTGCACCTCGGATAACTCGCGTCCGAATCCCCACACTGTAATTGCGAAATTGAAAAAGTATGGAGCGCACAAGTCCAGACAGAACAAGTTTGGCAACAACCGGTCCTTCTCAGGACCAACAACACCCTGAAGACGGCAGGCGAATGCTTGCCGAAACGTCGGTAATAACCAACAACATAGATAATGGAAACAGCCCAAATAATGTTTCAACAAATACACCATTATCAAGAATATCTCGTTCACAATTAGAAATTCGGTATGGCCCGAATTATATCAAGAGGTCAGGAACTATGAAAAAGCTTCTATCAAACTTGCCAAAGAAACGAACCATCTAACGTTTCTACACCTTGCCAGAGATCGCAACCTGATACCCAAAGGCCTCAGAGTCAAACTCCCAATAAGCGGCAGAAGGGCGGACAGAATTTCCAATAGGGCAAGCCTAGCACTGGTAAGGGAAAGACTCAACCAACATCGGTTCAACAAAGCCACACTAACACAGCAATGTATGGACATCAGGACGAAAATACAGGAAAAAACTAACGCAACGGACTATGAATGCATCGTGGAAGCAGTCAGAAGGAGCTATGAGAGAACAGACGACCAACAAAAATTAGCACAGAAGAGGAAAATGGAAAAACTAATGAGAGACTCGAGGAAATATACACCAAATGATCATACAAAAACTGTGATCAACCTCTCGAGTAAGACTCTTAGTGAGGACCAAACCCTCATCCTCAACAAAGGAATGAAATTCTCTGTAGCACCAAAGACTGTTCCGAAGATGGAGATGTTGTTAGCAGCGGAGGAGACAGCAGTAAGGATGAGAGAACCTGAAAAAGCAGAGGAATATCGTTGGAAAATAAGAACAATACTGGATTCTACAACTAAGAGACCAGAACACAATATCAACAGAGCAGAACAGAAAGCCCTGAAGGAACTCCAAACAGATAATTCCATAAAGGTGCTCCCAGCAGACAAAGGGAATGCGACGGTCATTCTGGATGTGGAGACATATAATGAAAAACTCCAAGAGGTCCTAGAAGCAGGAGAATACAAGAAATTGAAGAAAGACCCCACATCCTCAGTGGAGAACAAAGTCTACAAAATTCTGCACAAATACAAAGATGAGTTTCCTGACAACTTTACAAGAACTAAACTCACACCTCACTACAGCAAACCTCCACACCTATATGGTCTCCCAAAAATACACAAGGACAACATTCCGTTGAGACCAATCGTCAGTTCGAGGAATTCCCCATGTCATCCCTTGGCAAGATTCCTCCTGAAGATAATTTCTCCACTCAGAGGCCATACACCATCAATGGTCAAAAACACTGATCACTTCATAGAAACCATGCGTCAAGAACAAATCTTGGACCAGGACATCATGGTTAGTTTCGACATCAAGAGCCTGTTCACTAATGTCCCTACTAAACGAACCCTCGAAATCGTCAAGAATAAACTCGAGGAGGACACAACATTGGCTGAGAGAACCACCTTGAGCGTTAGAGCAATCATGGAAATGCTTGAAACCTGTATCAACACCACTTACTTCCAAGTAGACAAAAACTTCTACCAACAAGAATTTGGTCTGGCAATGAGCTCACCGTTATCTCCACCTCTGGCTGATATATACATGGAAGATTTCGAGAGGAAAGCATTGGAACAATTCGTGTTCAAGCCGAAACTATGGCGCAGAAATGTAGACGATACCTTCGTAATCTGGCAACATGGGAGGGAAAACCTAGACAGTTTCCTGGTACATCTGAACAGCATAGAGGAATCAATCAAATTCACAATGGAAATCGAAGAAAATAACCGACTACCTTTCCTCGATGTACTTGTTCATAAACAGAATGGAATTCCTAAGACCACAGTCTACAAAAAACCAACAAACACGGGCCAATATCTCCACTTCGAATCCAACCACAATCTGAACACCAAATTGGGAGTAGCCAGATGCTTATACGACAGAGCAACCAAGATTTGCTCTAGTCCAGAAGATCGTGATGAGGAGTTCAACAACATAACAGAAACCCTCAAGAGAAACGGCTACCCCAAGAAGATACTTCAGAAAGCCAGAGAACCAAGAGAAGCGGCAGTAGGGCAACAACCAACAGACAATGAGCCGACCGAAACGATTACCTCTGTCATACCATATGTGAAGGGGTTATCCGAGAAAATAAGAAGAATTGGTAACAGATACAAGGTGAGAACAACATTCAAGACCAAGGATACTGTCAGGGGAAAACTCACGAAGGTGAAACCTGACAACGAGAATCAGAGAACCAAAGATTGCGTCTATGAAATACCATGTGAATGCTGCAGAACCTACATTGGGGAAACTAAACGCCCCCTGAAGGTCAGAATCAAAGAGCACCAAAGACTAGCTCAACTGGGAGAAACAGATAAATCCAGGCTAGTCCAACACGCTTGGAACGAGGACCACAACGTCAAATGGGATGAAGCTTCCATAATATCAAAGGAAGAGGGATGGAGAAGAAGAAAATTGAAAGAAGCAGCTTTCATGGCAATAACTCCTAACCCAATCAGCACGCCCTCTCTGGAAATAAGGAATGTCTGGGTGCCCATACTAAGATCTGAATTGAGGAGGACGAACCCGACCCAAGGAAGCAATTAACCTAACATGAACCAGACCTGACCTAAAAATAACCTACTGCGCATACCAACTGCGCAGGTAGTAAAAAGTCAAGGTGACCTCTAACACAAAAAAGTATAATTAATATATAACTTAAATCGTATAATAATTACCTGCTTTGGTAGACTAGTGATTAGAGTGAGTGGAATTTCGGAAATTGCACCTCGGATAACTCGCGTTCGAATCCCCACACTGTAATTGCGAAATTGAAAAAGTATGGAGCGCACAAGTCCAGACAGAACAAGTTTGGCAACAACCGGTCCTTCTCAGGACCAACAACACCCTGAAGACGGCAGGCGAATGCTTGCCGAAACGTCGGTAATAACCAACAACATAGATAGTGGAAACAGCCCAAATAATGTTTCAACAAATACACCATTATCAAGAATATCTCGTTCACAATTAGAAATTCGGTATGGGCCCGAATTATATCAAGAGGTCAGGAACTATGAAAAAGCCTCTATCAAACTTGCCAAAGAAACGAACCATCTAACGTTTCTACACCTTGCCAGAGATCGCAACCTGATACCCAAAGGCCTCAGAGTCAAACTCCCAATAAGCGGCAGAAGGGCGGACAGAATTTCAATAGGGCAAGCCTAGCACTGGTAAGGGAAAGACTCAACCAACATCGGTTCAACAAAGCCACACTAACACAGCAATGTATGGACATCAGGACGAAAATACAGGAAAAAACTAACGCAACGGACTATGAATGCATCGTGGAAGCAGTCAGAAGGAGCTATGAGAGAACAGACGACCAACAAAAATTAGCACAGAAGAGGAAAATGGAAAAACTAATGAGAGACTCGAGGAAATATACACCAAATGATCATACAAAAACTGTGATCAACCTCTCGAGTAAGACTCTTAGTGAGGACCAAACCCTCATCCTCAACAAAGGAATGAAATTCTCTGTAGCACCAAAGACTGTTCCGAAGATGGAGATGTTGTTAGCAGCGGAGGAGACAGCAGTAAGGATGAGAGAACCTGAAAAAGCAGAGGAATATCGTTGGAAAATAAGAACAATACTGGATTCTACAACTAAGAGACCAGAACACAATATCAACAGAGCAGAACAGAAAGCCCTGAAGGAACTCCAAACAGATAATTCCATAAAGGTGCTCCCAGCAGACAAAGGGAATGCGACGGTCATTCTGGATGTGGAGACATATAATGAAAAACTCCAAGAGGTCCTAGAAGCAGGAGAATACAAGAAATTGAAGAAAGACCCCACATCCTCAGTGGAGAACAAAGTCTACAAAATTCTGCACAAATACAAAGATGAGTTTCCTGACAACTTTACAAGAACTAAACTCACACCTCACTACAGCAAACCTCCACACCTATATGGTCTCCCAAAAATACACAAGGACAACATTCCGTTGAGACCAAGCGTCAGTTCGAGGAATTCCCCATGTCATCCCTTGGCAAGATTCCTCCTGAAGATAATTTCTCCACTCAGAGGCCATACACCATCAATGGTCAAAAACACTGATCACTTCATAGAAACCATGCGTCAAGAACAAATCTTGGACCAGGACATCATGGTTAGTTTCGACATCAAGAGCCTGTTCACTAATGTCCCTACTAAACGAACCCTCGAAATCGTCAAGAATAAACTCGAGGAGGACACAACATTGGCTGAGAGAACCACCTTGAGCGTTAGAGCAATCATGGAAATGCTTGAAACCTGTATCAACACCACTTACTTCCAAGTAGACAAAAACTTCTACCAACAAGAATTTGGTCTGGCAATGGGCTCACCGTTATCTCCACCTCTGGCTGATATATACATGGAAGATTTCGAGAGGAAAGCATTGGAACAATTCGTGTTCAAGCCGAAACTATGGCGCAGATATGTAGACGATACCTTCGTAATCTGGCAACATGGGAGGGAAAACCTAGACAGTTTCCTGGTACATCTGAACAGCATAGAGGAATCAATCAATTCACAATGGAAATCGAAGAAAATAACCGACTACCTTTCCTCGATGTACTTGTTCATAAACAGAATGGAATTCCTAAGACCACAGTCTACAAAAAACCAACAAACACGGGCCAATATCTCCACTTCGAATCCAACCACAATCTGAACACCAAATTGGGAGTAGCCAGATGCTTATACGACAGAGCAACCAAGATTTGCTCTAGTCCAGAAGATCGTGATGAGGAGTTCAACAACATAACAGAAACCCTCAAGAGAAACGGCTACCCCAAGAAGATACTTCAGAAAGCCAGAGAACCAAGAGAAGCGGCAGTAGGGCAACAACCAACAGACAATGAGCCGACCGAAACGATTACCTCTGTCATACCATATGTGAAGGGGTTATCCGAGAAATAAGAAGAATTGGTAACAGATACAAGGTGAGAACAACATTCAAGACCAAGGATACTGTCAGGGGAAAACTCACGAAGGTGAAACCTGACAACGAGAATCAGAGAACCAAAGATTGCGTCTATGAAATACCATGTGAATGCGGCAGAACCTACATTGGGGAAACTAAACGCCCCTGAAGGTCAGAATCAAAGAGCACCAAAGACTAGCTCAACTGGGAGAAACAGATAAATCCAGGCTAGTCCAACACGCTTGGAACGAGGACCACAACGTCAAATGGGATGAAGCTTCCATAATATCAAAGGAAGAGGGATGGAGAAGAAGAAAATTGAAAGAAGCAGCTTTCATGGCAATAACTCCTAACCCAATCAGCACGCCCTCTCTGGAAATAAAGAATGTCTGGGTGCCCATACTAAGATCTGAATTGAGGAGGACGAACTCGACCCAAGGAAGCAATTAACCTAACATGAACCAGACCTGACCTAAAAATAACCTACTGCGCATACCAACTGCGCAGGTAGTAAAAAGTCAAGGTGACCTCTAACACAAAAAAGTATAATTAATATATAACTTAAATCGTATAATAATTACCTGCTTTGTTAGACTAGTGATTAGAGTGAGTGGAATTTCGGAAATTGCACCTCGGATAACTCGCGTTCGAATCCCCACACTGTAATTGCGAAATTGAAAAAGTATGGAGCGCACAAGTCCAGACAGAACAAGTTTGGCAACAACCGGTCCTTCTCAGGACCAACAACACCCTGAAGACGGCAGGCGAATGCTTGCCGAAACGTCGGTAATAACCAACAACATAGATAATGGAAACAGCCCAAATAATGTTTCAACATATTTTGCTATTCTCATGATTCCTCAGATTTCTCTAGACTTTTCACATTGGATAGAATTGATTGCTCCCGAAATGAACATTATTTGTGGTAATGAATTTTGATTCATTATATTCTCATGTGCACCTCATTATCTCAATGTAATCATCTCATTTCTCAATTATGCACTTCTCATTACACTTGCTAATCATTGTTCTCGAGTTTCAGATGAATGAACGATCTCAAGCGTAAGGGTGAATTCTGGAATCAGTCTTCTCTCTCAATAAAATCAAGTGAACTTCTCTGAAGTATTTGAAAGATCAAGTAATTCTCACATTGAACCTGATTGACAGTCTCAATCCCTGCTCCACCTTGAGCGGTATCCTCAAATATTGCTCACATGATTAAATTGGTATGATCTCCTCATTATAACTAAGAAATTCTCAAGTTCATTCATCGGAAACACCTAGCAAGTGGAATCTCAAGCCTTCAGCTTCAAACAAATCAAAGGGTTGGTGATTTTTGCATTCATACAAGTTTTTTGCACTCATACAATGTACTCTCATATTGTCATTCTCATAATTATCATCTGTAACTCTTATTTTTCTGATGAACACTAACCCTGCGTACTAAAAGTAGTTTGTCACTGTAAATTTTGTCTCAATTGATTAATTAGCCTTCTCGTTACAGAACTACGTTATAGATCATAATTTTTGATTTCTGAACCATGATATTCTCATATTATACTGATCTCAATGAAGGCCAGACTTAGACTTAGACTATTAAGTTTTCAATACACGTACTCCTCTTAGGCCTAATCTCACTTTTATTACAACTCAGTCTACTCTAACAATTCATTATTGAACCTTTTGTTTTTCTGATGAGATAAAGAGGTTCTCGCGATAAATTTCATTTGCATCATCACTGTAAACTCTCTGTTTAATTTTGAATTGATGGAACTCTCTCAAAGTCTAAGTCTGACTTCATCTGACCTCTCATTTTGAACATCTCTAGATTACCTCTGTTTTTAGTTGAATAATCACTCTGAGTTTATAGATGCCTTTAATATTGTATTTTTTACTTTATTAACTTCATGCGGGTGACTTATTCATTTTATGATTGTGAATGAGGTCAATAAATGTTTTCACAATACCATTTCTAACTCAATTATCTGAATACAGTCCTAAACTTTATTTTCCAAAATCAGAACATCCCCGATTTTGTACATTTGGTCCTTCGGGCCGGATCGTTGAGTAAGAATCAGTACCATTCACAATCATATTTCTCAGTACCTGATCATAGTTTTCATACATCTCAAATATTTAATATTTCTCGAATTTCTCATAACTATCATGTTTCTCAGACTCCTCAACTTTATCCTACTCCTCAAATTTATCGTTCTCCTCAAATTTCTTATACCACTCAAATCTCTGTTCCTTTCAGGTTTCTCATATCTTTCAAATTTCCGATACTCCTCATATCTCCCAAATTTCTTATTCTCCTCAATTTTATCATACTTCTTAAATTCTTCGTACTCCTCAAGTTCCTCATTCCTCTCGAATTTCTTATACTCTTCAGATTTCTCGAACCTCTCAAACTTTTCTGAGGAGGATAGTGTATAACAACCCAGACAGATTACCTCAGTTAGAAAGAGAAGAAAATGAAGACAATTTGAATGACAAAATTTACGTTACACTACCTCAAGCAAATTCTTTAACAGAAAGACTAAAGGATATTTTACCCAAAGAAAATATAAAGATAGCTATAAAAAATGTTAAACCGCTTAAGAAGTTGTATAGTAAATTAAAAGATAAAACACCAATATTGAGGAACAGTGATGTTGTCTACAAAATTCCATGCTCTCATTGTGAATTGAAGTATATAGGACAGACATCAACAACACTACAACAACGAATCAACCTGCACAAGAGTAATATTAGATTGAAAAAAGATCATTGTGCTTTAGCGAAACACTCTATAGAAACTGGACATATACCATCATTTGAGGAAGTTGAAGTGTTGGACTATGAAACAAACATCAGGAAAAGAACATTATTAGAAATGATCAGAATTGCACAAAATGATGATAGTATTAATTCAAAAAAAGACGTTGATTCCTTGAGTTCTGTCTATGCCCTACTGATTGATATTGACAAAAATTTAAAACATAATACCCGTGTTAACCCTTGAAATGAGAATACCATCACTTAAAAAAAGTTTAGATAGAATTTCATTTTCGTTATTCATAAATTTTGTTCAAACTCAAACTACTGAAAATGCAAAGGATACATATTTCTATATTCTACTGAATGTCAAAATATTTGTCATCTATAACTAATTACTTTCATCATTTTCTCTAAATTTAAAGAACTAATGGTCTATGATGGATCTGATGATTAGAACTTCAAATATCGATCTTGAATTTTATCTCACTTTCGTAAGTTTCATATATATGTATATGTATATATAATAATTGTAACTTTCCTTTCTGATTCATATTGATTGTAGTGTCTCCTGATGAAGGCTTAAATAAAGCTGAAAGCTTGAGTTTAGAGAAAAAAGAGATTTCTCATTCGACTGCAGTCCCAAATAATACATTTTTACTATAAATAGAAACAGTCAATTATCCTTTTATTACGAAAATCATATGGGCTTTTTTAACACCATCAGAATACAGTATGGACCAGATGTGGTAAGGCAAATGAAAGAATATTCCAACAACAACAGGAAATTATCGAACCTCAAAAACAGAAAGATCTTCCTATTGAAATGCAGATCCAATGGTATCACTCCCAGACATGTAAACAATAGTTTGAAGAACGTGAAATACAACTTTGAGTACAAGGATGCAAAAACAGGACAGAAAATCCACGATTTCACCAACAAGTTAGGACATAAAATGATAAATTTAGAATTAGATATTACACATAAAGACATAGGATTCTTGGAACGTAGAAATCATTAATTAAGTGAGGGTATTCTGCGGGTTTTGAATGAATATATTTGGATACAATTCGTTCATAAAATCAAAATAAAATGTAGTAGGGTATTTGACACGGTTAAGGCAATCAATTTGAGTAAATTCAATAAACTTCAAGAAGAACAAAAATTAATCATAAACACACAGAATGAATGGATCAAGAATATCTCATCCATAACACTTCCTGAAGAGGTAAAGACTACTTTATCATTGGGTCCAAAATTTTGTTTACCACCTTCAAAAATGATATTTCTATAGCACACTTACTTTCGGAATTAGATGTGGTGGTGTCCAAAATTGAAAATAATAAGGATAAACATATTTTAATATCAAGAATAACGAATGTAATAACAAATTATTGTCATAAACAATCTACATCATTCCACCCAATCAATAATTTGTTCAAGAGGTCCGCTAAATTTCTGAACGATCACCCAGAAATAATAGTCCTACAATCAGACAAAGGTTCAGTCACCACAGTAATGGACAAAACGAAGTATATAGAATTATCAAATAAATTATTATCAGATGAAGAACATTATTTAGCATTACGAAGGGATCCAAGTAGCTCATACCAACAGCGAATCAATACCTTAATTACAAATTTAAAAAAGGAGAAAAAGATTTCTAAAGAGTTAGCTCACAAACTCATGTATTACAAGGGTACGGCTTCCAAATTTTACGGACTACCTAAGATTCACAAAGAGGAATTAAGTTTAAGACCCATAATAGCATCAATAAATTTTCCTAATTATAATATTGCTGAATACATCAGAGACGTTTTAACGAAATCATACCAATTCTCGAATATATTCCACATCAAAGACTCTTTCGAGTTTTCTGAATTCATAAATGATTTTCAATTACCAGACAACTATATTTTACAGAGTTGGGATGTCATCTCACTATTTACAAACATCACGGTATCCTCAACAAAAGAAATTGTCAGAAAAAAATGGGAAAATATTCAACCAAACTGTTCAGTATCGTTAGAAACATTTTGCCTGCTTATAGATATGTGGTTTGACACGACAGTTTTTTCATTCAATAACCAATATTTCAAACAAATTCAAGGGGCACCAATGAGATCTATAGCGTCACCTATCATAGCTCAATTTGTAGTTGGTGATATCTTAGAAAAAATTCAGCATGACTTACCTTTTGAACTGCCATTTTGTAAGAAATTCATGGACGATGTAGTGACAGCAATCCCACAGGAATGGAATGACAGAGTTTTGGATTCTATAAATGGAGTGAATCCCAAGATCAAATTTACTATTGAGAATGAGACAGATAGATCTGTTCCTTTTTTAGATATGATATTAATAAGAACAAGAGATAATAAAATAATCACAGATTGGTATGTGAAACCCATGGCGTCTCAAAGATATATCCATTACCTTGCTTTTCATCCAATACATATGAAGGGTAATCTCATGAGGAACTTAAAAACCAGGGTGAATAGGATATCCCATTCCACTTTCAGGGATAGAAACCTAACAAAACTGGAAAACATATTAACAGAAAATGGATATCCTAAAACTTTTCTGAGGAGGATACTGTATAACAACCCAGACAGATTACCTCAGTTAGAAAGAGAAGAAAATGAAGACAATTTGAATGACAAAATTTACGTTACACTACCTCAAGCAGATTCTTCAACAGAAAGACTAAAGGATATTTTACCCAAAGAAAATATAAAGATAGCTATAAAAAATGTTAAACCGCTTAAGAAGTTGTATAGTAAATTAAAAGATAAAACACCAATATTGAGGAACAGTGATGTTGTCTACAAAATTCCATGCTCTCATTGTGAATTGAAATATATAGGACAGACATCAACAACACTACAACAACGAATCAACCTGCACAAGAGTAATATTAGATTGAAAAAAGATCATTGTGCTTTAGCGAAACACTCTATAGAAACTGGACATATACCATCATTTGAGGAAGTTGAAGTGTTGGACTATAAAACAAACATCAGGAAAAGAACATTATTAGAAATGATCAGAATTGCACAAAATGATGATAGTATTAATTCAAAAAAAGACGTTGATTCCTTGAGTTTTGTCTATGCCCTACTGATTGATATTGACAAAAATTTAAAACATAATACCCGTGTTAACCCTTGAAATGAGAATACCATCACTTAAAAAAAGTTTAGATAGAATTTCATTTTCGTTATTCATAAATTTTGTTCAAACTCAAAATACTGAAAATGCAAAGGATACATATTTCTATATTCTACTGAATGTCAAAATATTTGTCATCTATAACTAATTACTTTCATCATTTTCCTTAAATTTAAAGAACTAATGGTCTCTGATGGATCTGATGATTAGAACTTCAAATATCGATCTTGAATTTTATCTCACTTTCGTAAGTTTTCATATATATGTATATGTATATATAATAATTGTAACTTTCCTTTCTGATTCATACTGATTGTAGTGTCTCCTGATGAAGGCTTAAATAAAGCTGAAAGCTTGAGTTTAAGAAAAAAGAGATTTCTCATTCGACTGCAGTCCCAAATAATACATTTTTACTATAAATAGAAACAGTCAATTATCCTTTTATTACGAAAATCATATGGGCTTTTTTAACACCATCAGAATACAGTATGGACCAGATGTGGTAAGGCAAATGAAAGAATATTCCAACAACAACAGGAAATTATCGAACTTCAAAAACAGAAAGATCTTCCTATTGAAATGCAGATCCAATGGTATCACTCCCAGACATGTAAACAATAGTTTGAAGAACGTGAAATACAACTTTGAGTACAAGGATGCAAAAACAGGACAGAAAATCCACGATTTCACCAACAAGTTAGGACATAAAATGATAAATTTAGAATTAGATATTACACATGAAGACATAGGATTCTTGGAACGTAGAAATCATTAATTAAGTGAGGGTATTCTGCGGGTTTTGAATGAATATATTTGGATACAATTCGTTCATAAAATCAAAATAAAATGTAGTAGGGTATTTGACACGGTTAAGGCAATCAATTTGAGTAAATTCAATAAACTTCAAGAAGAACAAAATTAATCATAAACACTCAGAATAAATGGATCAAGAATATCTCATCCATAACACTTCCTGAAGAGGTAAAGACTACTTTATCATTGGGTCCAAAATTTTGTTTACCACCTTCAAAAAATGATATTTCTATAGCACACTTACTTTCGGAATTAGATGTGGTGGTGTCCAAAATTGAAAATAATAAAGATAAACATATTTTAATATCCAGAATAACGAATGTAATAACAAATTATTGTCATAAACAATCTACATCATTCCACCCAATCAATAATTTGTTCAAGAGGTCCGCTAAATTTCTGAACGATCACCCAGAAATAATAGTCCTACAATCAGACAAAGGTTCAGTCACCACAGTAATGGACAAAACGAAGTATATAGAATTATCAAATAAATTATTATCAGATGAAGAACATTATTTAGCATTACGAAGGGATCCAAGTAGCTCATACCAACAGCGAATCAATACCTTAATTACAAATTTAAAAAAGGAGAAAAAGATTTCTAAAGAGTTAGCTCACAAACTCATGTATTACAAGGGTACGGCTTCCAAATTTTACGGACTACCTAAGATTCACAAAGAGGAATTAAGTTTAAGACCCATAATAGCATCAATAAATTTTCCTAATTATAATATTGCTGAATACATCAGAGACGTTTTAACGAAATCATACCAATTCTCGAATATATTCCACATCAAAGACTCTTTCGAGTTTTCTGAATTCATAAATGATTTTCAATTACCAGACAACTATATTTTACAGAGTTGGGATGTTATCTCACTATTTACAAACATCACGGTATCCTCAACAAAAGAAATTGTCAGAAAAAAATGGGAAAATATTCAACCAAACTGTTCAGTATCGTTAGAAACATTTTGCCTGCTTATAGATATGTGGTTTGACACGACAGTTTTTTCATTCAATAACCAATATTTCAAACAAATTCAAGGGGCACCAATGGGATCTATAGCGTCACCTATCATAGCTCAATTTGTAGTTGGTGATATCTTAGAAAAAATTCAGCATGACTTACCTTTTGAACTGCCATTTTGTAAGAAATTCATGGAAGATGTAGTGACAGCAATCCCACAGGAATGGAATGACAGAGTTTTGGATTCTATAAATGGAGTGAATCCCAAGATCAAATTTACTATTGAGAATGAGACAGATAGATCTGTTCCTTTTTTCAGATATGATATTAATAAGAACAAGAGATAATAGAATAATCACAGATTGGTATGTGAAACCCATGGCGTCTCAAAGATATATCCATTACATATGAAGGGTAATCTCATGAGGAACTTGAAAACCAGGGTGAATAGGATATCCCATTCCACTTTCAGGGATAGAAACCTAACAAAACTGGAAAACATATTAACAGAAAATGGATATCCTAAAACTTTTCTGAGGAGGATACTGTATAACAACCCAGACAGATTACCTCAGTTAGAAAGAGAAGAAAATGAAGACAATTTGAATGACAAAATTTACGTTACACTACCTCAAGCAGATTCTTTAACAGAAAGACTAAAGGATATTTTACCCAAAGAAAATATAAAGATAGCTATAAAAATATGTTAAACCGCTTAAGAAGTCGTATAGTAAATTAAAAGATAAAAACACCAATATTGAGGAACAGTGATATTGTCTACAAAATTCCATGCTCTCATTGTGAATTGAAATATATAGGACAGACATCAACAACACTACAACAACGAATCAACCTGCACAAGAGTAATATTAGATTGAAAAAAGATCATTGTGCTTTAGCGAAACACTCTATAGAAACTGGACATATACCATCATTTGAGGAAGTTGAAGTGTTGGACTATAAAACAAACATCAGGAAAAGAACATTATTAGAAATGATCAGAATTGCACAAAATGATGATAGTATTAATTCAAAAAAAGACGTTGATTCCTTGAGTTCTGTCTATGCCCTACTGATTGATATTGACAAAAATTTAAAACATAATACCCGTGTTAACCCTTGAAATGAGAATACCATCACTTAAAAAAGTTTAGATAGAATTTCATTTTCGTTATTCATAAATGTTGTTCAAACTCAAACTACTGAAAATGCAAAGGATACATATTTCTATATTCTACTGAATGTCAAAATATTTGTCATCTATAACTAATTACTTTCATCATTTTCCTTAAATTTAAAGAACTAATGGTCTCTGATGGATCTGATGATTAGAACTTCAAATATCGATCTTGAATTTTATCTCACTTTCGTAAGTTTTATATATATGTATATGTATATATAATAATTGTAACTTTCCTTGATTCATACTGATTGTAGTGTCTCCTGATGAAGGCTTAAATAAAGCTGAAAGCTTGAGTTTAAAGAAAAAAGAGATTTCTCATTCGACTGCAGTCCCAAATAATACATTTTTACTATAAATAGAAACAGTCAATTATCCTTTTATTATATATATATATATATATTATATTATATTAATATATATATATATATTATATATATATATATTATATATATAATATATATATATATATAATCCAGGCTTAAGGGGTTCATCAGAAATAACGGAGTTCTCGCTAATCTAATCAGGTATATGATGAAACGAGTCATTGTAGGTTCTAGTGTCGTACTCAGTTTTTCTTATTCACCAATTTTTTTTTTCAGTCACTTCAGTGCTATCTCACGTCCGTTCATGTCCGTAGGAGTTGACGACCGAAAGTATATATTACGTATATCCCACTTTTTTTAGACGACCAACAGCGTTGCCATTCAGCGATTGCATCAGTTCTCTCAATGTATTCAGTGAGTTTATTTCATATTACGCGAACTTAACCTTCCGGAGCTGGCGCTCATAGCAGGTACATGAGGGCTGGCACGCGGAGTGAGCGGTCCGCATGTTTTTTCTAATATATGTATAATATTAGGATTTAACGACACAAATATATTGAACATTTCATCCAAGTGAATTTTCTTCAAGAGAGAAAGTAAATTATCATTCACATCAAAAAAAAATAATATCGAATGAATTATTTTCGAATTTTTATTATCATACATGAAACCAAAATTTTCAAATCTAAAACAAACTATCACTCAAAAATCTGTTATATATATATAGTCTGTTTTTTCCATATTCTATCGAAAAATTATTGTTCAAAGTTTTCAGATTCACTTTATACAAAGTGTTCTCCTTATATATTCCCAGCTGAAACTCGGACTTTTGCTTATAAGTTATTAAGACATGAAGACGCGCGGTCGAGGAATTTCTTGCTCTCGTTGTTCAAGTACAATAGAGAGATCAGAAGATACAATGAAATGTAAGAAGTGTGATAATAGTTTCCGTGCTAAGTGTGTGAACCTATCCATAACAATTTTCAAAAAGATTCTCGACGGAAATGCCAGTAAATGGATCTGCGACAATTGTCGTCAACCTGGAAGGAAATTGAGGATTTAGCGAATGATCAAGTAGATTCAAAAGAGTGTCGTTTTTCAAAGGAGGTCCTCATAACTCTTAGAGGAGAAATTGTAAGCGAGATTACTTCTGTGTTTATTGGTGAAATTGATAGTCTCAACAAACACATAAAATTTCAAAATAAACAAATTAATCACAGACACAGAAGAAATATGTTCACTGAAGAATGATAAGAGCGCCATCCAAGTCCCAGATGATAACAGTTTTTATAGGGAAGCAACTCGATGGGAAATCCAATGATGATTCATCCTTGTCTTTAACAACGCTTCAGTTCCATGCTCCACATGATTCTCATACGAGGAAGGAACAATTCATATCTACAGGGGCATCGAGAAAGGAGTCTATACTGAGCGAGGAGAATTCATCTGAATGGAAAAATTCAGAGAGACGAAAGAGAACCAGAGGAGCACCGAATTCATCCATAGGAAAATCAAAAACCGTATCTGATGTAACAAGAAAACAAACATTTCCAAAGAAAGCTGATAAACTAATAGTGGATGTACTAAAATCGAACATTCTCAATGTCGTACCCAAAAAACAGCTTTCTCAACTATATGTGTCTAGATTTAGTCCAGAGACGACTGCTACAGATCTTCCTCAACCAACATCTTCAGGATGTCACCTGTGAAAAACTGGATTCTAGACAACCAAACGTGTACTCTTCATTCAAGGTTACATTGCCGTCTAACTGTATGGATAAGGCTATGGATCCTGAATTTTGGCCTGAGGGTGAGGCGGTAAATAAATTTTTCAGAGAACGTCGTGAGCTAATAATGAAAATTTGAGGTCCATAACTAGTATGTCCTCCGTTAATTCCGGTGAAAATCAAAAAATTTTGAAGTCATTAACCAAGATATATCAAGTAAAATTAAACATTTTAAAACTCCGACAAATTCTTAAAATCCTGATATAAATATTCGCAAGGACAGTGGTAGTTCATATAATATTTTTCACCAGAATGCACAGTGTTTAGGAAATAAATTAAATGAGATAGAGATGACTTTGGACGACAACAAAGTTGATATATTATAGCTTGTTTTTCGGAGCATTGGATGCGGAATGAACAAATTAAACTGGCAAAACTTAACGGATAGGAATTATATGCTGCTTATTGCAGGAACACCCTCAAAAATGGAGGGGTTGCAATCTTCTGCAAAGAAAATCTTGATGTTGAAGTGGACAAAATTTCATATCTTATTTGTAAATCTCGCGAACAAGTTTTTGAGGTTTGTGGAGTTCAGTTAACTCTCAATACTGGTAGAAAGTTCAGAATCGTCTGTGTGTATTGATCACCTATTCTAAATTTGATTGAGGAGTTTTTGTTCGAGTTAGAATCTGTATTGAAACATCTTTGTACTCAAAATTCTAAGATGGTCATCTGTGGAGATCTGAATATAGATTTTTTGCAGAATACTATTTACAAGTGTGAACTTGTGGATTTGATAATATCATATGATATGAATATATTAATCAAGGAATACACCATATATGATAAGACTAGAAATAGCTCTATAGACTACATCTGCACGAATGTGTCCGAACCTTCTGTTATTAACGCTGAAGTATGTGCAAATGGTATTTCGGATCATACATCACAACTTGTCTCACTATATATCGATAATATAAACACACGTCATACTAAAAATATTTTCACGCGATTATTCAATTCCATTACAGTAAAATCTGGATATAACGACTCCGCTTACAACGCACAAGCGCTTTGAGCGACGTAAACGCTAACTGAAGTTTGGTTTCATAGAGATTTCTTTGCTTTTACATCCGTTTATTACGACTTCGGTTTTTGCGACCATCCGCTTATAACATCCCTTTTTGATGATCAATCGTCCGGTTAAAACGACGTGTCGTGATTTTGTTACAAGAACTTTGCACAAACTCGTTACCTTGTCGCCCGCAAATCTTAGTCAGTGTTTGTTTACATTTGCTTTGCGACATAACAGAAAGATTATAGCTGTGCTGAAATGACATCCGCGAAGAGAAAAAGCTTCACCATCGAGGAGAAAAGCGTTATACTGCATCGCCTCAATGCTGGTGAATCGAATGTCACTCTTGTGTGGGAATACGGCCTTTCCCACTCCACAATTTCGACAATTAAGAAAAACGAAAATAATATTGGAGCTCTCATCAATGACAATGTTCTGAAATCTAAAAGAATAAGGAGATCCACTCAAGATTAGACAGAGCATTATTAAAATGGTTCAAGTCCAAATTATTCCCCATTCGTTTATTGCGTCGTCCGGTTAGTACGACCGAATATCGTCGGTCCCTTGACGGTCGTTATAACCGAATTCTACTGTAATTATAATGAATTTCATTTTCATCTATCGAGAGAAAACTGGCAAGATGTTTTCAGTTCGACTTTAGTTAATGGAGCATTTGAAAATTTTAGTAATTTGTTGTCTTTTTATGTTGATATATTTTTCCCCATTCAGAGAGTCCTGTTCAAAAACAGAAATGATTGCAAGCGGTGGGTTACCGGCGGCATTAGGTCATCATCCAAAATGTTGAAGTATTTGTATTTGCTTGCATGCACTACCCAGTCTGAAAAAAATATTTCTTATTACAAGAAATATAAAAAAATCTCAAGAAAAACTCTTGAGGCGGTTAAAAAGCTCCATAATATTAAAAGGTTCAATGATTCTACCAGTAAATCTCAAGTAGTCTGGAATACGAGTATAATAAAGGATAATATATCGTCTACGAAAAATTCAAAAAGTGATAGAACACCAGCACTTATCATTAATGATAAACTGATTGATGATGCAGAAGTACTGTCCGAACATTTCAATCATTATCTTATGAATTCACCACGCGAAACTCATAAAAAAATTCCCACCAACTCACAGGGGTGTGATCAGAACATTTCAAATAGAAATGACTATACATTGCTTATTACCCCAGCAACTGAAAGCGAAATATATAACATCATTAATGGCACTAAGAAATCGAATACCTATACATGGAGTCGATAATATTACATCAAATCTAGTAAAAAGTAGCGCATGTTGGCTTACACCAGTTTTGACGTTTTTGGTTAATTTGTCACTGCAAAATGCGATTTTTCCAGATGTTTCGAAGATGGCTCGCGTTATTATGCTGTTCAAAAAGGGTGAACCAACAGAGATTCAAAACTATAGGCTGATATCGTTATTGTCATCGATATCAAAAATACTAGAACGAATAATTTTTAACCAAATTTTCGAATAAATATAATATTGAATTAATAAATTTGAGTACTTCGGTGTGAAATTGTTTTATTTGTCGAAAACCGAGCGCTTTCGGCCTAATTAAAAGGCCATCTTCAGGGTTTTCCCGTCCAAGAAACCATCACAAACATACAGGCGAAAACGGTCATCACAGCATTTAACGGACAAGATTCACAAAAGGGTGAATTCAAGACACTCTGAAATTATCGGTTCCGAATGAAAAACCGTGAAAACAACAAAGATTTACAACCTCGAGGCATTGTCTGATGCTCGCAGTGATTTGAATGGAACCTCTGGATGGCTCGATAAGAATCGATGAATTTTGAATGTGAGTAAGACCGTTTTCATGAGGTTCTCTTTAAGAAATACAATTGATCACACCAAAAAGAACTTATTACTGAAGGTGAATAGTAGATCAATAGAACAAGTAAATGTTGCAAGGTTTTTAGGTATCGAAATCAGTGGCGTAACAGAGGGCACTAAGGGGGCCCCCGAGCCAAACAAAAAGGAAGTAACTATTTAACTTGCCAAGTCGCGATATTTTTCTGATGATATCTGTTATTGCAGAAATTATTGTCAATTCTCCTATCAGGATATTTTTATGAAGAGGGGGAAAATATTATGAAATCTTTTTATTTTCATTTCCATTCTACCACTGAGAGAAACAAGTGTTTGAATACGAAACCACGTTGTGAGTTTATTCACAATCAACGGCAATGTTTTGACTCTTTTAGTGCCTTTGGTTTCAGGATTAAAATTTCATTCAAGGTTAGTTCTAGAATTAACCCTTTCCAGCCCGAATTATCAATTTAAGAAAAAAAAAAATAATTACCCACCGAAATAAGTTCAGATAAGCTCCAAAAACACAAATATATGAGTAATTTATGTTAAGAAGTGTCCTGATCCTTGCAGGACTCGTGATGCCACATGGCATCATTGGGAGTTACACAAACATCGAAGAAATTTAAACTTTTTTATATTCCAACAGTATAAACATTCATTTGACAAAAAAAAATTGCCTTTTCATTTTGCCTGCTCTGGCAAACATTTTTATTTCCGATTTATGAAGTTTATTTTTCATTAATTGTTTCAAAGATGATCGCCCATTGAAGGGGATCATAATTTTTTCAATTGAATTGAACCCTTCTGGTTCCAGCTTCGCCAAGTTAGACCTTATCCCATCAATCTTGAACAATTTGTCATAATCTGGACTACCCCAAGGCTTCATTTGGGAATTATCATTGAAATAAATAATATTTCTGAAATTATCGAATCTATTACGCGACATCACATCTGCGATTGAGGGATATTTGTACCTTCCGCCAAATACATTAGGTAACTTGGCATTTTGATAATTTTACTCTGAATTTGAATTCCCATTTCTTTTTCTGTTGTGTTCAAAGATGTTTGAGTTTGTTGAACAGAATAAAGGTTTGTTCGATAAGCAATATCTGTTATTATATCAGCAGGAAAATAGAGGGACGAAGGGGTGTTGGAAGAAGGCAAGCCTCCTGACTCAAAAATATTCGAGAGTGGACCGGAATAAGAAATGCAGGACAACTTTTGCATTTAGATCAAGATCGAGAAGCCTTCTCAATGGTGATCGCCAACATCTGAGAAAACTGGCATGGCACATGAAGAAGAAGAATTGTAGAGAAGTCATTCCAGTAGAATGGGGTTTGGAAAAAGAATTATTGTTAATTGTATCTAGTTGTCGCATATCTTTCCTTCGCCATCGATAAGTTGGATTGTTTTTTTTTCAGGAGATTAGGTAATCGGGCAAGTGGAATATCATCCGACGAACTATAATCTTCTGAGTCCCCAACATTCCTATCGTATGGATAGACTAACCAAAAACCAGCACAATTAGAAAAAAACATTTTAACACACAATTGAAATTCATCAAAAACCTTTTACTTTTCAATTAATTGAACTTTTTCAATGAACAAACCCATCAAACCCCGAAAAATATGAAATGGGTCTCTTCGTGACGTCACAGATCTGAGAGAGATGGAAGATTGATATGCGCGTGGGTTTACCTTGTAGTTTTAGTATCATGATATAGGACATATAAAAGTTCATCCAAGAAAAATGGCCCTCGGACAATCTGACTTCTGGAGGCATTTCACTTGAAGTGCCCAGTGAAAAAAGTGACGATCTGAAATTTGTTCATTTTCGGACCAATTGATGTTCATTTGTCAAATTATTGGCATGTAAGGAATTGTCGATATTGAAATTCGTGATTCATCAAATAAGTTTATTGAATTTCAAATTTTATTCCGAAATATTAAACATACATACAGAGGCGGCCTTACCCATTGCGAGGTCCTGGGCGGGAGGTTTTTGCGAGGCTCTTTTTCCTTCGTGATTCTAGTTTCACAAAACAGTGTTAGTAATAATGCTTTTACATGATTCTTTGAAATCGCTCACCTCTAAGTTGAGGCGGCGAATATACAACCTTTGTAGCATGATATAAACGGTTAGTTATATCAAAATTAGAGCAGTTTCTATAATTCTTTTTATGTAATCAGTCGAACTCTCAGCTGTATTTTTTTCGACGGCCAAAAAACAAGAAAATTTTCTTCAATTTTATCTGCATTTGTATTACATTTTCGGTTTCGAAGAAAAGATCATGAATATTATACTATTTATTTTCATGATCCAGATGAACAGAATAGAAAAAAAAAACATATTTTGCGCTCCTCCTTCCGTAATTCACTACAATGGAATGAATTCGTGCATAAGACGATAATTGAACGAAAATTTCAAAGGGTCCGCCAGAGAATGGTCAATAAGGCTATAAATATTTTATATGAGGCTCCAACATCTGGGATAAGTAAACATTGTACCTAAATACTTAGATTATTTTTACCCAAATTGTGTTGTATGATTCTACAATATTCTACATCCTATTCTTCTTTATGATCTGGGGGGTCAGATATCTGATGCCTCAATCACATATTTGGACGTTCCGACAAGGCGGAATATTCAAAAACTACATCATGTTCTTTTTCAATTTTGTTTTGAATGAATGTATTGGTTAAAGAACTTTTTTCGAACTTACATTCATGATTAAACATTTATGAATACATAGTTAGGCATTCGAATCAATATCAAAATTTGCTCGGGTCTTTGCGAGTGAGGCCCCACGAAGAGCGAGGCCCCGGGCGATTGCCACGTTCGCCACCCCCTAAGGCCACCACTGCATACATAGTACCTTTAGCTGTTGTCTTTTGAGATAACATTTCAATAAGCCTTTATTCAGGTAGTTTTTGGCACATTTCTGGGAGCCCTATTGCTTGAACACAATGATTGCCTGTAGATTATTTTTTATAAGGACAACTGAAAATGAAATTTCATAAGGTAAAATTGAAATGAGAGATAATCTAATAAGAAAAATTTTCGGGGAATGTATATCATGAAGCCAAATCAAACTCTTAGTCGAATGTTAATTGAAAATTTAATAAAATGACTTTCTCAAACTTCATCTAAAATCTGACGATATCCTGCGGAATCACACTCTATATTTATTGGATTGTCATCGGCTCCTTTATTGTGTCTGAATTTCTTTTCTACGAATTAAGTGAATCAACTAATAAATTGTACCTTCTTCTTCTTGAAAATGTAGGTATTTGAGAATAATGGATTCTTTTATAATTCATGACAGATGATATACAAGGTAGTTATAAATAGAGGGAAGTAAAGTTGAATTTTTTTTCTAATAATTTCACTGTATATTTTTTCATCCGTTTTTAATAAAAACACAATTGAACAGTTCAGAGAATCGGAAGGGGATTTCAAATATTATTTCATTTATGAAATATGTTCTTCAGAATGTCACATAATTGTTGCTGTCAAATGACATATCTTATCAGTGAATATTTTTTTTTCGAGTTTATAGTTGGCTGTTGTATTTTTTTAAAATTATCATATAATTTTTCGATTGAAATGCCCTGTCACAATCATTTCACGAATGAAGAAATGCGGGATATGATTTGTGTATACGAACAAGAACATTTTTGCAGGCGCTCTGCAGCCAGAAAGTATGAATTCTTATATCCAGTCAGAAGTCAACCAAATCACAAAACTTTTTCAAATCTATTTCAACGTCGTGGTGAAACTGGGTCATTGCACAATAAAAATCAGGGTGGTCGTCCGAAACAAATTTCACCTGATGATGAAGATGAAATTTTGGTTCGAATAGAAGAAAATCCTACAGTAAGTTCACGTTATTTGTCATTAGCAACAGGCGTGAGTCAGTCGTCTATTATTAGAATTCTAAAACAAAAGTTCCACCCTTATCACATGACTCCTTTTCAAAATTTGATTCCAAGAGATCGCTCACGACGGTTACAGTTCTTCCAACGTATTCTCAACAAGCATAATGAGGACCGAAATCTTATTGAGAATATTATGTCCACCGATGAAGCGACTTTTAGCCGACGAGGGGTGTTTAATTGGCGAAACAGCCATTATTGGAAAGAAGAAAATCCGCATGCTCTGAAAGAAAGACATTTCCAGAATAAGTTTGAATTTAATATTTGGTGTGGCATTATAAGCGACCAACTATAAGGGCCATATGTTCTGCTCCCGAATTTAAATGGAGATTCTTATTCATTTTTTTTTGCAAAACACTTTAATATCGCGAAAAATTTCGCGACCCCCCATCCTGGTTTTTTTCCATGTATGTTAAGAATATTGATATGTATAAATTGTAAATTCGCAAAAAATCCTTGGAGACTCGACTGTTTCAAATCATTTCCTTTTGTGAATATACGAGTATGGGTTTACTCAATCGAAATTTACTTTTCCATAGAGAGGTAAACTGGTTTTCAAGAGGCTGACTAGACTTATGGAACTTCGCGCTGAACTTTTTGTAAAAACACAAAAACAAACAAAATACTCTATTTCCACAACAAGCCAAGTCAGTTAACTTGGAATTTATTTTTGACATTCTCCTCTCGAAAATAGTTTTTTTTCTGACCTGAATGTCCTCGAAGGCAGGATGCAAAAGAAAAACTTCCAGACTTTACTGGAAAAATTTAATTGTGGTCTTCGTCTTTCATTGAAAAAATGAGAAGTGAGATTACATCAATTGACATATCGTGTGTTTCAAAAATCTGGAAAAGGTGAATTTATTTCGGGCATGGCTGAAAGATCGAAATTCTGATATTAGGGTCTTAGTTAATTTCGTCCGAGGAATCGAATGGACCCATCAGATTTTGGGTCCAAAAGTGCCTTATCGGGATATGAGGCCCAACTTCAAAATTTCCGAATCTGCAATAGATAAGATGGGTTTGCATTTGAAATTTCAAAGTTGAAAATCATACCCCTTTTGGGTGAAATTATGTACCGGAGACCCCAGTTTCAGAATTTTCACCGTTTCCAGACTTCCATCAGGTAGGTATAATTGAAATGAACATTTTATCATATAATGTGAAGAAAGAATGAATTGTCTCATTACTTGGCAATGAACAAAACAAGCATTAAATACATGAAAATAAACTAGTAGGTAGTTGAAATGTTTTTTTTTGTTTATTTATTCGAATGAATGACATATCAGTATTTCCTCAACGATGGATTGGAAGAGGAAGTAATTTTGAACTCTAGGGGGGAAATACAAAATGCGGCTAACTGTATAAGGGAACAGAATAATATTTCCTTCGAAGTTTGAGAGTCCTTTAATAAAAAAAATAAGAAGAGGCATGGAAGTCGGAGAAGGCCACGTAGAACATTTAATTTAAGTTTATTCCTTTTTTGGGTACCATCGCTTTTAAATATGTTTTATCGTCGAAATAAATAAATAAAATAAATAACTCGTTACTTCAAATCTCCTTCCGATGCTCTGAACTTGTTCAATTGTGTTTTTCTTGAAAACGAATGAAAAAATATAGAGTGAAATTATTAACAAAAACAAACAAAATATTCAACTTTAACGCCCTCTATCTTTTTCAACAGCTATATTTTATTGAGGTATATTTGGTCCTATCGCCATATTTAGGTCCAAAAAATCTGCCCTTAGCCTATGTCCTTATAGTTATGAATCACCCTGTATAAAGATATATATATATATACATATATATATATATATATATATATATATATATATATATATATATATATATATACAATATAATGAAAAATGTTCAGGTATAACATGAATTCATGTAAAACTTACGAAATTGAGATTGTACAGGAAGATGGAATTAAAATAACTGATATCAGTAAATACTGAGAATAATTATGGTAAAATATAAATTTTTGGAAAAGAAAATATTGAAGCTTGTGAAATTTTTTTATGACATGGAAAGTCGAATTGACAGCAAATATATATATATATATATATATATATATATATATATATATTTAAAGTGTGTTAAGTCACAATTTCTGGACAAAAGAGAGATTTTTCAGTTGTTTCAAAGAATGTTTACTGTCATTATGGCGACTTGATATACCAAGTAGTTACTAATGCGAATCCAATATTGTAGATAGTTCGTGTCTGTAAAAATGTGACTTAACACACTTTACCTCCGAGGTGCTGATATATTATTATCGCCGATCGTGTGCGTGAAGTTATAGAAAAGTTGAAAGCACCAATTCTGAAACTATGTCAAATATTTAGTACGTGATCGAATCAATGCCCTTCTAATCAATGACAGCAGCAATGTAGTTTTGCAACGAAAATTTTCACGAAATTCCAATATGTTGTTGCTTAGCCTGAAGTTGGCATCAAAGAAAATAATCCCGGATATTATGAGAACCATTAATTCCTTCTCATTGGTTTCAGAAGCACTAATTGGCACTAATTAAAACTTTTGGCGCTGAGCGTGAAGTCAGCACCGAGCACTTGAATCGTCAATTTCTCAAAAACTACAATAATGCTGCCATTGACTCAAAGGGCACTAATAGGCACTAATAAGGCACTAAATATTTGGCATAGTTTCAGAATTAGTGCTTCCAATTTTTCGCCAACTTCACGGACCCCCGCCGACCGAAACTTTACTAGGGGAAAACCGGAACCTCATTTAACAGAATTGGGATTGAAAGACTGAAAGTATTAGGTTATATGCAACCAAAAACCCTTTTATTACTAGTTCAATGAGTAACGTTAACAAATATGAGAAACTCTCATTGAACGAAATTTTACGTGCGTTCTGGGAGGTTCAAGGAGTAATAGTCCAAGATCCCAGAGCTGGGTGACGTAACTTATTTTCACGTGGCTGATTTTTATATATGTTTTGTAAAATATCATTTCTAAAATAGTATCATAAGTGGTATGAAAAGAGTCTTCCGGGCTTATTGGCCGTGGTCCATTAGGAATAATTTCACCTAACGTTTCGCCTACAACTTCGGTAGGCATCTTCAGAGGATTCTCGGTCTAAGGTTGTACCTCGAACGCTGAATTTCTGACACTGGCGCGTTCGAACCGGAAACGTCATCTGCGCGCCGGTTCATGTGGGGACACATCCATTGTGATCCTTCCAGCTGATAAAGGAAACGCAACGGTAGTAATGAATTCGTCAGACTATGATTTCAAAATGAGGGAGTTGTTAGAGCCTTCAAACTACACTAAACTCAGAAGAGATCCTACCTCATCCAAAATCAAACAAACAAAGGCTCTAATAAAAGTTTCTTCTCTCGATGAAGAAACTAAAAAGAGAATCTGTAAGAGTGAAGCAAGGACTCCGCGCATATACGGACTTCCGAAAATTCACAAGGATAATGTCCCATTGAGACCAATTGTTAGTACCACTGACTCGCCAACATACGATTTAGCCAAAGTCTTAACGACGATGTTGAGACCTTATGTGGGAAATACGGAAACCTTTGTCAAGGACTCTACTCACTTTGTAGAAAAGCTGCAGAACATCCAGTTAGGACCAAATGACCGACTCGTTAGTTTTGATGTTGTGTCTCTATTCACATTAGTTCCCATCAGAGAATCGCTAAACTACGTTTCGGAGATATTCCCGAATGACATAGCAAAGCTCTTCGAATTTTGCCTAACATCCAGCTACTTTCAGTGGAAAGGCGAGTTCTATGAACAAATAGACGGTGTCGCCATGGAAAACCCTCTTAGTCCTGCAATTGCGAATTTCTTCATGAAAAAATTCGAACAAAGTGCCATCGAATCGACATCGAAGAAACCATCTACGTGGCTACGTTATGTAGACGATACTTTCGTCATTTGGGGTCACGGAGATGAGGAATTGCAAGTTTTCTTAACCCATCTCAACAGTAGGCACCCAAATATTCAATTCACAATGGAAGTTGTAAAGGATGGTGCACTACCATTTCTAGACGTCTTGGTAACTAGAAAGCCTAATGGGAAACTAGGACACAGTGTTTATAGAAAACCAACCCACACTGACAGATATCTACATAAGGAGTCTAATCATCAACCCCAAACAGAAACGAGGAGTTATCAAAACACTCGTAGAAAGATCCCGATGATTATGCGAGCCGGAATTTCTGGAGGATGAACTTGAACATTTACAGAATGCATTCATCGCCAATGGCTATAATACCAAAGAAATTCAGAGGGCAATAAGAACAAAAACTTCCACCCGTGATGATAACACATCACAAATTACACCTAACGGAAGAGCCATCTTACCATACATCCCCAAGGTCACAGATAGAATTGGTAAAATACTGAAAAAGCACAACATCGAGACTGTTTATAAGCCGACACAAAAACTTAGGCAAATGATCAAAACAACCAAAGACAAAGTTGACCCACTTTCACAAGCTGGTATTTACAGAATACCTTGTGACTGCGGCAAAGTCTATATTGGCACAACAAAGCGAAGTATAAATACTAGAATTAAGGAACACGAACGGTGCTGTCGACTGAATCAGACAGAAAAATCCGCACTAGCAGAACATGCGCTAATAGATGGACACAACATAGATTTCTCAAAAGCGGAGATTATTTCCAATATTAGAAGTTACTATCCCAGGCTGAACATGGAAGCCATTGAAATTTATAAACACAAAAATAACATAAATAGAAAAGAAGAGACCCCTTTCTTGCATAGCGTCTGGTTACCGACACGAAGCGGGAGCGATGGGCCAATCAGCATCGCGCACGTAGACGCGCTACTTTTTCCCGCCATAAACGTTTCCGGTTCGAACGCGCCAGTGTCAGAAATTCAGCGTTCGAGGTACAACCTTAGACCGAGAATCCTCTGAAGATGCCTACCGAAGTTGTAGTCGAAACGTTAGGTGAAATTATTCCTAATGGACCACGGCCAATAAGCCTGGAAGACTCTTTTCATACCAGTACATCCGGTCGTGAAAGCCTTAAACTATTCAGTATCATAAGTCTCAGACACTTCCTATGGGCCAAAACTTTTATCAGACGCTTCAAAGTTCCAACGAACAATAAATGAACTCATTTTCACATTTATAAATTTTAACCCTTAACCACTGTAGTGCAATCTGTAAGACCGCAGCAGAAATTTGATTCGTTCTAACTAATACAAACTTCAATTGTATCGCACTATCGCTTCAACACCTCCAAATGGTCGCATCCTCCGTCAGTGTTTGCAAGGGGGCAATTCTGGTAGTAACGGTTTGCAAGAAAAACGTATTTGAAGTTAGGAAGCGCTCTGTGACACCGGACTACGGTGTTAGTGTCTGTATTCGAATTATGTTCTTCCTATATTGGGAGAACAATTTTTGGACTCGTCACGTTTGAATCTTTAATAATGTGTGAAATATCTTCCATATTTCACACGAACCGAAATATAACAGTTGATAACTGGTTTTTACTCAGGTTTTCAACTTTGGAATTGTCAGAAAATTTGAGAGAAAAGGAACTTACTCACGTAGGAACTACAAGAAAAAGAAAGAGAAATACGATTGGCTTCTCTACCACAACAAAATAGAGAACCTAATTCAACCTTGTATGGCTTCACAAAAAGATATAACATTGGTATCATCTTCATTTGCGGTGCCTTATCTGGCAGAACCGAGACCTGATGGCCCATTGTTCCTCCGTCTGTAGAACAAGAGACTCAGTTCCTTAGACACGTCAACAAAAATGTTGCGAGTCGACAAGGAGGGGCCCCTCTCACCATGGAAATGCTGGGTGAAGGGTTTCCTATGTGTGTTGACCTTAACTCATAAAGTTTGATGCAGTTGAACAGTATATGTTCAACGGTTTCATCTGTGCTCCTGCACCAGCGGCACCTTGAGCAGTCAGCTAGTCCCATCCTATCAAGATGTTTGTTGAACAGGTGGCCGGTCAGTGCGCCAACTACCATACTTAGTTGTTTCCTCCCAAGGGCCAGGGACTTTTTGACCTCAGTTGCAGAGGAGGGCCTCTCAATGAGAAGCCTCGACTGCCTAAGACCACCTCCCGTGCTCCATTCAGAGGAAAATGCACCGTCTAACCATCTCTTAAAGAAATGTCTGACTGCAGTTCGGCAGATGGGGAGCGACGGCTCTGGACCAACAAAAACTGATCGTGCTCCCCGCTTGGCCAGTACGTCTGCCTTGTCGTTGCCGAACATCCCCGCGTGTGCCGGACACCAAATAACTTTTAAAAAATTACGAGAGCCCAGCTCACGCATAGCCTCCCTACATTCTCCTACCAAGTATGAATTGACTCTTGTCTCAGCAAGGGCTTTCAATGCTCCCTGGTTTTCACAACATATGTATATGTGTTTGCCAGTGTAGCCTCTGTGTATATTCTCCAGTGTGCAGACAAGAATTGCATACAACTCCGCCTGCATTATCGAGCAGTCCTTTCCTAGCGGGATGGACCGCTCGAAGCGAGGTCCTACGATCCCAGCACCAGTCCCCGTAGATCTGACGGAGCCGTCGGTGAACCATGTAGGGCCTTCGGGTTCATGTAACCTGTTTGTATCAGACCAGTGGTCCCTATCAGGGACAATCACTTGGTAGGGTTCGTCGAAACAGAAGCTAGTTAGCACACGGTCCCCTCTATGGAGAAGGGATGCATTAGAATCTATCACCAATTTGAGAGCTCCCGCATGCCCCCTGAACATCCCATCATTGTGCCATTGTCCCTGTCCCCAGAGTCTAAGAGCTGTCTTCATAGCCACCACCCTGACAGCGAGGTGCAAAGACCCAGCAAACACTCCATTGCTGCCGTGGGGGTAGATCTCAGGGCGCCAGTTATACCCAAACAGGCTTTTCTCTGACATTTTGTCATGATGGCTCGGTTGCAGGTCTTCTCTGTTGAAGTCCACCACATCAGCGCTGCATTGGTTAGGAGAGGCCTCACCACCATGGTATACAACCAGTGCATAACATCTGGCTTGAAGCCCCATCCTCTTCCCACTACTCTCCGAGTAGACCAGAGTATAACATTGGCCTTTCTCGTTTGTGTCTCGATATGTTTGTTCCACAGTAGTTTGCGGTCCAAAATCACACCTAGATATTTTTATTATTTATTTATTTATTTCAACTGGGATACATACAGGTTCACAAGAACCCACTACAACATCCACTAACTTAAAAGTTGCACAGAACGCTATATAAAGCAAAAATTCCAAGAAAAATCTACAATCATGATATACAATGAATTATAAACAAACCACAACCGAAAAACAAGTGAAAAACATCAATTAGCGGCCAACAAAGTACTGCCTCAAAATATTCCTGAACTGAGGCTGCGACACCAAGAATATGTCGAACAAATCGGATAACTCGTTACAACTGCGCAGAGACCTACAGATTGGTGAATTCTGTGAACAGTTGGTTTTCCTGAACTGAACAAAAAAAAAAAGATTACTATTACGAAGATACCTCTGCGGACATTCAGTGAGACCAAAGAAAGCAGACTCGAACAACAAATTAAACCCCTACATAATTTAAAAACAAAATGGACGTCGGAGATCACCCTTCTGTTTTCCAAACTCATCATACCAAAATGATTCAATGCCAGTGTTATATCTTCATCTGGGAAGGTTAAATTTGTTTTGAAGCATAAAAATCTGAGGAATTTCCTTTGAACTCTTTCGAGTCTACTTTTATAGATATCATACTGAGGACTCCAGATAACGCTCCCAAATGATAGACGGCTCAGAACGTTTGCATTATAAAGCATCTTTAGAGGCTTCACGGTGGTAAAGTTGAAGCCCAACATCCTCAGCGCCGATGAGCAAATGAAGTCAACGTGACGATCGAAAATGAGCTTGCTGTCGAAAATTATGCCCAAATCGCGAATAGAATTAACTTTCGCCAATATTATATCATTAAGTTTATATGAATAGTTGACAGTGTTCTTATTTCTGGTGAATGTGATTACTGAGCATTCATTGTAATTGATATATAATCCGTTGTTAGAACAGAAGTGACTGAATCGATCCAAATCCCGCTGAACCGCCGCAGTCGGCTAGAGACAAAATTCGGGAGAATATTTTCACATCGTCAGCGTACAGCAAAAATTTCCAGAAGCAAAAGCATGACTTCATGTTATTTATATATATATATAAGGAAAAATAGAGGACCCAGGTGAGATCCCTGGGGGACGCCGGACGTACAGGGATACATGAATGATCTGTAGCCCCTCAAGGTCACAAACTGGGATCTGTTTGTTATATAGGATATTATCCACCTCAAGAGATTACCACCCACGCCGGCCTCAGCAAGTCGACAGAACAAAAGGTTGTGGCTAATCTTATCGAATGCTTTGTCAACGTAAACCGAGTCCACCTGAACGCCGCCGTCCAAACCGTCATGCAAAAACTCTCTGTAGCAAATCAGGTTCGACTCCAGCGATCGTCCATTGAAAAAGCCGTGTTGTTCTGGCATAATGTAATTTTTGAAAAATGGTCTCAAGCGGTCGTATATAATCTTTTCAAGAACCTTGGAGAACACCGACAATATACTAATTGGACGATAATTTTTTGTGTTATTTCTTTGCCCCGATTTGAAAATTGGAATAACGTAAGCAGTCTTCCATATATCAGGAAACTGGCCTGACGCGAGGGATTGATTGAACAGCAATGTGACCGGCACAGAAAGAGCAATTGCGCTTTCCTTAATAAATATGGCTGGGATATCATCGGGTCCGGAACCTTTTTTCGGATCAAGGCTGCGCATCATCGTCAGAACTTCTCCCTCAGTTACATGTACACGATCTAAATAATTACTATTTAACGGGGCAAAAGAATCATCGCTGCAAAAATCGAATTTCTCTATCTCGAACACGCCTGAAAAAAACTGAAAAAATAAATTCCTGCTCGCTATGAGCACTCTGATCTTCCAGGTGCATCTCAACCGGGAAATCACTGATACCTTTCCTATATGCCGATGCATACTTCCAAAAACGTTTCGCATCAGTGGCAATATCAATCTCAAGTGACCGTATGTATGCATTATAATCTTGTTTGATTAATATTTTTGACTGAGTTCTTAGTGTCTTGAATAATTCATAATCAGCTTCATTTTTAAATCTTTTCCAGTTTTTATGAATTTTGTTTTTTGTTTTATTAATTTTATTGTTAAATTCGAATAAAAGATCGGAAAATTTTTCCTCATGAGAAGTTTGGGAACATGATTACTGATAATATTCTTAACCTGATTGTAAAAGAAATCGATGTTATGGGATAGTGTGTGATCTCCGAACGAACATTGCCAGTCTACATTTCCTAAATCCTCGATTATCGAGGGGTAATTTGCTCTTTTGTTATTATATAGGTATGACTTTTTTTGATATTTTGAAACTCCATACGATGGAATTTCGAGGAAAAACTCAATCGAAGGGTGATATCCGTCCTCCGGTACAAAGGGGTGAGAACAGCGTCTAAGTTTAGTTATATAAAATTGGTTGCAAAAAATTAAATCAAGTATTTTTCCATTCTTATTCACAACATTATTGAACTGAAGCAAGTTCAAGAAGGAAATGGCATCCAACAATGGGGAACATTTGGGCTCCACGAGAAGTGGCTCCAGGACAGGATCAAGGTCATCATTACTCTTCCAGACCATATTTCCCATGTTAAAGTCACTGCAAACCAGAAGAATGTGATCGTCCGCAAAGAAAAGAGCCTCCAACATAACAGACGAAAAGCTTCTTGCATCCAAGTCTGATACATACCCATAAGTCCTCGGCATTATTAAGATAACCCGGCACAATCGAGGCGTCGTTGATCTGTATTCGTGATGCTTTACAATGACTGTTTATGGTTCTCAGCATCTTTTACCAGAACGTTAGGGGTCTGCGCACGAAGTTGAGTGAGTTTGTGCAGAACCTCTTATTACACACTCCGGACATTGTTTGTGTCACAGAGTCTTGGCTTAATGACTCTATTTTTGACCATGAACTGATTGATTCAAGTCTTTACACGATTTTTCGTCGGGATCGATCAAGTAGTGCTAGTGCTAAGTCCGACGGCGATGGATGTTTTATCGCAGTGCGGAGCGGATTGAATGCCTCGAACCTGTTCCGATAGAGTCAGCCCCACACCAAACAGATTTGGCAGTCTGATGTTGGCCGGCACTCTTCTCCTAGAAAACAGGACCATCTCCGTCTTTCCAGGATTTACCGAAAGTTCGTTCTCTGAGCACCATCGTTCTACCACGCGCAGGGCATTCTGCATCAGATCAGTAATGGTGCTGGTCATTTTCAAGGCCAGATCTCATTGCCTTGTTGAAAAGGTGCCTGCTAGTGCGTCTAGCTTCACCTAACTCAGGTGACCACCATTTCGGAGCACCTTTCGGTCTCCGAAGCTGTGGTGCTCAACTGCTGTGATATGCTGAGATAATTGACTCTTGCAGCTTGCTTGCAGCCGAGTCCAATTCTCTCGTGGTCTTGGGTATTAGAATTTCCTGTCCCAGGTTAGCAGATAGGTGTGTCAGGTACCTGGACCAATCTGTTTTTCTCGGATTCCTGAGAATTTCTGGATCCTTGACAGTACAGCTCCCTTTCATTGTGAAGCAGATATAATAATAATAATAATGTCTTTATTTACCAACAAAAATATTACAACTAGAAAAAAAAATACACCAGAAGTAAAATCACAGTGCAGAGTTCAGATGGTGATGAAGCGGTCATTATACATCTCGAGACAAGAATGACAAAAAAACAGTACGAAAAATTAAATGCACTTTTCAGATTTGAATTGGTACCCTTGAAAGTGTCATATAACGACAAAAAAACAGATTACTGATTACCCAATCCGCACTGATTCCCATACACCAATTCCCAGACCCTAGCTTTGAAGGATGATACAGACAGACTTACAAAAGAATTACTAATGAATCTATTATAAAATCTATAGATGGAAAAACTAAAAGATCTTTCGAATAGTGACAACCTATGAGGAGGAGGGGATATAAGTCCTCTACTACGTGTGTTTAGATTATGCACGTCAGACCTGAATGTTATCTTTCGATACAGATACGATGGTTTTCTAGATAATATAATACGGTGGTAACAAACTAAGGCTGCCACCAAAAACCTGTTACGCATGTTCAACCACCTGACATCCACCAATTTATGGCTTATACGATCAAACTTTCGAATTCCAAAAATAAATCTCAAGCAAGAATTCTGAATTTTTTGGATCGAGTTCAAAGTCACCTGATCCAAACAAGAAAAAAATACCTGAGAGCAATAATTGAAGTTGGACAATACCAAAGAGTCGCAGACAGCCCTCTTTACCTCAACTGGCAAAAGAGTGCGGTGAGGATAGATCAGCCTCAAGGCATACAGCGATCGCTTGATGCAGCCTGCGACATGCAACCTATAACGGAAAGAATTGTCCATTATCAGACCCAAGTTACGAACACTCTTTACAATAGGAATCTCTTCACCACCGATGAAAAAGTGGATCACCTCACCTAACCCATCGCATACAGACTGATTGCCGAAAAGTATCGCACAAGATTTATTGGGGTTGATCGATAGGTTGTGTTGCTCAGATATCTCCTGGATGGTCGCAAGATCATGATTTAACTTTCTAACCCCTTCGTCAACATCACTAGCATCAAAACCAAGATAAAACTGAGTGTCATCAGCATGAAAAAAGTATTGAAGGAACCTCCGAAACATGTCGGTATAAGTGATGAAAAGCAGGGGACCCAGAAGGGACCCTTGTGGCACACCTATTGTTATAGGCAAAGGATCAGACAGAGAACCATTGATTTTGACACGCTGACTTCTGAATGAAAGGTAGCTCCGAAAAAATGACACCGCGTCATCAGAGAATCCTACGTAAGACAACACAGCAAGTAATAACTTGTGGAAGATCGTATCAAATGCCTTTGAATAATCGAATAAGACTAACGCTGTTACAAGTCCTCTATCCGAATTCTGTATGATATCATCACTTATTTTGAGAAGAGCAGTCATGCAACTGAATCCACGACGAAAACCCGATTGACATTCCGGAAGCACCGCAAACTCATTTAGATGTTCAATAATCTGGTGATAGAGAACCTTTTCGAATATATTAGAGACGGCAGGCAAAATGCTGATTGGACGTAAATCACCAAAATTTTCTACATTCCGTCTCTTCGGTATTGGTAAAACTATGGAACTCGCTCCTTCGTCGCTCATTTTCGAATTTCGCATTCGTGTTGGAATAGGAGCTCATTCTACTACTTGTTTCAGAATATACTATTGGATTACTTTTAACCAAAACCTGAAATTTTTGTATTTTACAATTCGACAAAAAGTAAACTTCATGCTTTGGATCAAGAATTGCTAAAAATCCTATCAGCAGTCATACTCAAATGTGGCCATTGGTGAATTTATTTCGGCTTCTTGTTATAAGCGGTGGTATTATCCATTCCTGAGTTCAATGAAAAGTCATGAGAAAAAAATGGAAATAAGGTAAGCATCTTACATTCGCCCATCCAGAATTAAGAGAAAAATATTATATCTTTGAAAAGTTTGTCATAAGCCGACTTGTTTCGAATGAACTAGTAAACTGTGTAGAAATTGTAGGTGTAATATTTTAAATATTTACTGCTTGCAATTTTCGTGTTGTTTCATGTTTTTATGGATGACTTTCTGTTTTTGTTATCTTTGATATTCTTTTTTTTTTGAGGATATATGATATTCTGATATATTATGGATGCATTTTCCATTAATTGTACAATATCTGGAGGTCCTGAGAAAATGTACTGAAATTCAAGTTTCAACATATTTCTTGCTAATTGTACAACTTTCAATTGGGATAAAGTAGTTAAATATAGTTAATTCACTTATTGGATAGCAGATCTTGCTTAAAAACCGTTATTTCCATAGGATTATCAGCTATTTTATGATTGTATTTGTATGCACGGTGAAAGCGCTACTGCTTTTTGACTACGATGGTAAATATGTTATTGAGGTAACTATCAAATTATATTTCAATTTCAGACAAATTATAGTGACCAAACATCCCCTGAACAGAAATATTATTCAGCTGAATAGTTTTTGCGTTTAGAGGCTGTTTAGTCACTACAATTCCAACTTATGAAATACAATTTGATAGTTACCTCAATAACATATTTAAAAATCAGAAATGTGGAAATAAGTTCATTCTTTTTTTCTGGAGGTTAAAAGCGTTTGACAAAAGTTTTGTCCCATAGACACTACTATTTTAGAAATAATATTTTACGAATATATATAAAAATCAGCTCTGGGATCTTGGACTATAACCATACCTACTTTAACGTCACTAGATAGTTTCTGGTGTGAAACGTACCGAGAACGGTCAATAAATATATTGTAAGACTTTCATTGAAAACCAAAAATCCCGAACTTACCGCTAATCGAGAACAGGTGCTCAATCGTTTAACAAAAGCTATGAAAGATAATATTGAACGGGGTCATTCAGTATCACCTGAAAACAATTCTTTTTACAGACTTACGCATCACGGAGTATTGAAGCATGATCTGAAGAGATCCAAGCTAAGGGCAGTATTCAACCCTGCCGAGAAAGATAAGGAGAGAAGGTCATTGAATCAATACCTTTACTCTGGACCAAACTGCATCAAGATATATCGCGTATGATCACCAGGTTTCGTTTGTCCCCGATCTGTTTAACGTGTGATATTCTGAAAATATTTCGATGCATACTTTTACACGAGGAATATAGAAAATATTTTCATATATTTCGGGATGTCAAACATTGTGCAGCTTCTCTCTTTAGACTTGACTGTAGTTAGTAAAACTTTTGGATATCACTCAAGCTACTACATATTGTCGTCAATCAATGATTTGAACGTAACGTGAAAAGTGTATCATAATGGAGCCCACAGACCTCGTGCCGATTCGCCGATTTGAATCGCCGATTCGAATCGCCGATTTGGATCGCCGATTCTGACCGCCGTACCGTTTTGCTCACACACTTCGGGAAATCCTGGCAGTTATTTTTCAGTCGTTCTTCGGTGAGTACGTAATGGAGAGGAAACATCTTTTAGCAGTGGCGGCTGCTATTGTTGTGTTGAACAAAAATAAAAAAAAAAGATCGATATGGGTGAAAGAATGGCTCCTGAAACGAGAAAAATATTCTCATATTAATTTATTAAATGAAATGAAGTTGGAACCAACTGATTTTTTCAATTACTTGAGAATGGACGAAGAAACATATTTCGTGCTATTGAATTTAGTAAAACCATTCATTACTAAACAAGATAGTCATTTGAGAGAGGCAATATCCCCACATGAGAGGCTTACCGTGACCTTGCGTTACCTCTCCACAGGAAGATCTTACGAAGATTTGAAGTTTTCCACATTGATTTCCCCACAATCCTTAGGAAAAATTATTCCTGAAACATGTACTGCAATATACAAAGTTTTGCAGCAGGATTATTTGAAGGTATAAACATATTTATCGGTAGCTATCATAGCAGGAAATTTGCAGGTGATTGTATTATACCCAAATATAATTTTACTTTTATTTTCAGTTTCCAAACTCTGAATTGGAATGGAGGGCCATTGCTCAAGAGTTTTAGAAAAAATGGAATTTTCCAAATTGCTTGGGTAGTGTTGATGGGAAACATGTCGAAATAATTCCACCCCCCAGTAGTGGTTCTTTTTATTATAATTATAAGGGAAGTCATAGTTTAGTGTTAATGGCAATTGCAAATGCCAATTACGAATTCATCATGGTAGATTTCGGAACAAATGGCAGGGTTTCCGATGGAGGGGTGATTGAGAAAACTGAATTTTATAGAAAACTCCTTAACAATACCTTGAAAATACCCCAAGCTGCTAGATCTTCTAATAGCACGAAATTACTTCCTGTCGTTTTTATTGGAGATGAAGCGTTCGCCCTGAGGAATAACTTCTTAAAGCCATTCGGTCAAAATGAATTGGACAGAGAAAAACGTATATTCAATTATATATTGTCTCGAGCACGTCGTGTAGTAGAAAATACTTTTGGAATATTAGCTACAAGATTCAGAATTTTTCTTCAGCCTATAAATTTGAAATTAGAAAATGTAGAAAAAGCAGTGATGGCAACTTGTGTCCTTCATAACTTTCTAAGAAGAAGATCTAGCAACACCTACATACCTAGCAACTTTGATACTGAACATCTAGATGAAGTTGCTATTGCAGAGAGTTTCTCAAATATACATGAAGGGCTTAACCAGCAGGAATCAGAATCTGCAAAGGAAGTGCGTGATTTATATAAAAACTATTTTAGTCATGAAGGTGTCGTACCATGGCAAGATAGTTGCATTTAGGTGGTGTTCTGAGGGATTTGTTGAATCTCATTATTGTGTTATTACATAACATGCTATGTTATTAAAAATAAATAAAAAAATATCCTGATTGTGTTTTTATAAATTATTTAACAAACGGAATATAGAAAACAATAATAAAGCAATAAATTAAGTTCAGAAATTATGTAAATAAGTAAATCAAATAAGTTCAACCCTTTCATAAAAAATAAAATAAATTATATCACGAATGCAAAAATCACAAGAAAATCATCACAGTATTGCAGACTATTCTAAAAAATTAAATGAATCTTAATCATAATTAACGTTTATCATTTTTTAACTTCTACCTAATTATGACTGGTATGTGGGAATGTTGAACAATACTGTGTATTATTCTGCATTGGCTCCAACTGGTGGTATCGTAAAGAATCTGATTCATGAGGTTGTTTATTTTCTAAGACAACTTTCGTATGCCTTCCTACATTACCCATTTGAGCTTCAAATAAAATGTCACTCATCAGTTTTTCAGTTACTATAGCCGTTTCAGGTGACAATGATCGCAATTTATTTGCGAAATGCTTGGCAGTAATATCGAATTTATCTTCACTGGCAGCATCAAGCTGTTCAGATACCTTTCGCAAAACTTCATCTGCCAAACTCGTCGCTTTTCTTTTTGAATTTCGTTCTGGTCGAGGTTCTGGTACTGTTGACAGACATGGTGAATCATTTTCGTTAACCATAATACTTGTGGCTGAAGATGTGGGAGATATCACGATATTTGAATCGTCAACTTGCGATTCAGACTGAAACAAAAAATAAATCATTTTTTTTTTCACGTTACCCACTATAATTATGAAACTTCCAACACCTTGGATAGTAATTTACTTACCATTTCTATCGAGTCCTGGTCAGTGTCGAGATTCGAAATAGAATCCCGAGGAGTTTCTTGATCAATAAGAAATTTTAAATTTTCAAAATACCACAAATGTGGTTCATAAATGGCATCTGACTCACTTCCACTTCTTCGTGAGTCTCTTATTTTTTTCATCTCTTTTCTAAAGCTACTCCGTAGAGAATCTACTTTATTTTTCACAGTTTGGATGACTGCTTGTTTATCCACTTCTTTATATTTTTCCAGTAATATTTGCCAAGCTTTCCTTTTTTTTGTTCTATCTTTATATTCCGCTGATTTTATTCGCCATAGGCATGGAAATTGCCTGTACAAATCAATGAAATCTAATAAAAATTGCTTATTAACCGTCTTTTGATCCATCGTTGAAAATACTAAATGAAATAATATCGAAACAAAACAGAAGAAAACCAGTTTTTTGATCTAGACGCGACGAGTACTACGCTAATGAAAAATATCCGTTTGTTTTGAACGAAATGTCCACACATGTCGTTTTTGAACGAGTTAAAATATCTGTCGGCGCTTGATATTTGCAACGACGATCCGAATCGGCGATTCGAATTGGCGGTTTGAATCGGCGATCCAAATCGGCGATTCAAATCGGCGAATCGGCACGAAGTCTGTGGGCTCCATAAGATGCATTTTCAACAGAACTGTTTTCAATAGTAGCGACTGGTAAATAATAATTATTCTCGAATTGTTCTCGTAATTCTCCTTGTGTTTCAGGATCTAATTGATGAATTCCGTATTGGATCTCTTCAAATTCATTGAACACATGATTAATTTCAGCAAGACGGTTGGGGATTTCATGAATTTGAACATCTGAAGCATCAGTAATACCTTCCAAAAATTTGGAAAACCGCTTTTGTTGTCCTTTGAGGTATGCTCTTCGCTTAGTTAATGACTTGAAACCGCTTGACACTACACTAAATTCGAACTGAATCAAATAATGAGTCATAAATCATATCCGCACGCATAATCGGAAGTAATTGCACAAGTGCATCAAAATTACCGATAATTTTGCATGATAGCGTGTTGTCTAAAAACTGCATGAGTTCATTTTCATTTTTGGAGAAAAAGCCCGACACCGAAGGTGGAGGGCTCTTTCTCCAAAACGAAAATGACCGAATGCAGTTTTTCAAAGACAACACGCTGGAATGCAGAATTATCAGGTCCTTTTGATGCACCAGTGTAATTCGGGCGAATATTTCCCGAAATTGCTATTGATACGAGCAGTGCAATTATCGCAGGGATGTTTCGCTCTCTAGAATGCAATTATCGGAAGTAATTGCACAAGTGCATCAAAATTACCGATAATTTTGCATGACAGTGTGTTGTCTAAAAATTGCATGAGTTCATTTTCATCTTTGGAGAAAGAGCCCGACACCGAAGGTGGAGGGCTCTTTCTCAAAAAATGAAAATGACCGAATGCAGTTTTTCAAAGACAACACGCTGGAATGCAGAATTATCAGGTCATTTTGATGCACGAGTGTAATTACTAAGTACAATATATTACATATTTTTATTAACTGTCCTTACCGAGTGTTGTCGAGGTGCTTCTTCAGTTGGAGGCACAGAGGCAAGATTAAATGAGGTTTTGGTTGAACATCTTTCAAACATCTCGTAACACAATACATTTAATTGCTTGAAATAATATTTATAAAATGCATTTCTTTCCTGCCTCTTCGACCTCATCGGCTGAAGCATTTTAATTTAATTCAATTTATTTAAGTCAATTCATTACATCATAACCATAACAAAGATAATAATACATAATAGACTAATTATAATTGAATTGCAATTTCAATATGTCTAAACCACATGGCATCACAATTAAGTAACTTTCACAAAAATAACAAAGATAACATTTATATAAATTCTTCAACAACCGGTTCGGGAGCAGAGTTACCTAGGCACGAATGCCTGTGTTGTAAATCTACCCTCTCGCGGCTGAACCTAAATTAACCAATTAGTCGGTGAATGCAACCTAAATGGAGTGAAAACATGAGTAGTTTAAAAATACAATTATTCACACATACACAATAATAATTTGAAAGAACCAACGGAACCAGAGAAAGAGGTATCAACATCATATGTAAGTTTCTTTTCTTCTTTGACCTATTCAATGAACGAATCAACTTTGATCTTATCGTCTAAACAATTTTCTTTTCTTATGAATATATGATCTATAAGTGATTCAGTGTTTGATGTTATCCTGGTAGGTTTGTTAATATGCGATAGAAAACCTTTTGAATTCAAAGCATCCTAATAACGACCGGTATCAGATTAATCAGTTTGCAACAAATTGATATTGATATCTCCGGCATATATTTCCAATTTTTTAAACTCAAGATCACTCAAATATAATTCTAAATCATTCATATAAGTTGAAATTTTCGTAGCAGGTGATCTATAATATGCTGTTATACCTATTGTATTATGCGAATGAATAAATTTATTTATGAATGTTATTCTGAGGAATCTAGTTTCTTTCACAATTTTGATTTCAACTGCAGCAGAAAGACTGCTCTTTGTGTACACTATAACCCCATCACACTTATTTATCTCCGATTCATTATAATGTGTATGTCATAGTTCGGAATAAGGAAGTCATTTACATTTTCAATCCTCCTAGTTTCAGATAATACAATCACGTCTAGAAGGTCCTTAGCCATCTGTACATGTACCAGCAATTCATCATAATGTTTTCGCAAACCTCGAACATTAAAGTGAGCTATGCCAATACCCTCTCCCCCCCATTCCGCTCCACTCATCGCAAACTGCTGGAAATTTTCCACCACTCTAGTATCTACTTCTACATTATCATATAAATGTTCCAAAACCTCCAACATTCCGCAAGTCAACAACCCAATCTACAACAAATTATTACAAGTTACAATCCTGTGAAATTTTCTCCCAGATTGAGGGCTGACTGGTCGAAAACAATAGATTATAAGTGAATATGGTAAACATCAACAATTTTAGTTTTGAAATTAAGAAACAAAGTAACAGAATTAACTGTAAACAAACTATATCCAAAGGAAATGTAAAAATCGCAAATGAACAATAAAAACAAATCAGATGCAAAGAAAGGGCATCACTCACTGAACCAACCGTCTCAATCACCCTTCTTTATCCTAGATGTGAGATTGACTGCACAATCATTCATTTCTTCAGTGATACTTTGTTGACAGATCGAGTTCTAGGCTTCTCCTGTAAAGATCTTACGACAGGTACCGGTTTTATAGGAGGTGGATTTCCTGGGGTTGCAAAGTCTCCCTGAGGTTGCAGTAAAGGCTTTTCTTTAATCTCTGCAGTTGGTGTGCAAGGCGCACTGTTAGGCCTGATCACAGAAGCACCGTCTTTCTCCAAATCTTCAACTCCATACGGTACTCCGTCCACAATGAGTTTACTTCCCCTTATATAAAATTCTTTGTGTCGTCCCTCCTGTTTCACGAGTAAGAGGTGTTTCCTCAATATCTTTTTCTCCCTTCTTTGTATTGGAGTGAGATCGTGGGCGATGGAAATATTTGTTCCTTTCAACCTTCTACAATTATTCAGGATTTCGTTTTTCTTCAGGTTTGATATTAGTTCAATTTTTAAGGGACAGTTATCGGATCTGCCTAACGGGTATACGTCGGCGAGATCTCCTCTTTCCAGGCTCACACCAAGCAATCCCTTAAGGTCCTCGCACAAAGTTTCCGCGCCAATCTCCTTCCTCTTCTTCCCTAGACCGAATACTAATATGTTTTTTCTTTTCTGTGTTCTCCTGATCTCCTCTAGTTCAGCTCTAAGTTCACTGTTTTCTTGTTCCAAGTATGCGACACTGCCTTTCAAATCCTCAATTTTCAAGAGAAGTCGTGCTTCGCTAGCTGCGATGCAGTTCTCTATGTCTGTACGGCTCTTCAATATCTCCTCACGAATGATTTTTATCGCATTCTGCAAATCTGACATCTTACGGTACGGAAGTGTATTCTATGGCTCCCTTTATAACAATCTGTTACTATTCACGGAACAATGTTGACGGTGTGTTTATACTTATGATTAGCACTATCAGCAGTTGGTCACGCGTTTAACGATTGTTTTTTTTTTACGATAAATCTATATAATGATCTCGTTTACCGCAAAAAAACTTCGAATAATCGGAAGAAATCAATCACTCCGAGAAAACAATTCTATACAATTATGATCCTCCGAGCTAGAACTCTCTCTCGATTAATTTTCTAACGAAAATTCTAACTGGTAGCTCGAAAAACTCGCGGAACTTATGTAGAGCACCGAAAACACGTCTATTCGTTAACCAAACACAATTGCAACTGAAATTCGGGGGAATATTTCCCGAAATTGCTATGGATACGAGCAGTGCAATTATCGCAGGGATCTTTCGTTCTCTACAATGCAATTATCGCTGTAATTTTCGATAATTGCATTCTATCAACATGAAGTTTTTGACAGGAGGGAAATATTCGATGTAATTTTCAATAATTGCATTCTATTTACATGAAGTTTTTGACATGAGGAAAATATTCGGAAGTAATTGCACAAGTGCATCAAAATAACCGATAATTTTGCATGACAGCGTGTTGTCAAAAAACTGCATGAGTTCATTTTCATTTTTGGAGAAAGAGCCCGACACCGAAGGTGGAGGGCTCTTTCTCCAAAAATGAAAATGACCGAATGCAGTTTTTCAAAGACAACACGCTGGAATGCAGAATTATCAGGTCATTTTGATGCACGAGTGTAATTCGGGGGAATATTTCCCGAAATTGCTATGGATACGGGCAGTGCAATTATCGCAGGGATCTTTCGCTCTCTACAATGCAATTATCGCTGTAATTTTCGATAATTGCATTCTATCAACATGAAGTTTTTGACAGGAGGGAAATATTCGCTGTAATTTTCTATGATTGCATTCTATTTATATGAAGTCTTTGACAGGAGGGAAATATTCACTGCAAGATCCCATTATGTGCGAGCATCTGATTTGTGATCAGAATTCAGTGAATTGGCAAGCATCTTGAGTATATATCTTCCGACATTATGAATTATTTTACGATTACCTACGAATTCACAGTAGAACTTCGAAATATGTTATTTTTAACTGAAGTTGAAACGAGTCACTTAACTTTGGTACTTATGATTGTTTCCATTCAAAACACGGGTTTTTTCGTTTTTCTTCAGGTGCAGGTCGGTAATATTTTCTTTAGAGGTTCGGAAGACAACATTTTCATTTGTTTTAGATTTGTCAATAATATTTTCTTTAGCGAAGAGACGATTCGCAAGGTTGTCCACTGTGCAATCATCCTTAGCTACAGAACCCCAAGCTGTACGAAAAGCTGCATATTCAGGAGATGAAACGGCAGGAATTTTAGATATACTCATCCCATCCCTAATATTTTGTTTTAGAGCAGCCGGCGAAAAGCTATATTCTGTACCGTTCAGCGAACGGTAAGTGAAAATGACTGAATATTCTTTGAAATAATGAAATAACACAAACAATTTGAATTCAGTTCATTTAATATTGAAAGTGAAAGTGCAATTTTTACAATTGCTGATGGAAATACCACTGGATTGAGTAGTAGCCGAATTCATAGAAACCACTGCTGAATTCAACATTTCATGTTGCAACTCGCTCCGTAGTATGCCAAATTTTTTCTGCAAAGTCTAGCTTATTTTCCAGGGAATCTTCAACGTAACTTTCAGCCACAGTCAAAGACCGCCATCCACCGTGTCGTTTTAGTCCTAATACATCCACTTCCTCATTAGCTAAAAATGTGGCCGCAGTGCGTCCAAAAAAGTGGCCAGTATAGGCATTTGGATTTTCTAAATTCAAAAAAGTTGCAATTTTTGACGGCCAACTTCCAATTGTCCCTTTGCATATTACTTGATTACTGCATATTCCGTTTTGATCTCTCAAAAATAAATGCTCGCCCTTCGCATTTTGTGGACGCAGACGGAAATATTTTCTATATATTTCCAGGTAGTTGATATCATTATCTCGATCGATGAATGTTCTCTGAATGTTGGTTTTTGTGTTGGAAATTTTCACGATTAAAAATGATTCCCGATCTTCTAGATCCCTGACGCTCATGCTGTACAACTCTTCTCTTCCACACGCCCCTGATATACCTAATATCATTCCCACCTGAAAGGACGTAATTAGTTTATAAAGCACTATTAAATTAATGAAAGCACACCTGAATAATTAAAAACATATCATCTCTGGTGGTTCTTTTAAGGATTTATTCACTTCTTCTCTTGTAAAAACAGCATATTTTTTGGGTTTGTAACCATTGGATTTTCTTTTGAGGATTGCTATAAGCGTTGCAAACTTGGATATGTCAATGCCGTCGTTCAAAAATATTGTGCTCTTCGGCATTGAATATTCCGCCCAAAGACTTCCAGGCGATCTCAGCTTTTCTATTCTTCGAACAAAATAGGCCAGTAACACTTTTTCATTGATTTGGCTGCCTTTAGTCTGAATCCATTCCTTGAAATTATTGTATGTACTCTCGTAGCGAATTTTAGATTTCTCAGGAATAACTGAAGAACAGCCGATTTCCCAGGCTGTTCGAATTTCATCATCTTCCGAATATTCTATGTCGCTCATTTTTCAACGCTAGTAAATTCAATTGATTATTTTCACTTTGACAATCTACTTAGTTTTCATCACCAAGACAATGCCTTATATTATATTCCTACACAGCATTGATGAAGCCACGAATAAATTGAATGAATTTGTCAGATAATCATTTTGTACATTGAGTAAAAATTGTGTCTATAGTGCAAAAAAACTATAAGTATCTCGAACGTTAAGGACTACCAATCTCAGACAATAATTGGAGTCGTCGCTGCGCTCCTCCTCCAAATTATTGTCTTCGATCGGTAAAATGCCCTTACCGTTCTCTATATTTAATATACTATGATTTTTTGTCCATAATTTCCTTGGACGTTTTGCAGTGTGATATATGTGACATTACACAGTTTTAGTAACCGATGCTATTATCGCTTTTTTAGCACGAGCATCGTTTTATAGCGACATTTTTTTGTTCTTGACTAATGTCAAGTTCTACTATTTAATTGTTCCCAAGGAAATCTCATCGAGACCGGCGCCCTGAAAAATTATATCGATTCGGAATTTCCACACATGAAAATTGTCAACACCGCCTAATTTGTCAATATGAGGAACGCCATCAGCCAGATTTGGGTACATAGATGTTTTTATTTTACTTTAAATCTGTGTGGCGATATTTTAGGGTTTTTAACTTTTACTTACTTTTTGTTACGAACACTGCTTATCACTTCAGTATAAACCTAATCCGGGTGATACATGGTGTCCGGGGAATAACTGTAAATACTCTTACCAGACATAGAGTTGGACTAGGTGTTTACTAATTGTCTATAAAAAATTAATTTCTGGATTTCTCTTGAAAGCTACAGGGAGATTTTCCAACTTCATGGAAATACTTAGACCAGTGGTTCTTAACCTTTTTCGCTGGCGACCCAAAATACGAATATATTTGAAGTTCGCGACCGTCATCGAATTTTTCAATTTATCTTAAAGTGACATATACTAAAATGATATACAGGGTGTACCAAGTTCGACGGCCTATTAGGCTTTTCTGGAGAACTGAACCTATTTTAAATCTGAAAATTTGTATTATGTTATTGTGTGACATTATCTACTGAGCTAAAATATTTTTGGAGCTTGACCACTTTCAGTTATACAGTGAGTGAAAAAAAAATTTTTCAAATTTTTTTTTTCTATTTTTTTGTTTTCGAATTTGATGGAGTATGCAATTCTGAATACATTTGTACTCAAATCGTTGCATTCGTCAAAATACTTTCCAAAATATCGAAAAAAAACGGAACAACAAATGGAGATAAGAGTAAACGGTATCATATTTGTTGTTCCTACTCTACATAAATATCTTAAGCACAAAACGTTTCCACATTTTTGAAGTCGAAGAATGTGTAAATATTGTACATTTCTAGAATTTTGAAAAATTTATCACAGCGTATTCCAAATGTTGGGTCAAAAATTGTTATCAAGATTGGCTCATAACTTTCGTTTTTCAAATTAGAACCCTTTTTATAAAAAAAATATAAGATAGCGTTGGATTCTGCGGAGAATGATGATGATAATGTTTGACAGAGACATGGTTTACCGACTGTTCTTTGCATTCGTATAGTTTTCATGGGTTTTCCTTGGCAAGTTGTTTTAATAGATCGCAAATGAGGGGCGGTGGTGTAACGATATTAACGAGGAATACGATACAGGTTACGGACTTGCATTTGTCGGGCTGTTCTCTTGAACATCATTTTGAGATATGTGGCATATCATGCAAATTAAATAAAAGTTCAACTATTATACTATGCTGTTACAGGTTTCCTTTCCCGAAGGGCGATCCCGATGTCTTTCTCGATAAATTGTATGATGTGCTTTCAATATGAAATCATTTGTAAATTGGCCCACCAGATTGTCAAATAGTGGTGGGGATTCAGTTATTGACCATATATTTTGCAACATTTCTGACGAGGCTATATGTTGTGGGGTTGATAATCATTTTTCTGATCACCGATCAGTTATGTTTGATTCGGGATTTCGAGGAGATGAACCTGTCTCGCATGACGTTGTATACGGGCGAAAATTTTCTGAGGTGGCGTTGACGTCATTTGATTTTGATCTGGGTGGTGAAACTTGGGGATCTCTTTTTGCATTGACGAACGTTAAAGAATCAGTTCAATATTTCTTGGACACTTTTTTCTTTTTTTTGACCGGCATTTTCCCAAACTCAGGATATATAGGTATCGTCGGAGTGATCATCCTAACTGTAACTGGGTTACCAATGACGTTAGGAGATCCAGTGAGAAATTAAAAGATCTCTATGTTCTGAGGAGCCAATATCCTGCTCTCAGTGACTTTTATAAGGCTGAAAAGAAGAAACATGTAAGAATGATTGTCAACTGTAAAAAGCAATATTTTCAAAGAAAAATAAATAATTCCGATAACCCTATCAAAGCAGCTTGGTGTGTAGTCAATGAGACAATAAGTTAGGTTAGAAATCAATTTTATCTGTCAAACATGACAACATGATATTCGGCTCCTCAGATGATATTTCACGTATATTTAGTGAATTTTTTTATTACCGAACCCACTAGACTTATCTCACAGGTGGAATCCGTGGACCGGTGTCCACGGATTCCACCGATACAGCGGCGCGCTTTCTGGGCGATATTGGTGAACAGTCCCGATCCATGTTTTTGTGTCCTTACACTGAACCGGAGTTGTTCGATTTGCTCAATGAGAAATTAAAAAATAAATATTTATCAGGTTTCGACGAAGTACCTCAGAACGCCATAAAACACGTTTTGAATCATCTTATTAAACCTCTTGTCCATCTTATAAATATTTCTTTTGTGTCTGGCACATTTCCACATTGTTTGAAGCCTGGTAAGATTACACCTGTGTATAAAAAGGGAAATCCGTTGGTAGGCAATTATAGACCAATATCTGTACCTTCCGTCTTTTCATAAATTTTGGAAATAGCGTTTTTGTCTCGACTGCTGTCTTTTTTGGACGATTTTAATGTGATAACCGAGGATCAACATGGTTTTACTCAGAATAAGTCTACGACGACGGCAATACATTCATATATTCTGAAAATAATTAACTCCATTGATGCTGGCGAGTGTCCTGTGGGTATCTTTTGTGATCTCAGCAGGGCCTTTGACTGCATAAGTCATGAAATTTTGTTAAATGAAATATATAATCCGCGGTGTCGCCTATGAGTGGATAAAAAGTTTTTTATGTAACCGTAGTAGTTATGTCCAAGTGGGCAGTGGTCGTTCAATGAATAGGTCGCATACTGATATTGCAGTTCCCCAAGGCTCTGTCTTGGGACCAACTCTATTTCTCCTTTATATTAATGATATTGTGAGGATATGTGATGGCTCCTTCACTATTTATGCAGACGACACGTCTGTGGTACTGTCAGATAAAGATGACACTCAGCTATCCTCTATGTGTGAAAGGGTTTCTGACGCCATGAACCTATGGTTTAGAGCGAATCTTCTTTACTTAAACGTAGGGGAAACAAGGTGTATTCGATTTCATAACAGACAGAAAGAAGTTGATATTATAAATTTTGGTGACTTGCAATCTGCGGATGTGTCGGCGTTGTTTCTGGGTGTACATCTTGATGAGCACCTTTCCTGGAATGATCACTGTCGAGTGTTGGTTAAGAAATTGTACTCTATTAATTATCAGTTACGCAATTTAAGGACTGTATTGAATGTTGATCAGTTGTTGAGGCTCTATTATGCTCAGGTGGACTCGAGGTTGCGTTATGTTGTTTGTCTATGGGGGGAATCGGCTGGGTCAAAGGATGTGTTTGTAGCGCAAAAGAGGATACTCCGCGTAATGGTTGGTTTACCGCCAGGAGAGAGTTGCGTAACTTTCTTCAAGACTTATGGAATTTTGACGCTTCCGTCACTTTTTATCTTTGAGATGTGTTTCTATGTTTTCGTTCATTATAACCTCTTTATGACAAGGTCTGCATTCCATGTATATAATACAAGGATAAAAGATCAACTTGATGTGCCATTTTCCAGGGTTCAGGTATCTAAAAACAGCCCAAAATCACTGGGACCATTAATTTTCAATAGATTGCCGGATCATGTGAAGGGCAGTCGGTCTTTGTTTTTGTTTAAAGAAAATCTTAAGCTGTATTTGGTAGACAAATGTTTTTATCGTGTAGATCAGATATTGACCTAATATTTCAGATCTCATTTTCATTGTAGGTACTGTATAATTCATAATTGTGTATTTTTGTATATTACTCCACTGTACGTATTTTTGCTTGTGTCTTTTGAAGACTTGTAAGGTAATTCATATAGCAGATTTGTCCTAATTTTCTTTATTTTTATTTTTGAATCTCTGTGTGACCATTTTGATGGATTTTTTATTATTGACTACTCCTATACAATAAAAATGTTGTCTTTTTTGGAGAATAAAAATTATTATTATTGTTATTATTACTAATGTTCTGACATGTTGATGCTCCTAAAATTAAGAATTCTTGAGTTATTTAGGATTTTCTGATTTTATGTCGTACGTATCGTCAAATTCATGAAATCTGTTCCATATCAACGATGATGAATGAATTCAGAAAAGAGGTGAGTTATTGGAATGATTTATCTTCTATGAAACAGAATTTGATATGAAACAGATTCTATGAATTTGACGCTATCCCAGACGGCACCCTATATTCCCGGAATATTCCTCCAATCTGCCATTAAGCCAAAAGATATTGCAATATGCGAGGCATATGCAAAAAATATGTCAAATATATCTGCTCTCAAAGGAATATTCCAGATATATGCTATCCCAGATATGTCTGGTATATGCTACGGGAATATCCATATGATATGTGTTTAGAATATTATTTAATGGTATTTATTGGTATATATATGAATCTTCATGGAATATTACAAACGTTACAAAACCCTTTTTGAACGGTAACTTTTTATAGTGTAGGTACTACCACTACCTCGATTTTGCTTTTGTTCCGAACTCATCAATAACTGATGAGTTTGATATTTTCCAGTAAACTGCTAAAGAATTACAAACTTTCTATATAAATTATATTTTCGAGGAATCGCAGTTATAATGAAGTTAATTATACTTTGATTCAAGTTAAAAAAATAACACTTTCATTCGCTTAATAATTTGATCTTACTTATTAAACTGAATAAAAAACGGAATCAATGATTTGTAATTTATTTATATAATTGATACAATGAAATGAAAAAGCAGGCAACAAATTAAACGTTTTCATTTGTGAAAAATGGACATACTATACTATATCGACTGAGAGTCGAGTGACTTTTTAAATAACTGAAATTTTCAATGAAATAGAAAAAGAGGTCCATTATAATTTTGATCTTATAGGAAGGAGATCAAATATATACTTTCAAAAAACAGAAAAACAGTATAATATGATATTCGAACAGATATGTCAAGAGGACGTAGACAAGTTGTCAAAAATCATATACTCGTATGATAATCAAATATTAGTCAGCAGAGGTGAGAGTGGCTTATTCCCCTGGAGGATCGAATCACTTTTGCTCATTTTTTTGTTTCCATGCAGCTGAAATGTGGTGACAAAGGTGTTGTCTGGAACTTGGAATCTTTCTAGTTCAACTTATTTCTTCTTGCTTTTCATTGAACCAAATACATTGCATTTCAAACATTTCAGAGCCATCCAAGGTTGAGGAAGTTATGTGGCCACTTCGAACCATATTTTCGCCCTTTCTAGATATTTCCTTGAATTTTATTGAAATATCTGATAGAAATAAAACAAACATCATTTCTTTACTATTACTAGTTTTTGGCTTTCATCCATTCTAAACTCCCTGAATTTACCGATAAGAATATCAAATTTCGATTTTACTGAGATTTGACTCTTATGGATGTAAACAAAACAGATTTTTCTGATCATCGCCATTTTGTTACTTTTTCAGTCCAAATATTCATATTTTTGTTTTGTGGTCTTGGATTGAGGTTATTTGTGTTCTGTGGTTAGTGGTTAGTAGCAGTTTGGCGTTCCAAAATGGTCGTCACGTTGAGATCAAAGATGTTATTGTTTGAGTATTATGTGCAGCCAAGCACATGATAAAAGATCAGACAGACAGACAAGAGCATGAATATCAAATCGGCATTGGTAGGTACTCTTATATTTGGAATGCTTGAAAAAGGTTTGTCAGTTCTTTATCTTTGGTTATGTATATTTACGTTTTTTTCAGGTCAAAGAAATGAGGACTTAACAGTGAGGAAGTGATAGAAAGGATATTTCCTATATTTTTGTTGAGTTGGGAGAAGGAAAAAACAAACTTTTCATCCCTAATAAAATTGTGCAATGTTCTCAAAGGTATAGTATAAATAATTTCAGTGATCATGAAATCCATAATTAAGTTTTATTAATATTTTCAGAGGTTCTTAAGCAGAATGAAAATACTAAATTTGTTACCAAAATTTTGCTTTCAATCCAAACGTAACAACTACAAGAGCATGAGTGGATTATCATTTCAGGTGTAAGTCTCAGCCGAGCTGAACAGGTCGAAAATGTTAGTGGAATTGTTACAGATTCAGACGCAAAACAGGTTTTCTGAGGGATCAAAAAGAGGGATCGCAGGCATATATCATCATCTTCAAGAAGGAAGGTTGCCTCGATATAAAATGCCAACACTGCCTATTAAAATTCAAAGTAAGTTTATAAATATCAAACAATTCTAGAACAGACTTCCACTATTACTAGAGCAGTAGACGGCCTCTTATCTTGAAAATCTTAGAATCACTGTTTTTTCAGGGCCAAATCTGCTAGTTGAGAGAAAGCCAGATCAAAAGAAAGAAAAAGGCGAGGAAGACCAAAATCTACCTGAGAGACCGAGAGAATGGGTGTGGACAGAAGGGGATGGAGACTGGGAACCGGAAATCCTTAGGATCTATGATATATCTATATCAGCACCCCAGAGGTAAAGTGTGCTAAGTCACAATATCAAAATTAGACAAAAGAGAGATTATTCAGTTCGATCATTGTTTCAAAGAATGTGTACTGCCATTATTTGGCGACTTCATATACCTAGGGAGTCAAAAATGTGTTCCACTAGCTAGAATTTACTAATGTGAATCCAATATTGTAGATAGTTCGTATGACTATAACACACTTTACCTCTGAGGTGCTGATATAGATATAACGTCGGTTTCACAAAACTTTGTTTGTACCATTAAATTACTCAAAACGTGTGATTCGATTTACGTGAGGTTTTTAATTGCACAATTAAAGTTTTGTGCTAGTTCACAAACCAAATAATTGAAGTTCACAGTTCAAGATTTATACCATTTAAAATATTACCTCATTGTGTTTTCCCTATTTTTTAGTTTAATTCATCAAATGTTAATTTTTACTTATTCTTAGTTCATATGCCTTGTATTGTTTTGTAAAATACCTAGTTGATTTATATTTATATTTTTACTTTATGTTCATTTTTTATTATTTAATGTGATAATTTTGTTAATTATTGTTATTGTACAAAATATTCTTAAAACTGTAATAAATTTTTTGAAAAAATCTAATCAATGCATTATTATTCAGTACCGCTACAAAAATTTACATATATTTAAATATATACAAAGATATTACCAGCATATGGCATGGACAAATCAGGAGATAAAAAGATATTGCCAGCATATATGTAAGGGAGATATTCATAGATGAATCTGTATGGCATATGCCATGGAAATATTTTTGAAGATCATGGGATATTCCTGGCAGATGTTTCATGGTGACCTTGGATATTCCTGCTATCTGCCAGGCTTATGCCGTGGGAGATTTGGAATATGTTTGGAATATCTCAATATGCCAGCGGTATATTCATTGAATATGCATGGAATATTTCTGTGCCGTCTGGGATACGACATGAAATCAGGAAATCCTGAATAACTCTAGAATTATTAATTTTAGGTGCATTAACATATTGAAACATTATCATCATTTTTCTTCGTACAATCCAACGCAATCATAAAAAAATAGGGTTCTAATTTGAAAACCAAAAGTTATGGCGAATCTTGATCCCAATTTTTGACCCAACATTTGGAACACCCTGTGACGAGCTTTCAAAAATCTAAATATGTACAATATCTCCACTGTCTTCGACTTTGAAAATGTGAAAACGATTCGTGCTTAAGAAATCTAGATTAGAAATAACAAACATAATACCGAATACTCTTATCTCCCTTTTTTCTTCAGTTTTTTCTCGATATTTTGGAAAGTATTATGACTAATGCAACGATTGGAATACGAATATATTCACAATTGAATACTCTGTCGAATTCGTAAAGAAAAAAAAAATGGAAAAAAATTTTTTTTTCTTCTTCATTCCCTGTATAACTGAAAGTGGTCAGGCTGCAAGAATATTTCAGCTCGGTAGATAATGTCAAACAATATCATAATCCCAATTTCCAGATTTCAAATAGGTCCAGTTCTCCAGAAAAGCCTAATTGGCCGTCAAACTTGGTACACCCTGTATAATGTTGAGTTTACCACTTCTTCAAAGTCGTTTGGGGGTTTTCCGCGACCCAACGCAGTACCTCTCGCGACCCGAATTTGGGCCGCGACCCGAGGTTAAGAAACGCTGACTTAGACCATCATAAAATCCAAACCTATTAACGGATATTATTGACACTTGGGAGGTTATTGGTTCATGCTAAGGTCGAGTCAGAAAGATATCAATTATTTCATTATTCCAGGGCCGGACTCATTAATCTTCATTCAAAGTGTTCAGGGTGAAAAAAGCACTTTGTATTTCGGATTACAAATAATTGATTCGCTTTTTAGAAAGAAACTAAATTATGCTTGAATTTGTGATATCACTTAAAGTTGTCACATCGACAATTATTTTTTTATGAATATTTGAATTTAGATAAAGTTCGAAAAATTGAATTTATTTACCTGAACAGGACTTAGTAATCTTGTGAAGGTCGAAAATAAAAAAAATTTTTTTTTAAAAAGTTACTGAAGGTGAGGAAGACTATAATAATTTGTTGATATACTGGGTGGCCACCCCAGACGCGGATCTCATTGCGATGGAGTATATTTCGAACAAAAAATAGGTGAAGTGTGTAAGCATATTTCAAAATTATTCGTATCTGTACCTGGTGTTAGACAACAAAGATATAGACCAAAGTGACACTTCTTCCTATGTAAAAACCTCTAACTGAATTAGTGAATCGAGGAATATGAGTAGTGATTTTTCACTTCTCAGTCTGTTCTTTCACTGTCATTCTGTTCCTTTAAAGTTTACTTATTCAATATTAAATATCATGAAGTACTCTGAGAAGGAGAAGATATGATTTTCAGTTTGGGAGTATGTTACAAAATTTTCTACTAGATTCGAAGATTCAAGATCAAAAATGCACAGAAATAAAATTTGCTTCAAGATAAAATATGAATTCCTATAACATATTCTGTGATAAACTTCAAACATTTTGACAACTAAAATTTGTTGTTTGTTGCTTGTGTTGTGATTATTATAAAAGAGTGAAATTATCAAAATGGCCAATTTCACAAATAGAGAATATTTTGATCCGATATTATATCCGTGTATGGTAAATGTGAGGGAAATAGTAGAGCTGCTGTGAGAGAGTATCGTCTGAGATTTCCGACGAGCAGAATTCCCAATCACCAAACATCTTCTCAGTATTTAGTTGTATAGCGCAATATGGTAGAAAACCAGATAGGAAGAAGGATCGCCAAAGGAATTTAGAAAGAGGTGATGAAGTATTCCAATTAATTCAAGCACAACCTTCAACTAGTATAAGGAGAGTGAGTGCACAATTACATTTGCCGAATCATAAGGTGCACAGAATAATCAATGAGGAAAATATGTACCCGTACCACATACAACAGGTACAACGATTGGAGCCTGGCGATATTGTCTCATGACTCAATTTTGCACATTGGATAACAAATCACAGAGTGTGATAATACATTTGATAGGGCCTCATTTTTTTGACGGTCGCCTTACAAGTGCGATTTATCTAGATTGCTAACAAAATATTTCATCTGGCATGCTACAAGGAATAAATATTAGAGGAATTTATTTCCAGCATGATGGAGCTGGACCTCATTTTGGCTTGAAAGTGAGAAGTTACCTCAACAATTCCTATCCAAATAGGTGAACTTTTTTGAAAATTTTCTACTAATCCTTTCGCATTTTATATTCAAACATAAGATTTTCAGTTCTGTTCATTGTCAAAAATTTAATTTTTCGAACTTTATCCAAATCCAAAAATTCATGAAAAAATAATTGTTGATGTGACAACTTTGAGTGATATCACAAATTGAAGCATAATTTAGCTTCTTTCTAGAAAGCGAATCAATTATTTGTAATTCGAAATACAAAGTGTTTTTTTTCACCCTGAACGCTCCAAATGAAGATTAATGAGTCCGGCCCTAAAATAATGAAATGATAGATATCTTTCTGACTCGACCTCACATTGTGCCAATAACCTCCCAAGTTTCAATAATATCCGTCAATAAGTTTGGATTTTATGATGGTCTAAGTATTTCCATGAAGTTGTAAAATCACGCTGTAGCTTTCTAGGGAAATCCAGAAATTAATTTTTCATAGTCAATCAGTAATCAACTGGTCCAACTCAATTTTTGGTAAGAGTATGTACCGTTATTCCCCGGACACCCTGTATAACATGTTAACATTTATAATTATTAAGAATAAAATTGGTTTTGACTAGAGTTTATATTCTCAAACAGAACGCTTATTTCTGGAGGGACGATTTTTTGCCGTTCGTCCAAAATGCATGCTGATTGGTTAACGGGACCTTTCAATCACGCCGACCGCTTACTGGAACCAATCAGCATGGGATTTGGACGACCGGCCCAAAACCGGCAGTCCATAATCGGTGTGTGTGAAATGGGCGTAACATGGTCTAGATAACTAATAACTAATATGGTGGAGAGGCAAAACGTCTGACTTATAGTATTTCCCATTAAAAAAGTCGAACTTTCCCCAATATTCAATTCAAAATTAATCACTAACAGAAATTTCCATCGAAATCAATAAAATTTATATTTTCCTATTTAGAGAATAGAAAGATCCGAGTGAACATCGTTGGCATAAGATCAACGACAAGGAATATCCAAGCAGGCGTGCCTCAAGGATCGGTTCTAGTTCCCTACTATTACCTTATTAACAATATCGGATATACCAGAAACGAGAAGAAAAAACTCAATTTGCAGACGATACGGCCATATACTTCTCCTGTTGTAAAAAGAAAGCCGTGAGAAAGTACCTGCAGAGAGAAATGGAATTAATACCAGAATATTTCAGGAAATGGAGAATGGAGAATAGAGCTGAAAGCAAACAAAACCGTTGCTTTATTATTTGGATCCATCAGACATATTGAAAAAAAATAAAACACGATAGACCGGCGACTACATAACCGCATGGAGTAGACAAGCGAAATATCTGAGAGGCATACTACCTAGAGTTGAAAATTCAAGTAACAAAAGACAACAACACGAATCTTTATGCCCACCCCTCAACGGAGAAAGCAAACGGTCATTGGAAAATATGATCGGAATAATAAAAACAGTGCCCCATCCCAGCATAACGTATATCGCACAAATCTGCATTACGAAAATATAAGAGAAGAACTTCAATGTACTCTAAATGAAGAATTCAGAACAGCACTTGATGTCTCATGGTATGCCATACCCCATGAAATGCAATAACCAGAAAAAATGAAACTCGAAACTATAAAGTAAATAGTAGGTACTAGATCAAACGGGTAAAATGTTTCGAAGAATAAAAGAAGATATCAACGATCAAATAATAAAATATTTGAAATTTATGTGAGAAAGACTGACGAAAGAGAGTATATAACTCAATGTACACACGAGAACTGAAAAGAAGAACAACAGTAAAAGGGAGAAGTACTTCTCTAAAAATAAGTAGAAATTACAGAAAAAATGAGATGAGGAGACTATGGTTTTCTGAAAATACCCTAGCGATGTTTGGAAACTGGTAATAGGCCAGTCAATAAAGCCTCTGAATCGCAAGTAATTAGCAACAGCGTAATTTTTTGATATGTTGGTGGGGACGGTAAAACATGAAGGTATAAAATTTTTGTACCCTGTGGGGGGAACGCTAGGGGTTAAAAGGGGTGAAAAAGGTTTTTTGTTCATAACTTCGGGATAAAAATTGTTCGTGGGTAGAAATTCTGAAGGATGGTGTAATAAATAATTATCAATCTTCTATAAAAATTTCCACCTTTTTTGTTCGATGCGAAATTTTTTATTAATGAAAAAATACAATTTTTGAAATAACACTAGTAAAAAAATTCTGACAAGGTGGGAAAGTTAATACAAAGTTGTTTATAATAGGATCATTCAGTTACTGGAGTTTCCACCTTTTTTGACCAGTGGAAAAGCTGAAAGCAGCCACGAGATTGCCCGGAGCCTATCGAGGCGTTCGGCTCGCGATCAGGGGATCGCGATGAAGACTCAGGTACAGAAATGGCATGGAGAACCCGAAAATAATATGCTACGGAATACTCATAGCGTCTTTGTATAGGGTCCCAAGATTTGTTATCGCTAGTCATATTGTAAACTTATATTTTTACGATACCCGATTTTTCCAAAGCATTTGAAATTTTGAATATCGAGGACCAAGGGTGCTTGAACCTGTTTTGATACACGGGTGGGACATTGGATTTGAAAATATTTCGAATATTTTCGGCTATCTCGTAAATACACAGGTACGTTATTCCAAGAAAAAGATCCAGATGTCCGACCAGATCCATGAGGATTGTCCAAGTTTGTTGACATATTGCCTTTAGATCTCGGTTGTTGCAAGCTCAAAATTTTTTTATTGAGGTTTCAAAATTCTGCGCACTTCGTTTGTTCGTTTCCTTGAAAATAAATCCTGAAAATAAATTGAAAATAAAAATCCTGTGAAAAATAAACCTTTGTGGTCTGAAGTCGTGGTAAACAAAAACAAAGTAGAGCCACTTATCATCAAACCAAAAAATTCTGAGCAAGATAGTAGTACGACGAAAGAAGAGTTGGTGAAAAAAGTTAACCCATCAGATATTTCTGTATCAATATCTAGAATGAAACAAGCAGCTCAAGGATCTCTGGTGATTCATTGTGACAGTGAGGATTCCTTGCAAAAACTGAAATCAACAACAGAAAAAGAATTAGGACGGGAGTATGAAATAAAAGTGGGCAGTCTTATGAAGCCAAGGATAAAAATAATCAATGTAATGGAAGAAGATGCTACAGATTCTGAAAGCTTTATCTCCCAGTTCGTAAGCCAAAATTTTCCGGATGATATAGAGAATGAGATTAAATTTATTCACAGATATAAATCCAAATCAAATAATAAATGGAGTGTGCTAGTGGAGATGTCTAGTGAACAGTATAGGTACTTGATAAAAAACAAAGACAGAATATATATAGGGTGGTCTAGTTATAGATTCTTTGATTTCATTAGTGTCTTAAGATGTTTTAATTGTTGGAAATTTGGCCATCGTGCAGACAAGTGTAGATCCGCTGTAGTGTGCCCTCTGTGCTCAAAAAGTCACAAAAAAGAAGAATGTCAGTCTGCCAAATATGAATGTACAAATTGTAAGTATGCGGTGGAAGTTCTAAAGTTGAAAAATATTGATTGTGAACATAATGTTTTTGATATAAAATGTAAAAGTTACTTAAAACAAATCGAAAGAAACAAAGAAAGGGTAAATTATCAATAGCAAATAAAGTCAACTCCAATTGGTTTAGTTCTCTGTATGAATATACAGGGGCTTACAACACATTTCTCAGAGTTTAGGCAGTTCCTGTATGATGTTTAGCCTATTATTGTGGTAGCAACAGAAACTCACATAACAGATGACATTGAAGAGTCTGAGTATTCCATAGAGGGTTATAAATGTTTTGCGAATCTCTCTACCAGTAGACACACAGGCGGTGTAATTTGCTATGTCAAAAGCCATTTTAAATGCCAAGAGGTGAAACAATTTTCTATTCAAGGGGAATACTGGTGTACACTACTTAAAGTAGCTGTTGGCTATAAACATATAATTATTGGGGGTGTGTACAGATCTCCTAATGGTTGTCAGTCAGTTTTTCTGGAATTTCTCCAGGAGCTGCTTGAACTTGAAGTACTGTGCATCAATGATATTATGATACTGGGTGATTTTAATTTTGATTTATTAACTCTAGGTTCAGGTGCAACTAGACTTGTAGACATGATCCATTTGGCAGGGTGTAAACAGATCGTTAAAAAACCAACAAGGGTGACCAGTCACTCTGAAACACTAATTGATTTGATTATCACAAATAACAAGCTTCCAGAAGTTGAACGTAACTTCCCAAAATTTACAGATCATGATGTTATTGGCACGGTCATTAACATCCCTACGGAAAAAACGTCAAAAATAATTCACTCGAGATATATTACTCCGGAAAAAATTGAGGACATTAAAATAGATTTGATTCAGCAAGACTGGAACTATACGACTACTAACGCGGACATCCTCTATGAAACCTTCATAAATAATATAAAAACCAGCTTAGATAAAATCGCACCGATACAAAATAAACATTACTATCTGGGAAACGGGTGGATAGATGAAGAAGTCAGAAATATGCAAAAAGAAAGGGATAAATACTACAAGAGATTTCAATATACAGAAAATCCGATAGACTTTGAAAGATACAGACAGAAGAGAAATGAAGTGGTATGTTTAATCAGAAGAAAGGAAAAAATATTTTATGAAAAAAAGGTTGATCAGTGTCGTAATGACAGTAAAAAAATGTGGTCTACTTTAAAGAAATTAGTCAACAACAGTAATAATGACACAGACATCAGCTCATTGGATATAAGGTCAGATAGTGATACGAGTGAGGTACTGAATAAGTTTTACCTCGATAGTATAGAGGACATTGCTAAAAGTATTCCGAGTATTAACGGTTTTTCTGAAAGGACATTCGATATAGATGGCATCATTGATTCTTTTCCCACCATTTCTCTCAGTAAATTATTTAAAGTGGTAAATAATTTAAAAAACAAATCTACTGGGGATGAAGTGCTCACAGTGTTGTTAATAAAAGATATATTTCCAGTTGTTGGGTATCCCTTGTTGAATCTGGTCAATACATGTCTGCAAAGGGGGGTATTGCCATCAATGTTGAAGTGCAGTACTATAATACCAGTTCCAAAAATCAGTAAACCTGTTAAACCTGAAGATTTAAGACCCATTAATTCACTTCCAGTCGTTGAGAAAATTATTGAAATTTTAGTACATGAACACTTAACTGAGCATTTGAATAAACAAAATATATTGTATGTGAATCAATCGGGATTTAGATGTAATCATTCGACAGAGTCTGCATGTCAGTTAGTCGGTAACATGTGGAAGAAAGATATTGATGATGGTAAAATAGTTATAAGTGTCTTCATAGATCTGAAAAGGGCGTTTGAGACAATAGATAGGCAGAAATTATTATATAAATGTAAAAATTACGGAATAACAGGAGGTGTATTGAACTGGTTGGAAAACTATCTCGATGGTAGATGTCAAAAAAAGAAAATCAATGGTAATTGTTCACTGGAAAAGGGTTCGTTGTATGGTGTCCCCCAAGGAAGCGTCCTTGGGCCCTTGCTATTTATTTTATATCTTAATGATATAAATCTGTATTTACAACAGTCATTCGTTAACCTCTTTGCTGACGACACATTGATTTCTGTATCTGGAAAAAACTTCAAAGAAATAGTACAAGTGATGAATAAGGAACTCGGCACTCTCAATAAATGGCTAATGGCAAATAAGCTCAAATTGAATAGTCTCAAAACAAAATGTATGATTCTAGGTAGTAAGAGTAATGTTGCTAAATTTAATCAATGTAATTTTGTCATTGAAATGGATAACACTATAATTAGTTATGTGAATGAAATAAAATATCTGGGTATATATTTTGACCCCCATTTAAATTTTTCTAAATATATTGATTTTCTATGCAAAAAAATTGACAAAAAAGTTGGGTATTTTTATAGAGTTTGTAGAAATCTTTCATTATGGTGCAGAAAAATTGTGTACAATACAATTATATTTCCGCATTTCAATTATTGTATGTCAATGTTCATTTCTTGTTCAGATGAACACATTTATCGGCTGCAATTACTTCAAAATAAAGCAATGAGAGTTATTCTTAAATGCAACAGATATACTCCAATAATCTCTATGTTAAAAACTCTAAATTTCTTGAATGTCCGTCAACTTATTACCGGGTCATACTTAGACTTAATATATAAGATTGTTAATAAACAAGCTCCTGTATATTAAGGAGATTACCTTGTTAAAAGATCAGAGTTGATAGATTATAATTTGAGATCAACAGAGCATTTGCATATACAGAGGTTCAACACTAGTGCTATGGAGAAAACACTCTTCATCGAAGGTTTGAGAGAGTATAATAACTTACCATTAATAGTGAAAACATCACCAAATGTTGTAGTTTTCAAAACTAGGTTGAGGCGGATGTACTTGAATATTCAATAACACTGTTTATGTTTCTTGATATAATGTTAAATGTTAAGGTTATGAAATGTAATGTAATAGCTATTGAGCTAAATAAACATATATTCATATTCATGAAGAGGGTGACAGTGGAAGAAGTGCCTGATCAGTCGGTTCTTGCGCATCATTTCGAATAGATTCGTAGTTAGTCGCAGTAAAGATGGCATACGTGGAAGTGTGTGTTTTCTGTGGTGATTTGTTGTCCAGGAAAGCAGTTACCCATGTGAAAAAACAAGGAGTTGAAAGAATTAGGAATGCCTGTTATGCAGAAAGTGTCCGAGTCCATTGAAGATTTTGTGGGCATTAAATCTTCAAGCTCAGAGCAGCACATTGACGCTAGGCCCACTCGTCAAAACAGGGTCAACGCAGACGTTCAGGAGCTTCTTCGATGGTTTGACAGTCATGATCCTATTCCTGTTTTGGATAGAATCGTCTCTTTGAGCACTGGTGTAGTTGGGAGAGATGAAATAAAGTGTCACAAAGCTCGGGCCATCGGAATAGAAGGACTGAAAGCAATCGTCGGCAAGAATTTCGCGGACATATACTTCTCTCGTGAAAAATGTGTGCTTCCTTTATCAGCTGTAACATCGTCCTCAAAAATCGTTGATACAGTCGTTCCTGTTTATCCAATGTTACTGTTCCAACGGATTTCTTTTACCACGGAATCTCAGCAGCAACTTCGAGATTTCTTCGCTTATGAGCTTTCTCCTTACCCTCTATCTCTTTTCGATGAAAGTGGCATGCGAAAGAGCAAAAAATCTGTTCTTTATGATCTGTTCACTCCAATTGACGACAATGTCACTTCAGGGGATGTACAATATGTTATCGATGGTGGACACTTGCTACATAAAGTTATATGGCGAAGTGGCGACATGTAAGGTGAAATTTGCAAAACATACATCAACTATATTCGGAAACATTATGGCGATCGTGTCACCGTTGTTTTTGACGTGTATCCAGAAGACGTCACAGCTAGGGGTACGAAAACTGTAGAACGTCTACGTCGAATAAAAACTCTCTCAGTTGATGTGTTTATAGACGAATCCATGCCATCAACAACAAGCCAAGAGTCAAACCACAAGAACATGGCCAAATTAATGACTTTGTTGATGTCAAAACTGCAACATACTGGATACAATGCTATACAAAGCAACGAAGATGCTGATACATTGATCGTTGCAACTGCTCTGAATCTATCTTTAGTCTACAAGAAAGTCGTCATTGTAGGAGAAGATGTCGACTTGTTCGTTGTATGAACTGGCGCGGAAGAACGCAATGTCTACTTTATGAAGCCCGGAAAGGGAAAGTCCTCGAAACATGTATATTCCAGTGACAGTCTGAAAGACAAAACTATGACCGTACATTCTGACGTGCCACGCATTTACTAGATGTGATACAACCTCATCTCTTTTCAATAGAGGAAAAAAAGATTGACGTCCCTTGTTGCCAAACATGAAGACATTCGTCCAGCCCTCGACTGCTTCAAGATTGCCAACGCAGTCCCAGTCATCATTGCCGATGCCGGAGAAAAAATCATGGCTAGAATGTATGGAAGGAAATCGCTCGAATGCTTGGACGACCTACGGTACTAAGCAAATTCAACATTGCTGGATTACCACCTACCAAAGCAGCCGCAGCACAACATTCGTATCTCGTTTAACATCAGGTCCAGCAGTGGATGGGTGAGTTGAGATCTAATTGAATCTTATAACCTAAAAAAGTTTTTTTCATTTTTCTTTAACTGCTTGTTAACAATATCTGTTTTAACGTTATTAGTCCTTTGTAGGGCGAAACGTACCAGCTACATTATGGGGCTGGAAACGAGATCCTAATGGGCTAAGTCCGATATTGACAACACTGGAGCCTGCGCCAGACGAACTGCTGAAACTGGTATCCTGCAAATGCGAAAAAGGATGCAGGCGATTATGCGGATGCAGAAGAGCTGGACTAAAATGCTCCGAAATTTGCTACTCTTGTCATAGACAAACGTGTACAAACGCCAAGCTTTTTGAAATTGATGAAATAGAGGATGATATTGAGATAGAATCAGTTCAAAAAAGCATCTTCAATGCCGACAATGATCAATTTGGTGAACCGCAAGATGAGTTTCTTGATTCTGAAGACATCGAGGCAGAACCAGATGAGAAAACAACCCTTGAAGAACCTCAGAATGACGGACCGCTTAATGATTCCAGTTCACCTAGACCTTCCACGAGGAAAAAAAGTCGAATCGAATAGCGAAGAAGTTGGTTAATTGTTGATACGTTGTCAAAACTGAAATAAAATTTGTTTTTTTCATATGTAATAACTTCTTAAAATTTTTGTGTGATGAATCCTGTGTTTGAATATTTTCATATAGCCCACTGAAAAAAATTCGTACAAAACGCAAATATTCAATACGCTTAATTTGATACTTGAAAGAAAAATAAGTACGTATTTTTGTATATTCACTGAAATATTCCCGGAATCACATTGATCCACTCGATATTGATTCCTTCAAATGATTGAGAATGGCGCAGAGACTGAGTATTCAATCCCGCTCGAGCGAAATTATTACGTAGCATAACATTTTCGGGTTCTCCATGCCATTTTAGTATCTGAGTCTTCATCGCGATCCTCTGATCGCGCGCTGAACGCCCCGATAGGCTCCGAGGCAATCTCGTGGCTTCTTTCAGCTTTTCCACTGGTCAAAAAAGGTGGAAACTTCAGTAACTGAATGATCCTATCATAAACAACTTTGTATTAACTTTCCCACCTTGTCAGAATTTTTTACCAGTGTTATCTCAAAAATTGTACTTTTTCATTAATAAAAAATTTTGCATGGAACAAAAAAGGTGGAAATTTTTATACAAGATTGATAATTATTTATTACACCATCCTTCAAAATTTCTACCCACGAACAATTTTTTTCCCGAAGTTATGAACAAAAAACCTTGTTCACCCCTTTTAACCCCTAGCGTTCCCCCCAGAGGGTAGAAAAATTTTATACCTTCATGTTTTACCGTCCCCAACAACATGTCAAAAAAATTATGCTGTTGCTAATTACTTGCGATTCAGAGGCTTTATTGACTGGCCTATAATTCCGGGTCACATTCCAAATTTTCGAGGCATTAAGGATTATTATAATATCTGAATAATTCTGTAAACATTCCAAGTCTTTCTGAATGGTTAGGCAGTCTACTAGGTTGATGAAATATTTTCAAATCATCTGCATACCTAGGAAAACAACAGTTTTCGAAGAAAATATATATTATTAACGTATATAAAAAAAGAGCGCTGGTGAGTACACTGGGGAACGCCTAACATGAATAGGCACGTATTTATTGACTTGTATGTATGATTATGCCAAGTTTAACAGCAAATCGCTGATTCCAACATAATCTAATCTCCTCAATAATATACCTATCATGGTTTATTTCATCACAACATTTCATGAAATCGGTATAAACAACAACGGCCTGCAGGTATCTTTACAACCGAGAATCCGAGACAAACTCGAAAATTGGTGAGCTCAGGAATCATAAAAGTCAGAGACTCACCCTGTATATGAATGGAACTGATATTGATATTACATTTGTTCAATATGGTTAATTGCAGATGCTAACACATTTATTTCCCGTAATAAAATAGCTCAGCGGCCTGCAATATGAGTCATTTTCAAGTTTAAATCACATGCAATTCCAACTAGCAGTAGGTACAAGCATATGTCATTTGAATATTAATTTTGAAAGTGCAAGTTACGATAATAATCTTGTCTGCAATACACCTACTTTTACCTTTTCATACACACCACTTTCCATAGCATTCATACATTGTTGAAGATCGACGACAAAATACCTCGTTTGGTGGGCATTCGCCGCTGCTAAACTAAGAAGATAATCATTTCTAGCACCAGCTGATTTTTCTTCCAACTGCTCACGCTTCGAAGAAAATTTGGCACTATTCTTCTGAAGAGATGTAATAGACTGGAAGAAAGATCCCTTCTTCTTTTTCAACCTGAAAAAACAGTCGTTGTGAAACCCTTTATTTTTTAATTCGAGAAACATTCGTCTGATAATAAAAAAAATCTACGATGAACATGAGATAAACTGTTCCACATAAGTTAGGGATATTGATTCAGATTGCGAAAAAATATAGTTTAAATTAGATTTCGTGATGAAAATTCATATTAATATGATTTCAAGTTGAAGAAAATAAAATTAATTTTAGCCTGAAGGTCTGCAGCGTATACAAGGTAATTAAGAAAAATCGAGTAAAATAACGAAATTTTATTCCCAAAGATTTCAAGCATTTTAAGACTATCAATACAATGTATAGCCTCCACGGGCATCAACAGCTGGACATCTTCTTTGCATACTACACACGAGGTTGTTGAACATTTCTTGAGGAATTTGGTTCCATAAACGGGGCAGAAGCTCTCTCAGATCATTTAAGGATTCTGCGATAGATTGATGATTATCTAATCTTCCTTGGAGCATATCAATGCCATGTAGTGGATCACCAGGGATGGTATTGGTAGGGTTCTCGGTAGGGTTAAATCACATTGACAAGTTACTGTTTATTCTATGCATTTTCAGGATCTGCTCGCATTATATGAGTAGATAGTTGTTGTTTACATGTTTATCAAACGCCATATTCATTTAAAACATTGTTACGTATAATATAGAATATAATATACAGGCTGTGTGTTATACACTCCCCGAGAAGGATCATCATCTAGGCCTTTGATGATGATTCTTCAAGGAGGAGAAAAGAAAGAGATGCATCAAAACTCGCAGTTGCACTAGAGAAACAAGGGAAAAATTAAAACAGTACACTTCATTATTACATATATGGAAAATATAGAGAATAAGAAATTTATGGCTCAATAAAAAAAATTGGGTATAATGATATAAAATATCATGATAATAAATCAAACAATATGGAAAAACGAATCGATACCTGTATCATCTTAACAGTAATGATGTTATTAATTACAATCACTGTTTATAAACTAGATATACCTAATAAAAGCACTCAAAAGTCTTAAATTCATGATAGAGTGTCACTTCACTCATTGAAAAGTTGCACTCGATTTTTATGCACGGTGAACAATTGTCCTTTATCATTTTTCACTGTACAATTGACATTATCATTGCTGACTACTTAGAAAGGGCCAATATACCAAGGGTCTAATTTGGACCTATTTTCATTTGAGATCATAATCAGATCACCTTTTTTCAGATCAATATGACTAACCATTTTATCGTAATCTGACTTTCGTTCATTTTTAATCTTTTCAATCAGTTTTTGACATTTGTTATGAGCGATTTGAAGTCTATATCTGACCTCTTGGTAATATAAATCAATGTTATAGACTGGGTCAATAGAATTCGTCGAAACGGATAGGTCAGGTTTCTTACCGAAAACGAGCTCGAACGGAGCGTGATTGTGATACGAACTTGGTGTCGTATTATAACAATAACAGTAATATTTGATCCACTCATCCCAAAATGTTTTGTACTCATATAAATTCTTAAATATTCATTTAGAACTCGATGATTTCTTTCGCAGCCCCCTATTGTTTGACTGTGGTACGGAGTTGAAGTTTTATGTTCAATTTTCAGTAATTTGGTTAATTCTTCGAAAATTTTATTTTTATAGTCGGTCGCTAAGTCTGTACGGATTTCTTTCATATTTCCGTATATTAGAATGAAATGTTCGACAATGGCTTTAGCTATAGTTCGAGCTTCTTTATTCGGAAAGGGAATAACTACTATGTACTTTGACAATCCACACTGAATAGTTACAGCATAAGAGTTACCTTGATTTGATCTCAGAAACGGACCAATAGTATCGATAGCAGTGATATCAAATGCAGATTGAGGGGATGGTGTTACTACCATGGGTTCTACTTGTTTCACTTTTTTCTTATTAAACTGACACAACTCGCAAGACTTGATGAAATTTGCTACATCACGTGACATTCCTTTCCATCTATACTTCAAACGGAGTTTTTTCAATAATCTTTTTTGACCGCTATGTCCTCCTGAAACAGGGTTTTCGTGGAATGTTTCAATTAACTTTTGTTTTTCATTTCTAATACTAATAATTTTCGGAACGTCTATGAGAACTATACTTATTTATTTTTCGCAATACTCTTTGACATACTCCTTTCAATTCGTTTTGTGTGCACACTTTGAATATTTCATCATTTTTTCTGAATTTCAATGTGTTAATACTGTGATTATCAGCCATTTTTTCAAACTCAGACAACATATTCTCTAAAGAAATATTGCCGTTGATAATTGGTATAACTTTTTCAGCACTGACTTCACGGTTTCTTTCAAAAATAATCCTAAAATATTTTTACTTAATTTGAAACATAAGTGTAGGGATTTTCATTGAACTCAAAATATCTAAACTCTCATACATTTTCGGTTCCGTGATATCACTCTCTGGCTCGGAGGCCTTCTGTTTGTTTTCGCAGTGATTATTTCTTGTTATTGAAACGTGTTGTGGCAAGAATTTTGGCAGAATTGTGGGATGACCGAGACAAGCATCAGCTACAACGTGGTTTGAAGTATTGGATTCTCCAATGTATAGCGGACAGTTCTTTTTCAATTGTTGATTTATTCGATTAACCTTTTGTGAATTAACACGAGGCAAAGCATATTGGCATTTCTCCTTCGTCAAGATTTTGAGACAAGACAGCAGCACAAGCCCGATTCGATGCGTCTGTTGTGAGAATGAAGGGTTTGTTGAAATCAGGATATTGCCAAATTTTTGGTGAAATTAATGACTTTTAAAGATATTCAAATGCCTTCTGACATTCTTCTGACCAGAGGAAAACACAATTCTATCGAGTTAATCATTAGTTTAACGTAATTTCTGCGAAATTCGGAATGAAACGGCGACAGTAATTACAAAATGCAACGAAGCATTTAACTTCGCACCTGAAGAATTTGGATTTTCGGGATTCAGCTTGAGATTATATTTTCTACAAATTTCGAAAACTTTCCGGATGTTACTTAAATTATGGTTTTTTGAACAACTTATGATTATCAGGTCATCCATATATAGGAATGCGTTTTCGGGACTTAAACCTGAAAAAGCAATGGACATCATTCTCATAAAAGAGTTTGGGCTTACTTTGAGTCCAAAGGGTAGCCTTTTGAACCTAAAGCTTCCTGAATCCACTGTAAAACTGGTGATGTCTCTTGAATCTTCATGCAGTCCTACTTGATGAAAACTCGAAATTAAGTCAACTACAGAAAAAAACTTCGCTCTGCCAAGTTGATCCAATGTATCATCTATACTATTTAATGGAAATTTATCTGGTATGAGTTTTTTATTAACTAATCGGTAGTTAATTACTAATCTGTACTCTGTATTTCTTTTAATCAGAAGATGACTTACGGGGAACCAGAATAACCGGCGAGTTATACAGGGTGGCCATTTGAAAACGAAACAGATGAAATTACAGACGAAATAAATTTTTTCGATAGAAATGCTCGGACAGGTCAATTTCTGTTTCGAGGGGGACAACTTGAGATGTAGGTTACAGACGCATAGCGCTTCAACCCTTGCTACTACAACCCTCACCCCCAATTTTTGAATAGGGAAGATGGGGTTAATGATACCTCATTTGAAAGGTATTTTTATACTGATTTCAGCACAGTAATTGTTTTTTCATTTTATGCATCAGTTCTCGAAATATTCATGCGTTAGTTAATTTTATCACATAAATTAATTTTTTGCGAATAATTGACATTTCGTGCTTCCGAAACACCAAAATTCCCGTACTTGTATTTGAAATTGGAAAACTACCACTGGGCAAATGAAGTCATACCGTACGTGTTAATGCTATACTAGGGTCAGATATTCGACTAGCTGTTTTATTCACTGAAATAATTCTCCAACTGTACGGTATCAGAACGATTTGAAGTATTGATCTAAGAAATAAGACTTTTCAAAGTAAAGTAAATAATTTATCAAAAACTCACATCAATTAATTAAATATTCAAATTGTTCACCATTAGCTTCCATACAATGAAATAAGTTTTGTTCGAAACGATAGCGCACATTTTGCAGCATTTCTGGAGTGATTTGACGACATTCGTTCACTATACGTCTTCTTAAATCTTCTATGGAATCGGGCTGTGTAGAGTAAATTTTACCCTTCAAGTGGTCCCAAAAAAAAAAATCTAGTGGTGACAGATCTGGTGATCTGGCTGGCCATTCAGTAGGACCCCTTCTTCCAATCCACCGATTTGGAAATCTTTGATCCAGATATTCTCGAACTGGTAAGACGTAGTGTGGAGGAGCTCCATCCTGCTGAAACACAATCTGATCTTCCACATAATTTCCAGCATTGTTTTAAATAATTTCCGTCAAAATTGGATCAATGTGATTTTCCAATAAGTCCAAATACATATCTCCAGTAAGATTACCAGGTAAAAAGAACGGGCCGACAATAATGTCACCAAATATTCCAGCCCAAACATTGAGTTTTTGTGGTTGTTGAGTATAAACTTCGTGGAACAATCTCGGATTAGCATCGGCCCAATAACGACAATTGTGTCGATTTACTGTGCCGTTTAGAAAGAACGAACACTCATCGGAGAAACAAACATTGTACAGATAATTGGGATTAGCAGTTACTCGTTCACTCATTGTATCACAAAATTCAACACGACGGTCAAAATCATCTTCGTTTAGTGCATGTGAAAGATGGATTTTATAAGGATGGAATTTATGATGCTTCAGAATATTTGCAATTCGAGTTTGTGTTAAACCAGATTCATGTGCAAGCTGCCTCGTACTCGTCATTGGATTCAGAGCAATCTGTCCAAGAACAGCTACTTCAGCTGCTTCATTTCTTTCCATGTTTCGTTTTTTATTAGCCATGGACCCGGTTTCTTGAAACTTTGGCACTAATTTCAAAACATACTTCCTATTAACATGTTTATCTAAATGTCGTTGATTGAAGAATTCTGCGTTTCTATTCGCACATTAATTATTTGCAAAAAAAAGTGAAATTATTTCAACCCGCTCTGCAATTGAATAAAACATGTCGAACAATGAATTAGAACACATACAAGTCTCGATTCAAAACTGAGAATAATTCACATGTCAAAGAATCAGTAAGCCAACTTAATGATCTGTTCGTAATAAATAAAAAATTATCGATTCTCATTTTTTTGAAAAAGATATGAATTCAATAATCAACAAAATGAAAACATTATTGAAGCCAACTGAGAAAACACTTCATAATTAAGTCGGAAATCGTTTCACGAATTGGGACTGGAATATTTCTGTGGCGTCATTAATGATTTGATTTTCTTACCTGGTAATCTGATTAGAGATATGTACGTATTTGGACTTTTTGGAGATTTCTATCGATCAAGTGTTACCGCATGTTATTGGAAATACTGCAAATTATATCGAAGAAAATTTAGATTGAGGGGGGGGTAATGGGGGTAATTACCCCTCCCCATGAATATCTGAAACCGGAAAAAATGGTACGCAACGTGATGCACATATAAAATTTCAAATATTTAATTCGTCATTTCTCAAATATTGCCAATATATAAGCAATGAAAACTTTCTGAATGGGTGGTAACCAAATACCTTTCAAGCATAAATCGAAGGCAAAAAACCGGAATTCTCTAGCTATTCCAGTTTTCGAGATCTCAATCAAACGAGAGACGGACGAAGTAACTAATATTCGTTTGTTCCAAAAATGGGTTTAAAAGTGTTCTGTTTTCGTCGACCACCCCTTATATAGTAAGAGAGCTAGTGAACCCTCTAGTAACGATTTTTCTGTAGGGCTAGAAATTCTTATAGTGATGGTTCAAAGCATGCTGAGCACGGTAACCATCACCTGGCCCGCCCTAACCTCGCACGTCATCAAACCCTTTATTTTTGAATTTTGAATTTATTCACACTTCATCCTGTACATCGCAACAAACACTATAATACTCAACTCGTCAAGAGCAAAGACGCACCTAAGCAATGCTGTTTTGTGGTCTTCGCTTCTTCTAAACTTGTTGCTGTAAGCTTGAAATATACGATTTTGTTCATTCATTGTGAAGTTAAAAAAAACTGACAGGCGATTTCGATGGGCACAAGTACCTGCCAGGCGACTCGAAAAGTGTGTGAAATATGAACAAGAATAAACTTTTTTCTGTAAGGTTGAAATGTACATATGTTTTCATCTGAGGGATTTGTAGTCAGCCGGTTCAATTACAGGCGGTTTTGTCTAGCATAAGTCCTTGACAGGTGAGGGAACAGATTCTATGTTACTGCAAGTTAGAGGGGTAGCATGAACATTGATATCATTGATGCAAATTCGAGTGCAAATTACATTATGAAAAACTAGGAATTATGGGTGAAGTTAATTTCATTATAAACGATGAAAAAATAAGTTTTATAATTAATCTTTATCATCATCTGAGAGGTTATCATTAATTTGTTTCTCATATAGTACAGTCGTTCCTAGCGCAGTACAATGTGTCCCAAAGTGGTGGAGATTGCACTGTATCTCAGCTATTTTTGAAGATAGAAATGCGGTTTTCTCGATTTTCTGTAATGTAAAAATTTCAAATCTACAAACAGAAATATTTCAACTACTTTCGTTTCTGAAATACAGGGGTGAAAACGAAAATGTGCACTGTTGGAAATGTTATTATCTGTCGGGCCCTGTATAAGATAGTGGAAGTGGGGAGCTCTTGGACTAGGAAGTGCCATGTACACCCCTGTTAATAGCATTAGAAGTAGTAGTAATTTTATGTGCACGATGTTGATTGGCCCATCGCTCCCTCTCCGTATCGGCTTGATCCTAGGTTTTTTCTAAGATGGGCAACCATGCTGGTTTCTTCTTTCCTGTTCGTGTTGTTTTTGTATTTATAAATCTCAATTACCTCCATTTTCAGCCTGGGATAATAACTTTGGTTATTCGAAATATCCTTTGATTTGAAAAAACTATATTGTGCTTATCTGTTAGGGCATGTTCTGCTAGTGAGGATTTTTCGGTCTGATTCAGTCGACAGCATCGTTCGTGCTTCCAAATTATCATATTGATACTTCGTTTCATTGTATCACTGTAGACTTTCGCGCAGTTACAAGGCTCATAAACGGTCTCGTTTTGTGCTCTCTTCAGTATTCTACCAATTCTTATTGTGACCTTATGGATGTATGGTGAGATAGCTCCTCCATTGGGGGTGATTTGCGATGTGTTATCATCACCTGTAGGAATTTCTTTGGGTTGGTTTTCTTAGAACCCAAGTCCTAGTTCCCTATTAGGCTTTCTAGTTACTAAGACGTCTAGAAACCATCCTCTTCAATTCCCATAATGAATTGAATATTTGAGGGTGTACTGAGTAAAGAAGCGAACTTCGTCACTAAGAGCAGTCTGTATATTTCCCAACTATTTCTAAATTCAAACACGAAAGTATTCGTACTTCGACGAGGTGAACTTCGTTACTGTAATACCTAATCCCGTATTTTTTTCAGCAATGTTGAATTGAAACATGAAATTATTTCGAGTTTCATATCGTGAAGCCAATTTCATATTCCTGCCTATGTAGAAAAACTTATGTTCGCCGTAGTCGCCGACGTTATCTATCCCACATGTCTTTTTTTGTGCAGAACGGCAATTGTTTTGGCGATATCCGAGACTCGAAATATTTCCCTCCAACCGAACATATAAATTCAGCGGTTTTCAAGCGGACAGTCTGTTTTTGGGTTCTCCGAAGTCTTTCCTATTTTTCGAGTGTTCCGAGTTTATTAGTTCTTCGAGAGTTTCAGGATTTGTCTCAGATTTTCGTTATGTTTTCATTCCTCGTATTCTGAACTTGAAATTCTAATCGCCGGAGCGCGCTAGAATTTGCATTCTTCCTCCTTCAGGTGACAATTTTGTGTTTCCGACGAGTGAAATAAGACTCAAGTGTTGTGTGGGACCAGGAATCCACAGGATTGGTAAGACCCATTTTATTCACCTGTCTACGTGGCCCGCAAGTTTTCCTGTGCTGTGCGATAAAGGGGCGAGATCCATATTTTAAACCCCTCATCATTGTTATTCAGTATTTCTTCGCGTAGTCTACCCTCGGGTAGAGTCGATCTCAGGGTCCTTGCTTGTGGCTCACCTTCGCGGGACCACTGGACAGACTCTTCAATCTTGAGGAAAGAGGGGCCAGTGTCTTAATTTCCGGGTTCGGTTACCGTCTTGCCAGATATACACATCTTCTCTTCCCCAACTCATTTGGGCGGGTGCGCCAATACAATCTAAACCTAAGTTACTGTTACTCAGTATTTATTCGCATAGTCTACGTTTAGGCCCTGGTGGTAGAGGTATCATTGAGTTGATACTCTTCCATCCCTCAACAGAGTCGGTCTCAGGTTCCTTGCTTATGGCTCACCTTCGCAGGAATACTGAACGGACTCAGCGACCTTGAGGAAAGGGGTAAATTGACCTATATTTCCCCACTGTAGCTGTCATCTGGCCAGCGCATTTCACTACGTTTGTTCGAATTCCATTTTGGCAGACGCGCCGACGTGCGCAGTTCTGATTTTTTTTTCGCGCCTGTCTGGGGATATCGGACAGGACTCTTCGAGCCGCGAGGGGAGGGGACAGTGGATCTCGTGCGCGCGCAGGGCAGGAGGATTTGTTGGCGGGTAGATAGTGTGTACCGCTTTTCACCCGTCACTTTGTATGCTTTTCACTGCTAACAAAGATAATTAAGTTACTGGCTGTCGCTCCCATACTAAACTGTTTTCAAATCACGCATTTTAACCGCTCTACATACGCCGTCCGCTCACCTCGCTTCATTCTCTTCCGTCCGTCATTTCTGTTGTATGTATTTGCTTTGTAGCTATTTTGTGTATATTGTTAACTTTGCTGCTTTCTACCTCCTTCATTTCATTTTAGCAACGTCAGTAAATTGCAGAATTGCGTGTGACATTGGAGTGTTTGTATTTAACAATATAGTGTGTATCGTCGAAGTGTGTTTTATTTATCTAGATAAAAGTCGCTCCTCTTCAGTGGAAGAAACAGAAATCATATAAATCGCTACCACCCCAGATTGACCCAGGTGTGGACACTTGTGGGCGACGTAAGGATTTGCTACCTTATAAAACCTATCGCAATTGGCGCCCGAGTAAGCTTGGAAAGAGAGTGGTAGGTGCAAATCGCAACCCGGAGAAAAACGCCGTCACAACTGTGAAGATAGGCTAAAAAGGCTTGCTATTCTTCATCTTCGTGACTCCAAACGACAACAGTATCATTCACGTGAAGGGTTTCTTTAATGCCAATTCGATAGCACTTTGGCATAAGATGTTTGGTGTATCTATAGGAGATGATTTCCCTTCATTAGGGTCCTGTAGCGGTCTTCAAACATCTGAAGTTCCGAAAAATCATCACTTGGATGGTCGTATCTGGTTCGAAAGAACCCTCACGATCAGAGAGCAAGGCTGAGAATTCAAATTTGAATATTGGAGGAATTCGAAGGACAAGAGTGATTATGTTCCGAAATTAGCCAATGAACATGATGTTGAGATCTTCTAAGAAACCCACATGGCAACAAAGGAACTTCTTCATGAAGAAGGACAATTGAAAATTATGTACTCATTCATTTTCCACTTAGTCCAAATAACGGTTTAGCTTGTTGTGTTATTCATACATAAAGAGGAAATTGATTGGGTTTTTCATTTTTCTTCCAAACATTGTGACATTTCTGTCAAAACTAATTTATGAAGAAAGAATTTCTGGAATAGATGGTTAATTCAAAAGTCATTTAATCGATTTTGAATAGCCAGGTTCTTCTGCTTTTATCTTTTTTTTATTTCAGATCTAGAATTTTGGGTAGATTGGTGAAGAGTCTGTTTTTCTCTGCTGCCCATAGAACAACAACATGAAGACGGAGAAATTTTTTTCTAACACGGGTGAGGTCATATATATATATATATATATATATATATATATATATATATATATATATATATATATATATATCAAAGAACCCATCCACTCCATTTTTTGGAACAAGTAAATTTCAATAAATTTGATGTGTTCGTTAGTAATTCTCCGGAAATACCTTTCAAATCCTTGAAAGGCCAAGCAAATTAGCTTCAAAAAATGGTGTGCCTGGAAATAATTGGTTTAGTTCGGGAAACTGTTTTAATCATTCTTTTAGGCCTCTATTGAGAGTAGTTTGAGCGTGGAACCAATTTCCCAGTTCCCCAGCGTATGTCGTGACGTTCAAAAAACATCGAAATTTTCGGACTATTCTAGGGTTTTCTCGAATAGCTCCTGCGGCAAGAAAGTATTACGACTTTTAATTTTGAACAAGTATTTGATATTATTGATATATATATATAGTATTATATATATATATATATATATATAGTATATATATATATATATATATATATAATATATATATATATATATATATCAGATATATAGATATTTGATATATATATATATATATATATATATACAGGTGAGTCTTTGACTTGTACATATATTTACCGTAGATTCCTGAGGTCAAAAGAAACACATTTTTCCTCTACCATTTTTTCCAATTTGTCTGGGTTCAAAAGATACAGGCTGTTGAAAATCCTTAAAAATGTTATTTTCGAATATATCTCGTGAATGATTTCATCGAATGAAATGATTTTTGAAATATAGTTTTTCCGAAGTGTTATGAATCTGTCCCGTATACAAAATTCCACCAACCTCCGCCAGTTTCACTATTATTACCATCACATGCCAAGAATACACCAGAAATTCAAAGAGTCTAATTGTAAACAGTAAATTTAATGTGATTGGATAAATATTTAACCATTTTGGAATATAAAAGTATTCTTCATATTTTATTGTAAAATGCGCCGTTTACGAGTAATTCGATATTGAAAAAAGAAAAAATTCTGAGAAATCCAAATATTTGGTATCTTGGCTGAATGCAACTCTGTTAAAAATTTTCACAATTTTTGCTACGTTGTCACGTTGAAAATTTTCACGAATAAATCCGAGAATTTGTGTTCTGGAATCATAAGGTTATGAATGATAAGGGAACTTGCGGACTTTGTTTGAGAATGGAGTAATACGAGGAATAAGTTCAACTTTAGTTCTTCAATTTAAATCCTTTTTGATTCGAGCAAATTTCCATACCACTTTCGAAATATTGCTTTAGGTGCATTACAGTTTTTTGAGGTGGGTTGTTCGCCAGGAGCCCTGCCTTCCCACATTCATTAAGAGTCAAAGTAAATGCTCGAAATGTCCACCATTTGCGCGAGCTCCTCTGAGGTGAGAGTGTCTCACATTTTCGAGGAGATAAGGTTTATCTCGAATATGATTCGCCGCACTTGCCACACGCGATCGCAATTCGTACACATTATTCACGACACTGCCAAAAACAAGTTGTTTCACGAAACCTGTTTCGTCTTTCACGAAAGTTAATAAATTTTTTTTTCTTCTCTTATTTCAAATATTTCTTTCAGGGCAATTCATTATTCTCATTTGAAATTATCATTTTTTTTCTCTAACATTATCAGGTGTTTTATATTGATTGATGGAGGAAGTATTTCATTTGCGAAAATTGGTAATGAAAATCTCATTTTTTGTTTGAACATGCAAGATATTTTTGAATACTCTGTCCTTCTTCACCATCAATTCCGATCCACAAAAAAAAAAAAAAAGTCATTACTACCAGATGGGACGGAACTGATGCAGAGACGGCAGTAGCTGATCGCTTACGAGACGATACGTACACGTGAAATACGCACGAACCTACGAAACAACGAAAACTACCAAAATTACAATTTTCGTAATTCAATAATCCTACATTATTGCGTTCAAACTATCGAACCAGCTTCTCAGAATAAAAATTCACAGTCCATTAACGAAACATTATTGATCCTTACGTAGCCTGATATCTTTAGAAAATAATAGTTTGAGTGCAGTATTGGGGGTTTTATTCGAATTATTTCCTCCATCATTTATTGCGTTCTTGAAAAACATACATATTTCATTCCATCGATTTCAATTGCTATCTTTGACCATCTGTTTTAGATTTTTTGTTGTTGTTGTCGCATTCTAATCTCTATTCATTTCACTTTATTTATCTCCATTTATTTACAAGGTTCGAATACTGAATTGTACTGAATTGAATTCAATCTTATAAAATACTTAATTAATAACGTATCTGGATCTACTAACACGATGCCCGCTGATGATGAAAAAGTTTTACGTTTACGAGCTCTTCGTGAAACAGTCATTTCGAGGGTTAATTCTCTTTATCATCAAGCCGAAAACGTGAGAAGCGATCCATTATTATACTCTGGATTTAAAATACGATATCGGGGTATCGAAAAATGGAAAAATGCATTTGAAAAACATCACATTGCTTTAATTTCGGTCATATCCGGACAGGAAGGGGCTGAAGTTACATTGGCGGGTGAATTGACATATATAGAGATTTTGAAGAGAAATGTCAATATATAGAAACTGTTTATTATGAATTATTCGAATTACCTGAAGAAGGGCAGTTTAATCGTTCATTGAAAAATACGGATAAATCTTCAAATGTCAAATTACCAAAAATAAACCTACTTACTTTCGAAGGAGATATTAAAAAATTTCCTAGTTTCATTTCAAATTTTAATTCTCTAGTACATGAAAATCAGAGCTTGTCTAATATTGAGAAGTTTAATTATCTGACTTCTGTTTTAAAAGGTCAGCCGTTGAATCTAGTGAAAAATTTACCGTTGTTAGATGAGAACTACTTTATCGCCTATGATTCGTTAATATCTAGATATCAAAATAAACGACTACTTGCTACAGCCTATTGGAAGGAAATTGATAATTTTCGTCCGATTGCAAATGATAAATCTTTACGATCTCTTCTCGACGTATTTCACGAAAATTTATCAGCATTGAAATTATTGGGTTTTCCAGTAGATCAATGGAATTTTATACTTATGCAAATGCTGATTGATCGATTAGATTCACATACTTTGAAGGTTTTTGAGAGAGAGTACGCCTCTTCTGTTCTACCGTCTTATGACATAGTACGTGATATTTTACTCAAACACTGTATAGTGGTAGATTCGATTTCGTTGAATTCGAAAACAAAAGAGCGCCTATCTAATGAAAATAAATCTAAATTTTCTTATAATAAATCGTCATTTTTATCTACCAGCGCTAAATCCACTACAACAGGAGAATCGCGAGAGCGACTAAACTGCATACATTGTAGGGGCGATCATGTACTGATTTCTTGTCAAAAGATCCTCATGAACGATATGAAATCATAAAAAATTTAAAGGCATGTATTAATTGCTTGGCGGATTCTCATGCAACCATGAATTGTACTTCTACTAAAAAATGTCGTACTTGCAACAAAACTCATCATTCTTTACTGCATTTCCCTCCAAAACCATCTCAAAGCATACCCTCTACATCTGCACATTCTTCGCATGAAATTCAGTCATTCAATAGTTTCATTGCGCAGCCAGATTCAGCTATACCACAAGTTTTACTTCTCTACTGTTAAACTAAAAATAAAAGATAGTTTTAGATATTTTCATTTTTTGAGGGGTATTGTAGATTCGGGTTCGCAAGTGACTTTCATTACGAGAGCACAAGCCAAAAAACTCAATTTGAAACCTTTCAACGCTTCAGTAAGCGTCCAAGGTCTTGATCGTACTAAAGCTAACTCAGCTGTTGAATGTCAAGTTACTTCTATACATAATAAAGATCAATCCATCAAAATGAACGCGGTGATCGTCGATAAAATTTGTGATACTATGCCTACAGTTTCATTACCGCCGGGTACTAGAAAACAGTTTTCTAATCTACTACTCGCAGACCCAGAATATTTTGAATCTGGAACTGTCGACATATTATTGGGTGCGCATATTTTTCCATATATATTGCAAAACGGTCGAATTGTTACTTCTCCTGGTGAACCTGTCGCCGTCAATACAATATTGGGTTGGATAATTATGGGAAAAATAAATGTTCCTCGATCTAAAAACGTTAATTCTTTTTTAATTTGTTACTCTAATGAAGAAGACACAAATCTCACCGATAATCTACGAAGATTTTGGGAGATTGAAGAAGTGCCTTCAGTTACATGTCACTCACCGGAAGATACATTTTGCGAGGAATTTTACGCACAGACTACATTCAGAAATTCTACTGGACGCTATACAGTTTCCTTACCATTCAATAGTATATTATTTTATAAGGAGGAGAAGTGTCACTTTTCATGGCGAGCTTGAGTTTACCCGCCGAACGTAGTGAGGCGGGTAATTGAAAGCGAGCCATGAAAAGTCACTTCTACTCCGAATGAAATATGTTATTTTATTTTCAAACGTTTTGAAATTCATGAAAATCTGAATATCCACTTTTGGATTGATTCACATTTGGGTACATGATTCTATCCACTTACGATCGTTATAATTGAATGAATTATGGGACATTTGCCTAGTTACGGTTGCCACGCACAATTGATTCTGACAGATATGAAGCAAAATAATCATTTGCAAGCTGGTGAGAAGTGGTTGAAAGTGAGAATGTCTTCAGAAATTGAGGTTTTGGCCATTGAAGCAGTCTTTTCCTCGAACCATCGAAGTCAATTGAAAAATATTCTGCAGCATACCTATGATCACTTCGTGAATTGGTGCAATTCGAAAAATGTGACAGTTTACCAAGAGAATGTGCTTCTAGCATATTTTAACTTAATGGCTAGTGGAATAAAATGGAAATCCTCTGCTTTGTGAGCCCAATATTCAATGATAAAGTCGCAACTAGCGATCACACATGAAATAGTTATTGGTAAATACCTGAAGTTGGGCGTATTTTTGCAGGGTAACACTTTTCCTGCCGCCGGCCGGAAAAGTGTTGCATAGCAACACTTCTCCTCCTAGGCGGAGAAATAGAACTTTTCGATGATCCTGTCGATCGAGAAATGACGTTATTATTGTACGTTTGAAAATAAAATTACTTGTCCGGACTTTGGTGATACTAGATATTTGGCTCTAAAACGTTTCTTTTCTTTGGAGTCTAAAATTATCAAAAATGCAGATCTTTATTTAAAGTATTCGTCTATTATACGAGATTACGTAGACAATGACCACATGGAAATCGTTCTAGTGCCAGAACTTAAAGTCAATAATAATAAAACATTCTATTTGCCTCATTCTTATGTTTTACGGAAAGAATCTTGTTCTACTCCTGTCAGGATTGTATTTGATGGAAGTAGCCGCTATCCAGAAAAAATTTCATTAAACGATGCTTTATTCACTGGACCAAAACTACAAAATGATTTGGTTTCGATAATACTTCACTTTCGATTGTATAGATACGTTTTTTGTGCAGATATCCGTCAAATGTACAGAATGATTGAAATTTCGGAAGAATACAGAAATTATCTTCGACTTTTCTGGCGATTCTCTCCTCAAGATCCATTACGGGAATATCGGTTGAAAACAGTCCCTTTTGGTTTAAATTGTAGTCCTTATTTGGCTATTCGTACTCTACAACAGTTGACTAAAGATTTTCCTGAATTCAGTTTAGCTAGGGAAATAATAGAAAGCAATACCTACGTTGATGATATTTCCAGTGGGGATGATACTTTGGAAGGAGCATCTTTAAAAGTTGATCAACTTATCGCCTTGCTAAAAAAAGGTGAGTTTGAGCTGAGAAAGTGGCAGAGTAATAATAGTGACCTTCTAAAGAATCTTCCGCCCGCACATGTTCTGGATACTGTACGACCTATGGAATTAGACTCTAAAGATCATTTTTGAAAAATTTTAGGTTTGAATTGGGATCCATTGTCCGATTGCTTTTCCTTTTCTACATTGGATATTCCAGATTTATGTACGAAAAGGAGTATTTTGTCGTGTGTAGCTCGTATTTTCGATCTTTTGGGATATCTAACTCCCTGTACAATTCGTTTAAAACTACTCATTCAATCACTTTGGTGTCAGGGACAATCTTAGGATAGTGTGCCCGGAGACGAAATTTCTACATTATTCTCTCAGTTTAGGCAAGAGATCGGTTGCTTTTCTACTTTGAGAATTCCACGTTATTATGAATCAATTTTAAATCATAAATGCGATATACTAGGATACTGTGATTCCTCGAGTTGGCTTATTGTGCGGTAGTTTATATACGCGTTCACTACGAAACTCATTTTAAAAATTTTTTCGTGTGTGCAAAATCGAAAGTTGCGCCCCTGAAAAGTCTTTCTATACCTCGTCTAGAATTATGCGCCGCGGTTCAGCTCACCAAGTTAATAAAATTTGTGAAATCCTCTTATGAAGGCTTTATTGAATTTTCTAATATATTTGCGTTTTCTGATTCTAATGTTGCGTTAACTTGAATAAAATCCTCACCTCACAAATGGAAGTCTTTTGTGTCCAATCGCACTTCTTATATTCAAGATATTGTTCCACCTGAACGATGGTTTTATATTCCATCCGAAGATAATCCTGCGGATATTGGTACTCGTGGAATGTCGCGTTTAACATTTTTATCGTGCAAGTTGTGGTTTGATGGCCCAACATCTCAAATTAGTACGATTGATACTTCACACTCGGAATTTAAAAATAAATTTCCAGATAGTAATATTTCTGAAGATTTAAAAACGAATGCTCAGACTTGTTTAATTTCTTCTGTACCTGAAAATGACTTCATAAGTACATTACTTTCTAAATTCACGTCCCTGAGTAAAGTTCTCAGAATAATGTGTTACATTGTTCGATTCGTGAATAACATAAAATCACGAAATAGTAAAATTTTTCATTGATAAAGTCATTACGTCATCTGAAATTCATAGCGCTCTGTTGATAATTGCTAAACGAGATCAACAAACGGAACTTAAGAATGAAATAAGTTTAGTATCCTCGCCAAGCAGAATACCTAAAGTTTTAAGAAAACTCAGCCCTTTCATGGATGAAAACGGCATTCTACGTGTTGGAGGACGTTTGTCATATTCCAACTTGAATTACGATGGGAAACACCCCATATGTTTACCCAGCAAGCATATATATACTGAATTACTGATTTCGTACATTCATACTAATTTTCTCCACGCAGGAGTAAATACTACTTTATTTCATTTGCTTCAGATGTTCTGGATATATTCTGCCAAAAGAAGAATACGTTCTGTGATTTCAAAAGGCTACAAGTGTTTCAGAACTAATCCAAAAGCTTTTGAACCCATGATGGGAAATTTGCCCAAATTCAGGGTTAACGGAATAAAACCGTTCGGAAATTCGGGAGTTGATCTGGCGGGTCCATTCATAATCAAGACTTCTCGTATTCGCGGTGCGAAAACTGCAAAATCTTATCTAGCATTATTCATTTGTTGTGCTACTAAGGCCGTTCATCTTGAGTTACTCTCAGATCTTACAGCTGAGTGTTTCTTGATGGGTTTTCGACGATTTATTTCTCGAAGAGGTCGTTGTTCAAATGTGTATTCGGATTGTGGTACAAATTTCATTGCTAGTTCCAAGTACTTAAAACAAATTATGGAATACACATCTACGAAAGAAAATATCTCGTGGCATTTAATTCACCTTCGGCACCCCATATGGGTGGCATTTGGGAAGTCAATATCAAAAGTGCAAAATCTCATTTAGTACGAATCATTGGAGATCAGATTCTGACTTATGAAGAATTGAATACTCTATTCATCAGAATCGAAGCGATTTTGAATTCACGCCCGCTCTGCCCCATAAGTAGCGATCCTAATGATGTAACTGCTCTCACGCCAGGGCATTTTTTGACATTAGAACCTCTTGTTGCTCTGCCTGATCCCGATTACACTAATATTAATGTCAATCGCCTAACTAGGTGGCAATTGATTTTGAGATTACATCGTGATTTCTGGAATAGGTGGAGTCGAGAATATTTACACACCCTCCATCAAAAATCTAAATGGACTACAAAGAATGTGAATCCTAAAGAAGGTTGCGTAGTTTTAATAAAAAATGAAAACTCGTCTCCATTGAATTGGCCATTGGGACGAATCATTGAATTATATCCTGGGAAGGATGGTATTGCCCGAGTGGCTTTAGTAAAGACTGCTAGTGGTCAACTTAAAAGACCATTAGTGAAACTTTGTCCTTTACCAAACCAATAAAAAAAAAAAAATTATTATTTTCTCAGGAAATGTTGGGCATTTCCAGCGCGGCGGGTATGTTTCGTCTTTCACAAAAGTTAATAAATTTTTTTTTCTTCTCTTATTTTAAATATTTCTTTCAGGGAAATTCATTATTCTCATTTAAAATTATCATTTTTTTTCTCTAACATTATCAGGTGTTTTATATTGATTGATGGAGGAAGTATTTCATTTGCGAAAATTGGTAATGAAAATCTCATTTTTTGTTTGTACATGCAAGATATTTTTGAATACTCTGTCCTTCTTCACCATCAATTCCGATCCACAAAAAAAGTCATTACTACCAGATGGGACGGAACTGATACAGAGACGGCAGTAGCTGATCGCTTACGAGACGATACGTACACGTGAAATACGCACGAACCTACGAAAACTACCAAAATTACAATTTACGATTTTTACCATCTTATTTCCGAACGTTACAAGTTCAGAACAAAGAAATTAGTGCTCCAACCGAGGATTGGGAGTTTCATTAAGGGAGGATACAGCCGTCCCAGACTCCTTTGTTTGTCCAAATTCACATTCCAGGCTCCCTTATCTACCCAGGGTAAGTCAGAACATCTTGTATTTTTTACTTTCATTACATATTACGACTTTCCAATATTTACGCAATTTTCGTAATTCAATAATCCCACATTATTGCGTCCAAACTATCGAACCAGCTTCTCAGAATAAAAATTCACAGTCCATTAACGAAACAAAACCTCAAAGAAAAAAATCACACGGATTCAAGTCTGGTGATCTTGACCCATTCTGTAACGGCTTTAGAACTATGAGATGGAGTTCCATTTTGCTGTAGTCACATATTTTGAACAACAATAAGTAGAACGTCCCCAATGCGTAGTCCAAATCATTCTGCAGAAAGTTGAGATACTCATCCTGCTGTCAACCTCCAAAATTCCCTCAACTGTCTCATCCATTCTCCTTTTTCTGACCTAGCCGTTATCCACCATGTTGGGAGAAAAAGTTCCATGGTCGAGTAAGAGTCGAGAACAATCTTCACGAAATTTCTTTCATTTGTAAGTAATCTATTTCGAAACTGTAGTCCATAAGCTTCTCTTGCTCTTCTGGCTATTTTTCCATTAGTAAAATAGCATTATACCATATCTACCATTCCTTGGTTAGAAAACATTTTGAAGATTTACACTGATACTCTGCGATAACCGAATAAACGACTTATTTCAAAATCACAATACCATGAATTTCGAATTTCAATGGTTTTGTATCATTCGATGCGCATGACAGACCAATATAGAACAGAATATTCTGTTATCACAGTTTAAATAGTTTAATTTTTATTTCATTATAAAATATATTAAACATAATAATGAAAATGTCCCGAATTTTTGAGTCCAGTTTCACATAATATATCATTTATTCTGAAGTGTTTCCATATTACAGAAGTGAATGATTCGAAGAAAAGTTAGGTTAGGTCTTTACAAAGGCTGTTTTTAATTTGAAAGTTTTCAATTCTGTGGTCTATGATTTGAATTTGAATGATGTCAATCATGCAGTGCGAATGCTGAAATCAGGAAAATGAATATTATGCTATATTTGCTTCATTAGAAAATTTTGGATTTTTGGCAAAGATAGTTTTCATTAATCATAAAGGAAGCATAATACATTATTATTAGGCGCTGTTATTATCTTAATATGTTCATTATGCTCCTGATTACACTCTGGAGAAGAGTTATACATAAATTGAGGATTACTTCGAATTGTGAGGCTCCACCAGAGCCAGTTCTTTTTCAGAACAATTTTAGTGAAATTCCAAATTGCCAGAAAAGCATTCAAGTCAATTATTTCATTGCAAGGTAGAGTATTTGCCATATGAAAACAGAAAGCAGCAAGATATAATATTTATTAGAAAAACCATCATGGTTTCATTTCATGTGATTATGCAGATGAAATCTAGAAGAAACTATAGTGTCATTGTTACAGGGAAACACCTCGAACATAAAGCTGATCAAAACAAACATATTCCAAATGAAAATCAGAAAGCTACATGACTTTCATTTCCTACCCTAGCTTGCACAGCATGATTTTTTAACCACTTTCTTCAGAAAATCAAAATTTTAAAAATTCATCCCACAAGATATACATATAACTAAGTACATATACGAGTTGTTTATTCTCAATATTAGGAAAATCCTTAGTTTTTTTTCAATGAAAGCATTTCTTGGGATTATTAGGTTTCAAATTTGCTGATGGTGTGCTAATGTTAATGACTGAGCTTTGACATAGCTGTGATTAAACAGGACATTGTCAAGATGCCATATAATAATTTCAAAATGAGGATATAATTTCAAAATAGGATTCAGGGAGTTGGAAAATAATACATCATATTCAATTTTGATTATTTTTATTGGATACTGGTTTATTTTTAATGTGAAATTCAAGTAGAATAAAAAAAGGTTCAATGAACTATCATGTGAGTTAAGAATAATCTGCTTGAAGATAATAAATATTTTATTCCTAAAGTACCAACTTAATTCCTTATAAATTCATATATCGGAAGAAGACTTAAATATAAACATAAAGAATGCAAATGAGAAGCAACTGTGAGATAAAATAATAATGTCATGATCATATTTCAAAGTAACTAGTTTAACATTCATATGCAAGTCCTGAAGCATTCACCTGGGTTATAACGTGAGTGTTATTATAAAAAAATAAACCTCGAATTTTCTCCATAAAACACTTCCATTCTAAAATGACAGTGGTTATGTCTCCCTCGTCAATTAGTTATGAAGCTACCTTTTCATTTTTGAGCCAACTTAAGTAGAAAAATAAATCACGTTCCAGTAAACATGCCATAGTTCCTTGAAAAAAGTCATACTCAGTCTAAACTCCACCAGCTCAGTAAATATAAAATATATCATCTGAATGTATATCAATCATCCATCAAGTTATAGGTTCGAGGAAAACATTTAAAATTCTTAGTAAAAAGTTAGCTTCTAATTTAGCTATTCATGAATATTTCATTTCACATTGTAGAGTTTGGCTTTTACTGATATTTGAAGTTTTGACTTCATATTATTTGCCTTCACAGTATTCATATTTTGTTATTACATTATTTTTTGTTGAGAAATGTTAGTTTGTATTGACAAACTAACATCTTCAGCTCATTTTGTTAACAAGTTTCTACTAAGAAATCACCACACTCACAGGGAAAAAATGAGAAGTTGATTAGAGCCACCGATATTCCTTATCAATTCAATTAATCGGATTTATGTAAGAATTTTTGATCGGACAATGAGAATTTTGTGTAAAACCAGCCTCGATATTTGGAAATATTAAATCTTACATGTAATAATTGATGGTTTACAGTTATTTGCTGCCATAGGTACCTCTGTGAATAAAGTAAATAAATAAACAGTAACATGTAACTATGTATGATTGTTTTCGAAAATACCTAGTAAGGGCTGCTTCTTTTCAAACATAACGTGTTAATAATAATGTCAATGTTCTTCTAAATATCCGCACTGATAAACTCATAGTTTCTTGAGAAAGGACACTTGAAAATGGTTCTGGTTGTGTGACTTTAAACTCCGGGACTTCAATTATTGTTGTGATCACTAACACATTTTCGGAACAATTTTCGCATCTGATTCATTCGCAATAGTAATAGAATACATAATACGATAATGCTTTCGTGTGCTTTGAGTGAACTTAGTACCCTATTGTGTGTCACTAGAGCCACTAAGTACGACTTCATCTTCATATTCCACACATTTACAAATCATCATCATAAACTTCCAGGAAATAAGTGTTTATATTAACAATATCTATGACAGGTAAAACCTCGGGTCACTCAACAGTAGGAACTTTATCGTTTAATTTCATTTTATATACGGTTCTACTGAAAGTTTTGCTCTTTTAGTCTCAGTGTCTGAAAAAAACCATAGCTGTAAATTCAGTAAATACGACTACTTCGGTCAAGAAATGAGTTTTAAATTAGTAAACGAACTTACTTTTGAATTAGCTGTTCTATTAATACGTTTAATTTGGCACCTTCCTCTTTCAACTTCGTTTAAGAAATACAAATTATTCACAACACACATTGATTTGATCCGTGCTCTGCCTCTGTCTGAATGACAACTGGCAACAGTGCGAACAAGTGTACAGTGTACTCGGAAACATTCACAGATTATATGACATTTGTTCATACAGAAACCAGATAGATCTATGATTTGTTTATTTACGGAAATGAAAGGTTATGTTTGTATCTGATGATAATTGTTATAAATGATTACATACCGAAGATTAATCTCAAAATTCTCAAAGCTGATATGAGTGACAGAAAGCTGAATTCTTCATTCTAGAAAATGGAATAGAAATCAAAAGAAGAATATTCAACATTTGTCGCCAACGAAATTTGGATGAAGTTGTTCATTGTATTATGAATTGGGTAATTATTTATAGTTAAATTATTATTTGAGTTAAATAATCCTGCTTTATCTTTCGTCGAATGGAATTGAAAAAGTGTGTTTACGCTTGTCTTTATAATACAGTTGTTATGGTAGGTAGGATATCTATGCTTTCCAGGGTAGCATAGCTTATTATAAAAAATTAAATGGCTTTATCTTTTGATCTAGGCCGAATCGGAAAAAGTGGTGAAGGAAAATGTGTTTCTTTTGACCTCAGGAATCTACGGTTAAAATATATGTACAAGTCAAAGACTCACCCTGTATAACATAAAT